>CM069864.1:66171365-66498865 GCA_036172795.1 Pelodytes ibericus | reverse complement strand
ACGGGGCTGGAGCAGAGGAGCAGGTGTCGGCATTTCTTTGACTGAATCCAGAGTTTCTGTCACAGATTCACTCTAGTCAGGTAAGGTGCACTGTTACTGGAGGTGGTCAAGTGGTTCATGTCTCCGACATTTGACCCGCGGGTGTGGGGGATGGGTAGACCGGACACTGCCTTAGGCGTGACGCCCAGACAGGGTTCCATGACGACTTTTGCTTTGTCCCGCACACCGGACCCGGTTCCCCACGGGATGCACACGCACAAAATGGAGCAGTTTGAGCCAGCAAGCGAACACACAGCCCAAAACATGGCCAAGGGGTGCACGGACAGTTGGTACAAGAATTGACACCTAAAAAACAAAAAAGTTTTTTTAAAAAGCTCCATGACCTCTAGGGGACCATTCAGGCTTGCGACGCCCAGACAGGGTTCCGCGACGACGGGTGCTTTGTCCCGCACACTGGATCCGGTTCCCCACGGGATGCGCACGTACAAGATGGAGCCGTTGAACGAGCCAGCAAGCGAGCACACAGCCCAAAACAATGCAGAGGGGTGCACGGACAGTTGGTACATGAATTGACACCTAAAAAAAAAAAGTTTTTTGAAAAAGCTCCATGACCTTTAGGAGACTGGTCAGGCTTGCGACGCCCAGACAGGGTTCCACGACGACGGGTGCTTTTTACCGCTTACCTAGTCGGGTAAGGGGCACTGTTACTGGAGGTGGTCAAGTGGTTCATGACCCTGACACTTGACCCGGGGGGCGCATTTTCCATGGCCACTACTGTATATAATTTTTTTCTGTTACATTTTTTTGAGGGACCTATACCTATTATAGATTTATGGGCCCCATTGAGGAGAAGGTGGGTTCCCACTGTGCTCTTTAGCCTTTTATCTTTTGTTATTAATAACCATAAAAATATGAATATGAGTTATTAATTATGAATCATAAAAAATATGAAAAATGTATGATTCATATATATGGGTCCGACTAAAAATACCCATATCAAGAATTCGTTATGTATGTGAGAGTTTGGATGACGTTTTTACAAAAGTAAATAGAATGCAACAATTATTAATAAAATAATAATGAATTTATTGAATATAGAATAAAGATCAAACGGTAAGCAAAATAGCATAACAACAAAATACAATATCAATAGATGTTAATCTTAATTCACATGTATGACTTATAACATAATTAAGTAGGACAAAACATGAATATCAATATCAACATGCATGTAGAATAATTTACTATGCAGTACATTTCTGACCATAAGATGGCCATGCATTTTATTTAGATACAACCTACATTGATAATGATTAGTATTTAAAATGGTTAACACCATAATTACCTACAAATTACCAACTTATACTCTGCTTAGGTATGGTAATATTACTAAATCATATAACTATTCAAGGTGGCTATTTCTTAATCTGCTCGGTAAATGATAATGTATGTATTCTAGCTCAGACTTTAAGAATGAGGATCTTAGATAATCTCTGGAGATTAGATATGACATATTTGGGTAAATAGCTAGACTATAAGAAATTATGGTTCTTTTGTTAATATCTCTAGGATATTCCTCTGGCTTCCTTCTGCAGAAAGGATGACAGATAAACACTAGGCTAAAAAATATAGATCCCAGAAATTGTGGGATTTAAGTTAAATTTACCCAAATATATCTGCTAATGACATCCATAAAAAATTAGAATATGCTAGAAACAAATTACCACATTTATACATTACCGGCAGAGGTTGGTTTGCAGTTGGGACTCCTTCCATTAAAGAATTGAGTGATGGGAGTTACTCCTGGGACTTAGCTCAATACAATGGGTATGGAGATTTTTATTGTTATAGTGAACATGTGCTATTAAAAGCCTCATATTCCTGAGTTCTCTCCAGAAGGAGAGAGACTCAGCCCTTTTCTAAAACATTCCCATCTCTCACCCCACTAGTGGCAGCTCTCCCAAAATCAGTCTCCCCACCAGGGCCGATCCTGGGCGGGTGCACGGGGTGCACCGCGCCCAGGCGCACGGGAGGAGAGGCGCTGAAGCAGGGAGCTCTCTCCCTGCAGTCCTCCTCCTTGTTAAAGCAAGCCACGCGACAGGGTGCAAGCTCCGCCCCCTTCGCGTTCTGTGATTGGCTGCTGCCGGGAGGAGGACGTTCTCTGCCAAGACACCATAGAGAACATCCTCCTCCCTGCAGCCAATCACAGAACGCGACGGGGGCGGAGCTTTCCCCCGTTGCTCTGTGCTTGGATTACCAAGAAGAAGGAGGAGGAGGAGGTGATGGGGGGGGGTATTGTTAAAATATATAAAAAATTAAAAAAAGTGTGGAAGTGTCTGTGAATGTGTATGTGTGTGTGTCAATGTGTTTAACTATGTGTGTGTTACTGTCTGTGTAAGTGTATGTGAATGTATAAGTGTGTATGTGTGTGTCAATGTGTTTAACTATGTGTGTGTTACTGTCTGTGTATGTGAATGTGTATAAGTGTGTATGTGTGTGTCAATGTGTATAACTATGTGTGTTACTGTCTGTGTAAGTGTGTGTGAATGTATGTGTATAAGTGTGTATGTGTGTGTCAATGTGTATAACTATGTGTGTGTTACTGTCTGTGTAAGTGTATGTGAATGTATAAGTGTGTATGTGTGTGTCAATGTGTTTAACTATGTGTGTGTTACTGTCTGTGTATGTGAATGTGTATAAGTGTGTATGTGTGTGTCAATGTGTATAACTATGTGTGTTACTGTCTGTGTAAGTGTGTGTGAATGTATGTGTATAAGTGTGTATGTGTGTGTCAATGTGTATAACTATGTGTGTGTTACTGTCTGTGTATGTGTATTTGTATGTGTGTGTCAATGTGTATAACTATGTGTGTGTTACTGTCTGTGTATATGTATAAGTGTGTATGTGTGTGTCAATGTGTATAACTATGTGTGTGTTACTGTCTGTGTATGTGTATAAGTGTGTATGTGTGTGTCAATGTGTATAACTATGTGTGTTACTGTGTGTGTAAGTGTGTGTGAATGTGTATACGTGTGTATGTGTGTGTCAATGTGTATAACTATGTGTGTGTTACTGTCTAAGTGTATGTGTATAAGTGTGTATGTGTGTGTCAATGTGTATAACTATGTGTGTGTTAATGGCTGTGTAAGTATGTGTACATGAGTGTCTGTGCAAGTGTATCCTGTGTCTGTGTAAAGGTGGCTGTGTGTGTATTTATGTATGTGTGACAGTGTGTATAAGGGTGTCTGTGTAAATGTATGTCTGTGAGGGTGACTAAGTGTTTAACTGTGTTTGTGTGACTGTATGTATTTATGTATGACTGTGTATTTATGTGTGACTGTATTTATGTGTCACTGTGTGTATTTATGTGTGACTGTGTGTATTTACATGTGACTGTGTGTATTTATGTATGACTGTGTGTATTTATGTATGACTGTGTGTATTTATGTGTGACTGTGTATTTACGTGTGACTGTGTGTATTTATGTGTGACTGTGTGTATTTATGTATGACTGTGTGTATTTATGTGAGAGAGACAAACATGGAGCATGAGTGGAGAGAGAGACAGACATGAGGGAATGGGGAGAGAGAGACAGACATGAGGGTACGGGGAGAGACAGACAAACATGAGGGTGCGGGGAGAGACAGACAGACATGAGGGTATGGGGAGAGAGAGAGACACGTGAGTGACTGACTTGGTGGAATATTATTTATCACTCATTGTGTACTTCTTTTCTAATGATGCTCAGCCAGACTAATGAGAGACTTTGGCTGGTTGGGAATCATGGGTAGTATGGTAGTAAAATGGTAGTAAAAACTCATTCTGCCAGCCAGCAAAAAGTCTCCCATGTTGCTGGCTGAGCATCATAGAAATAAATAAAACTAATACACAGTATTATGGCAAAATATATATCTTTATTTAAAATAAACGTTGGTCCTTTACATTAAAATAAAGTTTTCTCCCTCCCCCTCTCCCCAATATTGAAATGGGCATGTCTGGAACAGAAATGTCTAAAGGGGAGGAGTTCATAATATAGCCACGCCCACCCTTGGGCGCCAAAGGAAAACCTGCACCCAGGCGCCCGTGACCCTAGGATCGGCCCTGCTCCCCACTCTTTTCAGGTATCTCAGGTATCTCTCTCCTACACCTCCAGTATCAATTTATCAACCAAACCTTATCTCAGACTCACACCCTGTTTCTGTAACTTCTAGCCAATTGAATGGATGGGTGTGTTTAATGTAAATGAGATGATGTCATGATTTATAGCTATACCTGGATTGTGAGTATAATGTAAGACAATATATATGTTGAAATATAGAAGTATTAATACAATTTCAAATTGGAGTAAATATTCTTATCATTCCACAGTAGATTAAAAAAACTTCTAATAAAATGTATATCACACTAATAAAACAACAAAAATATTCTAATTAATATGTAGGATTAATTATAGTTTACATATTTATGAGTGAAGGTGTGATATAATTATATATTTTAATTAGAGATTTGAATCAACTAGGTGTGTTTAATAACCCTTATTAGATTATTCACATCTAAAATCCAAATAATCTCAGTGTTTCTGTGTCTGTCAGTTTCTGCCAGTTTGGGTGGGCTAGCAAGCTGAAGAGAAGCCCCCCTTCACCTCTTGTATGTATATAGACACAGCTGTGTCTTCAGAAATACAATGAGAGTCATAAACCACTAACAATGCCCACCCTATCTGTTCCGGTGATACTAGATAACAGAGTTAGGAATGTGGAGGACTTTCTTTTAGCTTCAGGGACACAGAATAAGATTTAAACACACAGAACGATGTCCAAAAACTGACACAAAATGGAGGCTGATGGCATCCATCTTGTTATCCTTTGCTTCTGCTTTATTCATATGTACCAGTCTCGAGATTACTGTTCAATACCTCTGACACTTTGCTTGATTTAAAGTGTTTTTTTTGGGAACATTATTTGTCTTATTATTTAGTTTTTAACTAGGTTGGGAATTCACATGGGGAGGATTGGGTATTGATATATATATTAAAAAAAATTCCCTATGCTTTATTTGGGACTAGTACAGTCTCCTTCTTTATCTGTGGGGTTTAAATATGCTAATTATTATGGGTGCATCTGTTTGAATATAATCTATGCCCTTTATTACGCCTCTTAAATTTTTGTTTTGCTAATATATACATTTAGTGTGTGGGTTCTATTAATGTGTTCTTTTGAATTACTTTTTTTAATCGCTCGTTTTTCATATGATTGTTATGCCGCTTCCAATCTGAGTTACATGTGAACGCTGGGCATACGTTGCCATGGGAACTAATTACGAACGATATAAGATCTTCAACGTCTCGTGCAGACGTCACCGCCTTGAAGAAGCCTGTGGGAGAAACGCGTCGCGAGATTTGGGTGATGTTGCACGAGATTTGTACCCGGAAGCTTCCCTGAGGCTACGCTGTCGACCTCCGCTTGAATATTTGGAGCTACCTAGAGACTAATAGAAAAATGAACAGTCGGGACTACCTACGGGAGGATTGGTTGCTGTTTTTATTTGTTTTAGATGTAAGCCTCAGATTTTAGAGGGATATTAAAGATTGTGTTTTTGTCTATATCACACCTTGCTTTTTATCTTCTTCTATTTTCCGGATTATCGTGAAGCTGAAACTTGGGGAGATCTTCTGACAACCATCTCCATAGCATTCCTGCGCATATACCACTATGGCTGATAGGACTTAAAGTCCTTCCTGCATTTCTACTCAGAGCCAGTTTGTAGGCTCTGTGTTTTGTGAGTAAATTTTGATTGGCGGAAATATTTCTCATTATATTGTTTCAATATTACACATATTTTTATTTCTTCTTTCTTACATGTATTTTGACTGAGCTATTTTCCTCTTAAAATAAGTATACACCTATATATATATTTTGCGCAACACTTTACTTGTTTGATTTTTCACTAATGCCTACCAGCCCCCGGCACACCGCACTACAGCACCACCTCCAGCTGCAAGCTGTAACCAGCAATCTCGGTTTAATTCCCGGGACTACTCCCAACCCATTTGGTGATTTGGGTGTAAGCAGCTGGGGCACAAAAGGCCAGAGTGTCCGTTAAACACCACCAATCAAGCACAGTCCTGGAGGACATCCGCCAGAGGAAACCAGCATAACCCTAAGCCTGCTGCCCACTGCATAGAGGAGGAGGAATGTTGGGGCATCCTGCACGAAGCAGACCCTGTTCAAGCAGCCCACCGGGACAAAAGACAGCAGCACCGACAAACCGTTAAAGTAAATGGGAAAGAGGTCAGTGGTCTGCGAGATACAGGTGCTACTATGACCTTACTTCAAAAGAACTTGGTGTCGGAGAATCAGCACACAGGGGACACTGTGGCGGTGAG
This sequence comes from Pelodytes ibericus, assembly GCA_036172795.1. Classification (NCBI taxonomy): domain Eukaryota; kingdom Metazoa; phylum Chordata; class Amphibia; order Anura; family Pelodytidae; genus Pelodytes; species Pelodytes ibericus. The sequence goes on along the minus strand of CM069864.1, from coordinate 66,492,480 downwards.
GGTAGCAGGGGGCGCTGTGTTTTGCGCCTGCCTGTTGCCCGGGTGCATTTGGATTGGGGAGTGGGCTCTAGACATGTGAATGTGGGCGTCATGAGGGATTTGCCAGCTGATGTTCTCCTTGGAAATGATTTGGCCCCCCTCATGTCTGCCTACGCTCCAATGGGCCCCGCTGATGTTAATATTGTGACTACCCATGCCCAAACCCGTGCCGCCGAGACAGGCCCGCCTACTGCTGAGACCCAGGTTAGACCCTCTCCTCCGACTTGTACCCTAGAGCAAGCCCCCTTAGGCTGAGATACCCCGGAGGCATTTGGGAGGGAAACCCGGAAGGATCCAACCCTCCAGAAATATAGGGCAGATGCGAGGGAAGAGGGGGTAGACAGGGAACGTTATGAGTGGGTGGGGGACAGGCTGTATAGGATCCCTAAACCTTCCCAGAAAAGAGCTGCCCCTCCTCAGAATCGGCAGCTGGTAGTGCCTGCAAAATACCGGCAGGAGATTCTGCGGATTGGGCATGATGTGCCATTAGCTGAACATCTAGGGTCCTGCCGCACAGCCCATAGGATTACCCAAAATTTCTTTTGGCCCAATTTTAACCAGGATGTGCGGATATATTGTAGTACTTGTGACACATGTCAACGGGTAGGTAAGCGGGGGGACCACCCAAAAGCTAGGCTTATGTCTATGCCTATCATTGGGGAGCCCTTTTCCCGCATAGCCGTTGACCTTGTGGGTCCCCTGGCCAGGGCTAGTCCATCCGGGAAGAAATACATTCTCACCATGGTGGACTATGCCACCCATTACCCAGAGGCAGTAGCGCTGTCTAATATTGAGGCAAAGACAGTTGCTGATGCCCTGGTTAAGATTTTTACTATGGTAGGGTTCCATTAGGAGATTCTCTCTGACCAGGAAACCCAGTTTACCGCTGTGCTCACCCAGCAGCTGTGGAAGGTGTGTGGCATTAAACCACTGCTCAGTTCACCTTACCACCCACAGACTAACGGCCTCTGTGAGCGCTTTAACAGGACCCTCAAACAGATGCTGAGGACCTTTACTGATGCTTGCAGAGACTGGGAGCGATTCCTGCCCCATCTGTTATTTGCTTATAGAGAGGTGCCCCAGGAATCTACTGGGTTCTCTCCCTTTGAGTTACTCTATGGGAGAAGGGTCCGCGGACCCCTAGATCTCATTAGAGGACACTGGGAGGGAGAGACAGAGCAGGAGGGGACCCCCATAGTGCCATATGTTCTGGAACTCCGGGACCGCATGGAGAAACTGTCCCTGATGGTAAGAGAGAATCTCCAGGCGGCCCAGGGGAGACAGAAAAGATGGTACGATCTGGCTGCCTCGCAGCGGGTCTTCCAGGTTGGGCAGAAGGTCCTAGTGCTCAAACCTGTGAAGACAGATAAGATGCAGGCATCTTGGCAGGGCCCATATAAAGTATTAGCCCAGGTATGTGATACTACCTATATTATAGCCAGCTGTGCAGATGAAAGGATCCAGCAATCATTTCATGTGAACATGCTGAAGGAGTATCAGGAGAGACCGGACGATGTCACTGCAGTGTGTGCCCCTGCTGCAGACGACCCTGAGAACTTACCCATTCCCGATTTATTAAGGAGGGACCCCCAGACTGACCTTACTAGTCTTGTACAGCTAGGGGACCGGTTAAGTCCCGCAGAGAAGGTACAGGCAAGACAGCTTCTGTGGGAGAAGCAGGCGACGTTCTCCCAAGAGCCCGGTTACACTACCCTAGCTGTACATAAGGTAGAAACCCCTGGACAGAACCCCCTGCGACAGCCCCCCTACCGTATCCCTGATGCCGTCCGGGAAGGAATGCGGAAGGAGATGCAGGAGATGACTCAGCTTGGGGTCATTGAACACTCCGATAGCCCTTGGGCCTTGCCTGTAGTCTTGATGCCTAAGAAAGACGGGACTACCCGGTTCTGTGTGGACTACAGGCGGCTCAACGAGCGGACCACCATTGACGCCTACCCGATGCCCCGGGTGGACGAGTTACTAGACCGCATCACTAGGGGGTGCTATCTGACTACCATAGACCTGTGTAAGGGCTATTGGCAGATCCCCCTGGCTGAGGATGCTATCCCCAAGTCGGCATTTGTCACCCTGTTTGGCCTGTACCAATTTAGAGTCATGCCATTCAGGATGAAGAATGCCCCGGCTACTTTCCAGTGAATGGTGGATAGACTTCTCGATGGCTTCCAGGAATTTGCTTGTGCCTACGTGGATGGCATTGCGGTCTACAGTGAGTCTTGGGAGGAACACCTGGTTCATGTAGGGGTAGTTCTGGACAAGATTCGGGCCACTGGCCTAACCTTGAAGCCAGACAAGTGCCATCTAGGCATGGCTGAAGTGCAGTATTTGGGCCACAGAGTGGGAAGTGGGAGCCAGAGACCGGAGCCAGCCAAGGTAGAGGCAGTGGCTAACTGGCCCACACCTATCACTAAGACCCAGGTACTAGCCTTCTTACGTATGGCAGGGTACTACCGACACTTCGTCCCTGACTACAGTACTATAGCCAAACCCCTGACTGACCTGACTAAGAAGATTTTACCTAAGCAGGTCCTGTGGTCTCCAGCTTGTGAAGCCGCATTTCAGGCACTGAAGCAGGCTCTTGTGAATGCCCCTGTCTTGGCTGCCCCAGTACCTAACAAGCATTTACTCGTCCATACAGATGCTTCCATGTATGGACTCGGGGCTGTGCTGAGCCAGGTCGGGGAGGATGGAGTGGAGCACCCAGTCGCATATCTCAGCAGAAAATTACTACCAAGGGAAGTAAGTTATGCTGCAGTGGAGAAATAATGTCTGGCCCTGGTTTGGGCACTGAAAAAATGGAACCCTTTTTTATACGGACAGGAATTTTCCCTTGTGACTGACCACAATCCCTTGGTCTGGCTTAACCGGGTCTCAGGAGACAATGGTAGGTTGCTACGGTGGAGCTTAGCCCTGCAACCCTACAACTTCACCATCAGCTACCGAACCGGTAAGCACAACGGGAATGATCATGGATTATCTCGGCAAACTGACATTCCTACAGCCTCCTAGTCCGGTCATCCTCAAGTTGACATGCAAAGGGTCAAGCCGGGTCTGCCAGAGTGTCCCACAAAGGGGGAGCCGTGTGACAGACCCCTCTGTTTTGAAACAATGCTTCTATTCTGTTGCCTTTGTCTATCTTTCGGTTAACTGTCTATCCATACCCTCCGTTCATTTATTTCACAAACTACCAAATAAACTACTGGGTGGAATTGTCTGATTCTGAAAAAGGTATGTTTTAGGGGAATGTGATGCATATTTTGAAAGTTATCAATATTGTTAGTTAGTCACATTCTGTGAGCATATTGCTTTATGTGTAATGTTTAATTCTGTGAGTAGACCACTCTAAAGGTTTATAATGTGTCAGTGACAATCCTGGATAGTTTACTCCAACATCCATTGTTCTGTATTAACTGGATTTACTGATTATGTTGGGTTCATTATGTCTCTCTTACTGTGTGTTTTGCAATTAGGTCTACTCACTGTATGCAAAACAAAAATATAGACTGCTGCGCCTATATGTGAAAAGGTATGCAGCACCTGGACACCGCTAGTGTCTCACTTCTAGCAAAACAAATACAAAACAAAGAAAAACATGACCGGTGCGCTCCAACCAAACACTCCACACACTATATTTTTACCCTTTAGGCAAGTACAAATCTTGCAGTGTTGTGCAAAGGGAATATAAAAAAGAACAACATAAAACACAATATGGGGCAATTAGTTAAAAAATAATGAAACAAAGTAAATGAATAGTGCTAAATGACCACTCACATTAACCTGAGAAACTACTTGCTCAAGGGTATCAGCACCAGGGAGCCCGGGAGATGGGTTAATGATGACAGGTCACCTCCTAAACGATAGCTCCAGGAATGTGTCCACACATGAGGAAAAGAAGGCAGGGGTATCAATAAACACTGTTTAATACAAAGCTAAAATAATACATACAATTCTTACAGTTCAAATCAGAAGAGTCTTCAAGACCAATAAAAACGATAAAGCTCTTGAAAGAAAAAAGTCCAGTGTTACAAGTCCCGTGTCTCCTGCAGCACAACGCGTTTCTCCTTTAAACAAGGCTTTTTCAAGTGTCCCCATGGGTTTCAGCTAAGTCCTTAAATATCCGTCCTCCTCATCGCGTCTCCTGAACATTACGTCCCTTCGTTGCCATAGGGAGCATCTTCTTCTCTCCGCCCCTCTTGGTTCTAATTGGTTGCTGGCAACACACCCTCTACTCACTTCTCTCTGTTCGTCGGGACTTAACGTCTCGGTGAAAACGGAAAACGTTCAATGTAGGGGATGTGTTAAGGGACATGGGGGGGAGTAATTGTAGAAAAGATACATTTAGGCAGTGTGACTGAGGCATCTTATACAGCATAGATATAACTGTATGGCAAACGGCTTGATTCCACTGTATCATTGATAGCGTCAGCCTCATCATATATCTTGCTCGTAATAACCCATATCATCCATATGTATCTACCTATTTCATCACTCAATATCCACAAGAATTACCCGAAATTTGTGATCTTCTTACACCCACTTCTTACGCCCACAATTAGTATAATAAAAGGGCACCCAGACGCTATCAATGTCCATACAGATGTATAGCAGCTTGCCAGGTTCACATAAAATCACAAAAAATTAAACAGGTCAAATTCCACATTTAACCCTTTGGGTGTCAAGGTTTGTAGCTCACACACCCACTTCATTTCAAGCTTTCCCAGCTCCCTCCAAGAATCACCTCCTCTCCAATATTTCCTATATTTGGCTATAGCCATAAAGCTTAAATCTTTTGGACTATTATTGTGCTCAAAAAAGTGTTTTGGAACACTATGGGTTAAACCAGGGGTCCTCAAACTACGGCCCGCGGGCCACATGCGGCCCGCTGAGGACAATTATACAACCCGCGGGGGGTGCTGCTGGCACCCGCCCCCCTGTTTACCTTTTTTTTTCTTTTCTTATGGTAGCTGCAGCAGATGCGGCTGCATGAAGATGGGGGAAAAAAAAAAAAAATCACCGCGACCGGATAAGACGTTACGTCACATCCGGATCCGGTGACTGTGTTTCCCTCCTCCGTGCAGGAGGGGACAACTGCGCGAGACGTCCGGCCGGGGACACAGCAGCTGGAGGTAAGTGATGGGGACGGGGGAGGAGGGAGCTTCATAACGAGCACTGGAATGGCACAATATTCCTGGGCATCTGACTGGCACACTATTCTTGGGCATCTGACTGGCACAATATTCCTAAGCTCTGACTGGCATAATATTACTGGGCATCTGAATAGCAAAATATTCCTGGGCTCTGACTTGCATAATATTACTGGGCATCTGACTGGCATAATATTCCTGGGCTCTGACTGGCATAATATTACTGGGCATCTGACTGGCACAATATTACTGGGCTCTGACTGGCATAATATTTCTGGGCATCTGACTGGCATAATATTACTGGGCATTTATATTCCTGGGAATCTGACTGGTACAATATTCCTGGGCTCTGACTGGCACACTATTACTGGGCATCTGAATGGCACAATATTCCTGGGCATCTGAATGGCATAATATTCCTGGGCTCTGACTGGCAAAATATTCCTGGGCTCTGACTGGCATAATATTCCTGGGCTCTGACTGGCAAAATATTCCTGGGCTCTGACTGGCATAATATTCCTGGGCTCTGACTGGCAAAATATTCCTGGGCTCTGACTGGCATAATATTACTGGGCATCTGACTGGCATAATATTCCTGGGCATCTGAATGACATAATATTCCTGGGCTCTGACTGGCATAATATTCCTGGGCTCTGACTGGCACACTATTCCTGGGCTCTGACTGGCATAATATTCCTGTGCTCTGACTGGCATAATATTCCTAAGCTCTGACTGGCATAATATTCCTGTGCTCTGACTGGCATAATATTCCTGGGCATCTGAATGGCATAATATTCCTGGGCATCTGACTGGCATAATATTCCTGGGCATCTGACTGGCAAAATATTCCTGGGCATCTGAATGGCATAATATTCCTGGGCATCTGACTGGCATAATATTCCTGGGCAACTGACTGGCATAATATTACTGGGCATCTATATTCCTGGGAATCTGACTGGTACAATATTCCTGGGCTCTGACTGGCACACTATTACTGGGCATCTGAATGGCACAATATTCCTGGGCATCTGAATGGCATAATATTCCTGGGCTCTGACTGGCATAATATTCCTGGGCATCTGACTGGCATAATATTACTGGGCATCTGACTGGCATAATATTCCTGGGCATCTGAATGACATAATATTCCTGGGCTCTGACTGGCATAATATTCCTGGGCATCTGACTGGCACACTATTCCTGGGCTCTGACTGGCATAATATTCCTGGGCTCTGACTGGCATAATATTCCTAAGCTCTGACTGGCATAATATTCCTGTGCTCTGACTGGCATAATATTCCTGGGCATCTGAATGGCATAATATTCCTGGGCATTTGACTGGCATAATATTCCTGGGCATCTGACTGGCAATATATTCCTGGGCATCTGAATGGCATAATATTCCTGGGCATCTGACTGGCATAATATTCCTGGGCAACTGACTGGCATAATATTACTGGGCATCTATATTCCTGGGAATCTGACTGGTACAATATTCCTGGGCTCTGACTGGCACACTATTACTGGGCATCTGAATGGCACAATATTCCTGGGCATCTGAATGGCATAATATTCCTGGGCTCTGACTGGCAAAATATTCCTGGGCTCTGACTGGCATTATATTCCTGGGCTCTGACTGGCAAAATATTCCTGGGCTCTGACTGGCATAATATTACTGGGCATCTGACTGGCATAATATTCCTGTGCATCTGAATGGCATAATATTCCTGGGCTCTGACTGGCATAATATTCCTGGGCTCTGACTGGCATAATATTCCTGGGCTCTGACTGGCACACTATTCCTGGGCTCTGACTGGCATAATATTCCTGGGCTCTGACTGGCATAATATTCCTGGGCATCTGAATGGCATAATATTCCTGGGCATCTGAATGGCATAATATTCCTGGGCTCTGACTGGCATAATATTCCTAAGCTCTGACTGGCATAATATTCCTGGGCTCTGACTGGCATAATATTCCTGGGCATCTGAATGGCATAATATTCCTGGGCATCTGACTGGAAAAATATTCCTGGGCATCTGACTGGCAAAATATTCCTGGGCATCTGAATGGCATAATATTCCTGGGCATCTGACTGGCATAATATTCCTGGGTAACTGACTGGCATAATATTACTGGGCTCTGACTGGTATAATATTCCTGGGCATCTTACTGGCATAATATTAATGGTCTCTGACTGGCATAATATTACTGGGCATCTGACTGGCATAAGATTCCTGGGCATCTGAATTGCATAATATTCCTGGGCTCTGACTGGCATAATATTCCTGGGCTCTGACTGGCACACTATTCCTGGGCTCTGACTGGCATTATATTCCTGGGCTCTGACTGCCATAATATTCCTGGGCATCTGAATGGCATAATATTCCTGGGCTCTGACTGGCATAATATTCCTAAGCTCTGACTGGCATAATATTCCTGGGCATCTGAATGGCATAATATTCCTGGGCATCTGAATGGCATAATATTCCTGGGCATCTGACTGGTATAATATTCCTGGGCATCTGACTGGAAAAATATTCCTGGGCATCTGACTGGCAAAATATTCCTGGGCATCTGAATGGCATAATATTCCTGGGCATCTGAATGGCATAATATTCCTGGGCATCTGACTGGCATAATATTCCTGGGCAACTGACTGGCATAATATTCCTGGGCTCTGACTGGTATAATATTCCTGGGCATCTTACTGGCATAATATTACTGGGCTCTGACTGGCATAATATTCCTGGGCATCTGACTGGCATAATATTCCTGGGCAACTGACTGGCATAATATTACTGGGCATCTATATTCCTGGGAATCTGACTGGTACAATATTCCTGGGCTCTGACTGGCACACTATTACTGGGCATCTGAATGGCACAATATTCCTGGGCATCTGAATGGCATAATATTCCTGGGCTCTGACTGGCAAAATATTCCTGGGCTCTGACTGGCATAATATTCCTGGGCTCTGACTGGCAAAATATTCCTGGGCTCTGACTGGCATAATATTACTGGGCATCTGACTGGCATAATATTCCTGGGCATCTGAATGACATAATATTCCTGGGCTCTGACTGGCATAATATTCCTGGGCTCTGACTGGCACACTATTCCTGGGCTCTGACTGGCATAATATTCCTGGGCTCTGACTGGCATAATATTCCTAAGCTCTGACTGGCATAATATTCCTGTGCTCTGACTGGCATAATATTCCTGGGCATCTGAATGGCATAATATTCCTGGGCATTTGACTGGCATAATATTCCTGGGCATCTGACTGGCAAAATATTCCTGGGCATCTGAATGGCATAATATTCCTGGGCATCTGACTGGCATAATATTCCTGGGCAACTGACTGGCATAATATTACTGGGCATCTATATTCCTGGGAATCTGACTGGTACAATATTCCTGGGCTCTGACTGGTACACTATTACTGGGCATCTGAATGGCACAATATTCCTGGGCATCTGAATGGCATAATATTCCTGGGCTCTGACTGGCAAAATATTCCTGGGCTCTGACTGGCATAATATTCCTGGGCTCTGACTGGCAAAATATTCCTGGGCTCTGACTGGCATAATATTACTGGGCATCTGACTGGCATAATATTCCTGTGCAACTGAATGGCATAATATTCCTGGGCTCTGACTGGCATAATATTCCTGGGCTCTGACTGGCACACTATTCCTGGGCTCTGACTGGCATAATATTCCTGGGCTCTGACTGGCATAATATTCCTGGGCATCTGAATGGCATAATATTCCTGGGCTCTGACTGGCATAATATTCCTAAGCTCTGACTGGCATAATATTCCTGGGCTCTGACTGGCATAATATTCCTGGGCATCTGAATGGCATAATATTCCTGGGCATCTGACTGGAAAAATATTCCTGGGCATCTGACTGGCAAAATATTCCTGGGCATCTGAATGGCATAATATTCCTGGGCATCTGACTGGCATAATATTCCTGGGTAACTGACTGGCATAATATTACTGGGCTCTGACTGGTATAATATTCCTGGGCATCTTACTGGCATAATATTAATGGTCTCTGACTGGCATAATATTACTGGGCATCTGACTGGCATAATATTCCTGGGCATCTGAATTGCATAATATTCCTGGGCTCTGACTGGCATAATATTCCTGGGCTCTGACTGGCACACTATTCCTGGGCTCTGACTGGCATTATATTCCTGGGCTCTGACTGGCATAATATTCCTGGGCATCTGAATGGCATAATATTCCTGGGCTCTGACTGGCATAATATTCCTAAGCTCTGACTGGCATAATATTCCTGGGCATCTGAATGGCATAATATTCCTGGGCATCTGAATGGCATAATATTCCTGGGCATCTGACTGGCATAATATTCCTGGGCATCTGACTGGCAAAATATTCCTGGGCATCTGAATGGCATAATATTCCTGGGCATCTGAATGGCATAATATTCCTGGGCATCTGACTGGCATAATATTCCTGGGCAACTGACTGGCATAATATTACTGGGCTCTGACTGGTATAATATACCTGGGCATCTTACTGGCATAATATTACTGGGCTCTGACTGGCATAATATTCCTGGGCATCTGAATGACATAATATTCCTGGGCATCTGACTGGCAAAATATTCCTGTGCATATGACTGGCATAATATTACTGGGCTCTGACTGGCACACTATTCCCATTGAAATACTGGTAAGTTTGTTGATTTAACTTTACTTCATTTTAAATATTGTATTTGTTCCCGTTTTGTTTCTTCACTTCAAAATAAGATATATGCAGTGTACATAGGAATTTGTTCATAGTTTTTGTTTTTACTATAATCCGGCCCTCCAACGGTCTGAGGGACCGTGAACTGGCCCCCTGTTTAAAAAGTTTGAGGCCCCCTGGGTTAAACGTTTATTCAGAATATTATTACAATGTTCCCCCACTCTTGTCTTAATTTTTCGGGTGGTGCGACCCACATCCTGTAGCCCACAGGGGCACTCCAGCAGGTAGATTACACCACTTGAATCACAATTCATAAAATCCTTAACATCATAGATTTTCCCTGTGTGTTTAGAGGTAAATCCATGAATTTGTTTAGGTTGTTTCTAAGTTTGTCTGCACGCATTACAGTTGTTACATCTGTAGAACCCTGGGCTCTGGCTCATAAATGTATTACTCTTATTTTTTGTATTTTCCCTAGTAAAGTTTGATGTTATACATCTTTTAATAGATGGGGCTCCCCATAAGATTATTCTTGGTTTGTCAGGGATGATTTCCTTCAGGATATCATCTTTTTTCAAAATAGACCAATGTTTATTCATAATGTTCCTTAGCTCCTTGTTTTTGTTGTTATAATCTAAAATTATTGGTAGGGAGATTTCTTTCTCCTGTTTATCCTGTTTATCCCTATATTGAAGAAGGGAGTCTCTTTCTAATAATCTTACTTCGTTAAATGCTCTTTCTACACTTTATTCTGAGTAATCTTTACCCAGGAAGCGTTTTTTAATCAGATCTAATTGTTCATCAAACACTGCATTCTCTGTACAATTTTGTTTTAGTCTGATGGCCTTATTTTAGGGATGTTTTCTAGCCAAGGGGAGTGACACCCACTGTCTCTTCCTATAAAACTATTCACATCCAATTTCTTAAAGGAGGTTTTAGTTTTAATACTCATATTTTCTATGTATATTTCCAAGTCCAGGAAATGTACCTTTTGGCTATCAAACTCAGTGTTTAGTTTAGTACCCCAATCGTTATTATATAGGTGAGTTAAGAATGTCATCAATTCCAAATCTTCACCTGTCCAGATAAAAAACAGGTTGTCTATGTACCTGTGGTAGGAGACCAAGTTTGACCCCCAGCCATGCTCAGACCACACAATCTCTCGTTCCCACTCTGCCATAAACAGATTGGCATAACTGGGGGAAAACTTGGTCCCCATCACTGTACCTCGTTTCTGTAGGAAGAACCCTTCCCCAAACCAAAATTTTTTTTTATGGAGTATCAGATCTATTCCGGACACTACAAATTTCACAAAGTCTTCTTCAAGAAGAATTTATTTACAGTGTTTATTGATACCCCTGCCTTATTTTCCTCAAGTGTGGACACATTCCTGGAGCTATCGTTTAGGAGGTGACCTGTCATCATTAACCCATCTCCCGGGCTCCCTGATGCTGATTCCCTTTAGCAAGTAGTTGCACAGGTTCATGTGAGTGGTCATTTGGCACTATTCATTTACTTTGTTTGATTATTTTTTAACTTATTGCACCATATTGTATTTTATGTTGTTCTTTTTTATATTCCCTTTGCACAACATTGCAAGATTTGTACTTGCCTAAAGGGTAAATATATAGTGTGTGGAGTGTTGGTTGGAGTGCACCGCTCACATTTTTATTTGTCTTCTACTCACTGTATGGTAATTTGGTTGCAGTCTGAAAGTCGAATGTGTTCCTAGCCCCAGTTAGTTGGAGAACTATGTTTAGTTCCATCCCCCCCATATACTAATGTCTGTGATGTCATGTTTATGTCTTTTTATAAGTCTGTGTTGTTACACAAATAAAGTAGATCTCTGTTTAACCCTCAACACGGAGCTTGGTCTCGTACCTGGGGGTATGGGATTCGTATGATTTACTCGTGTGGCTGTTTGGTTCGTGAAGGAATTCGTATGGTTCCTTTTCGGCTAATTGGAACTGCTGTTAGCTGCTTCTTCATATGGAAAGGGAACGTCCTCAGCGGTATTAACCTCTCTTATACCGGGTGTACTGTAACAATTTTCATATCGATTAAAGCTGTACAGCCAACAAAAGACAAGTTCAAAGTGCACCAACGAATTTAATGCTGATCATAATTATTTCTAAAGAAAAAGTTTATTTTTAAAAGAAGAAAACGTTTTCCAATTCATGTAACAGGATTCTCACAAAGTTTATCGGAATATTGTTGTGAAAGTTGTTCAAATCAACTCCTGGATCCACGTTATTTACGTAAAGCACATTCCTGTACTGACAAACAGGCCAACAAAGGAGCGGCAAGTTAGTGTTTTGAAGGGCATAATAAACCCTGACCACCAGCCAACATAAGCTGAGTCTTCACCCTAAGGATAACTCGCAAATAAATCATCCAGGAGTCTGCAACAGATACAACTGTCTACAGCAGATCATCTTTGTTGGCAAGTATATTTTCATTGAGTATATATGTATAAAATTGTTATTGATGATTTGTAATTTTTCTGGTAAAGATTTGTTTAATTGTGTTATTATGGGAATGTTTAGAGTATAGTGAACTTTTGAAATGTAACAATTAGACTGACTCTAACAAACACGATTTAGTCGACCCATAAAGAAATTGTATTTTGATAGTATTTTTTGCGGAATTTTATATAGAGAATGTTAGGAAGTTTTTCAGATATTTTGAAATAAGTTAGTTCATTGTAAAAAAGTTTAATCAAGAAGGATTATGGATTTAAGGAGCAGGTTAAAAAGTGTCCACAGGTAGTCTGTGAGATCCCCTGGGACTGGGAAATTGGCTAGGATCACTTGGAGAAAAACTTGTAAGTGGTTTGGCATGTGTGATATCAGTGTTGCTATTTGTCTGTGTTTATGTTGTTTGTTTCAAGGGTCTCATCCTCAAGTGCATCCAGACCGCTGACATCAAATATTCCCCATTATGGAAGCTTACAATGCAATTAAGCTGGATGACCTACCAATGTGTGAAATCGAGGAAGTGTGCCTTATCACCTCGGATACAATGATTATGTTGACCAGTCAACTCCTGATGCTTATCCTTAAGAACAGACAATGTCAATTTCTAAGAATAAAAGGGTAGAACAGTATGAATATTATATGGACTGTAGGGGCCTCTGGAGTCACGTCGTGGATGGGAGACCATATTGTTTTGTTCGCTGTCATTTCGTCTGACTGACGCTTTATGTTCTGAATGCATGCCATTTTGTGTGTTCTGAATGCATGTTCAGCATTGCTCCAAGTCACTTTAAAGTATTTAGTCAACAACAGTCCTGGGGAATGGCAAACTCCGTAATAATATGTTTTATTATTTACATGTATCTATTGGTTTTAGACAACTGCTAACTAATAACCTTAGGGGTTTTGTTAGGCAGGGTAAGAGAAGCAATGAACAATAGATATTTAATTTGTTTTTTGTTTTAGCAAGAGCAATGATAGGTGTATCTTATCTCAAGGCAAGGACATGGGCAGCAGATGTTCTCTATTATCAGTATATTCTCCAGAACATTCCTGTACCAGCCAAATAACGTAACCAAGTATGTAACGTTTTCTTTGCACATTTATTCCTTAATACATCTTTGGTGCCTCTAAACCTAGAATCTTCTGATCAGAAATATATGTGCAAAATGATATAGTTTTGTGACCACATGTGTTTTTGGGTCATCAGGTCATGCCATTATGTAACATTATGTACCATAGTTAGATAGTTATGGCAGGCCTTCCATATTTAAGAGAGAGAGATACTTTGAAGATTTTTTAGATTGTGAGTCCAACATCTCTGCTGAGCGAAGCCAAGGTCTGCTCAGTCGCCAAAGGTCTAAACCTAATCAGTATTGTCATGAGGCAGTCCGGTAAAACAGGACAGCCATAGTCGGTTATTAAAAGCTTTGTTATGGATGTGGTATTTTTGATTGAATATGTTGTTTTATTTTATCAGACCACTCTAATTTTATTCTACAGTAGTTAAATAATATAAGAAAAGTGGTCACAGATCTCAAGTAGGCCACAGGTTTTGATTGGACATTTGGAATGTGTTCATGGTTAGAAGATAGTTAAGTGTTTTGTTTTAATAATAGTAGTTATAGGTGCTTTTTATATAATCAAACAATGCGCTAAATGCACCATTGCTAAAGCTATGCAATCAAGCAAGAGAAAGCCTTCAGAAACACTGGCCTTCTCTATGATATATTAAAGACGTCAATATCGTTATTCATATTAGCATATGGATAAAAGAGTGGAATTGGAGGGTTAACTTCCTTTGGAGTTGCAAGGGTTAACTAAAAAAGAGCTGACTTCGCTTTTACACTGTTTAACTTAATTTTATTAGAGACATGTGTGACGAAGTGCCCTTCGCCACTTGGTCTTGGAGAGGCCTGTTTGCCAGCCTCCTCCCCTGTGACTATGGCCCTGGGGTGTGTGGCCCTTTTAAAAATGCCTAAAAAGGTAACTTTTGAACTTCTGGGTGGAATTGTTTGATTTTTAGTTATTTTCATATTTATGTGTGACGAAGTGCCCTTCGCCACTTGGTCTTGGAGAGGCCTGTTTGCCAGCCTCCTCCCCTGTGACTATGGCCCTGGGGTGTGTGGCCCTTTTAAAAATGCCTAAAAAGGTAACTTTTGAACTTCTGGGTGGAATTGTTTGATTTTTAGTTATTTTCATATTTAAAGTATGCTGATTCTGAAAATGTATGTTTTATGTGAATGTGATGCATATTTTGAAAGTTATTAATATTGTATAGAACCTGTATATTTTAGCTTGGAGATAATTGAGCTGATACAAAGGTTAACTCAATTATCTCCCAAGCAGAGGAATGTACTGTAATTACTAGGATCCAAGTCTTTGTCCTATTCACTGTGTTTTCCCCAAGTTAAGATTGGATCCTATCTTTAATCCCTGTTTTTGTCACCTCTCCCATTGTCTTATGTAAGTCATTTAGTTTCCTGTGTGTATCTGAGCTGGGCACCTTTGTATCCTGAAAGGTGTGAGGCAGGATTTCCCTTTGTATCTCCTTAGGTTAAATTATAATCCTGTTATCGTTCCTTTGTCTAATCTGGTTTGTCAAGATGTTCAACTGTATATATTCTGTGTTTCTGTATCATTAAAGAGTTCTTGTCAGTTATGCTCCTGAAACTGTGTGTCGTCCAGTTATTGGGATTGCTGTTGGGATATTGCTGTATTTGACCTGCTGGAAACCCTGCCTTTGGATTTACTATTTACTTGTTCCTGAGTCTCACTTGGATTATAAGCGGAGCTAACCTGGGTAATATTGCATCTCCGCTACATTGGTGGCAGCGGTGGGATCCAGACCCACAGAGGAGCAAGTACCAGGAAAGACAACAGCATTGATGGATCACGGATGGAGATCAATTACACCACTTTAAATTGATCCACTGTAAAGGACCTCCTGGAAGCAAAGGGTATTCCTGCCAGCAACAAGACCAAGGCAGTCCTGGTTGCAGAAGTCATGGCGGAGTACAGAGCAGAAGAGGGTCCGGCTTTGGTGCAGATTAAACAGGGGCAGTTGGAATTTAAAAGAGAATTGCAATTCCGGCTGTCATTTTATGGGGAAAACCCACCAACAGAGATTATCGCCAAAACCATGACGGAGGTACAGGAGTTTGTACTACGACAGAAGGTCCAACAAACTCCAGAGAGGAACCAGATTGTGCCCATGGTACAGGAGAACAAACCAAAGGTACCGTACCAGGCTTTTAAGACTTATGTGGAGAACCAAGCGGCAAGGTGCCTCGAGCTTGAGTTGTACAGGCCGCCACTGTGGATACCCATGCAGGGTGAGTCCCAGGGAGAGGAGACAACCGGTCTCTCTCACCAGCAGCAGTGTAAACTGCAGGGAGAAGAGGCAGCCGGCCTCTCTCCCCAGCGGCATTGTACCCTACAGGGAGTGGAGGCAATCGGCCTCACTCCCCAGCGGCAGGGAGAGTTTCAGGGAGAGGAGACAACCGGTCTCTCTCCCCAGCAGCAGTGTACCCTACAGGGAGTGGAGGCAAACGGCCTCACTCCCCAGCGGCAGGGTGAGTTTCAGGGAGAGGAGACAACCGGTCTCTCTCCCCAGCGGCAGAGTATTGTATTGGGAGTGGAGACAGGCGACCCCCTTCCCCAGCAGCAAGATGCACCCCAGGGGGAAGAAAGTGTCATCCTTCCCCCCCAGCAGCAGTGTGTCCTACAGGGAGCAGAGACAGTCGGCCTCTCTCCCCAGCAGCAGGACAATATTATGGAAGTGGAGACAGTCGGTCTCCCTCTCCAGGGGCAGCCTGTGTTCCAGGGAGAGGAGCACGGCACCCTCTCTCCCCAGCTGCAGCTTAACCTACTAAGGGGAGACACCAATCTCCCAGACGGCGCAGATGGGACCGTGGTCTCTGTGCCTGACCCACAGGGATGCCGGACAGCCGGTCCAAATCCCCAGCTACAATCGCAGGAGTACAAGGAGGAGGGGGAAAGTGATGTCTCCCCTCTACAGCCAAGTCCCCACCAGGCTACCCTAACAGAAGGTCTGGCATTGGGGCAGAGCGCAGCTGGCCTCTGCCCCCCAAGCCCCCACAGCGTGTTGCCCAGTTATCCCAGAGGAATACCTATGTGCAGTAATTGTTTGTTGTGGGTGGGCTACTCTGGCACTTGTTTACTGAGGGTGGGTGAATCGACTAACTTAGGTACTGACCGACAGAAGGTCAGGTACCTGGTTAGTCTCCCCCCAAAAGGGGAGATGTGTGACGAAGTGCCCTTCGCCACTTGGTCTTGGAGAGGCCTGTTTGCCAGCCTCCTCCCCTGTGACTATGGCCCTGGGGTGTGTGGCCCTTTTAAAAATGCCTAAAAAGGTAACTTTTGAACTTCTGGGTGGAATTGTTTGATTTTTAGTTATTTTCATATTTAAAGTATGCTGATTCTGAAAATGTATGTTTTATGTGAATGTGATGCATATTTTGAAAGTTATTAATATTGTATAGAACCTGTATATTTTAGCTTGGAGATAATTGAGCTGATACAAAGGTTAACTCAATTATCTCCCAAGCAGAGGAATGTACTGTAATTACTAGGATCCAAGTCTTTGTCCTATTCACTGTGTTTTCCCCAAGTTAAGATTGGATCCTATCTTTAATCCCTGTTTTTGTCACCTCTCCCATTGTCTTATGTAAGTCATTTAGTTTCCTGTGTGTATCTGAGCTGGGCACCTTTGTATCCTGAAAGGTGTGAGGCAGGATTTCCCTTTGTATCTCCTTAGGTTAAATTATAATCCTGTTATCGTTCCTTTGTCTAATCTGGTTTGTCAAGATGTTCAACTGTATATATTCTGTGTTTCTGTATCATTAAAGAGTTCTTGTCAGTTATGCTCCTGAAACTGTGTGTCGTCCAGTTATTGGGATTGCTGTTGGGATATTGCTGTATTTGACCTGCTGGAAACCCTGCCTTTGGATTTACTATTTACTTGTTCCTGAGTCTCACTTGGATTATAAGCGGAGCTAACCTGGGTAATATTGCATCTCCGCTACAACATGTATTCATCTCTTATCTGAAGAGTTCTCAGCCTTGAAATGGTACTAGGAGGACCAGGAGAAGAAAAGTTGGCTAAGGGCCTGGAACTGTAAGTCCATAGTATCACTATTTTTATTATCACCCGAGCTCATTAAAACAGTGTTTACTGTTCTCCTCACTGTTCAAGGCCAAGATGTAAGCAACAAATCCTTTTTCACTGTCAGCAGATTTCATTCCAAATTCTGGAACTTTCCATTTTTTTAGATATGTGTGTAAAAGTTATTTAGCATAGCACCTTAGGGACAGCATCTGACTTCCCTATGTGCAAAGTCTGTAACAAGGGGGCTGATGGACAAGCCATCACTCGTCTATCGTGCAGCAAGAAAAGAGTTCCGAGGCACATTGGGACAGATGAGCTAGGGCCCGATAAGTGTTAGGGACAGTCTACAATCAAGTGATCCAAGGGGGGACTGTTATGGCAATATGAGACAAAATGGACACTTGCTTGTCATTCAGCTAAAATGGTGCTTAGAAGCTAGAGACATTTCCTCTGCAAGCTGCAACCACCCTTCTTTCCCCTTCTTGCTTGTGCAGCTTTACTAAGATACGTGTATATTTGCATAAGCACGCCTATTGTTGTACATATAACCAACCAACTAGTAACACAATAGACGCCCCCTTCCTATCTCCTGAAGTGTATATCAAGCTGTATCACACCCAATAAAGTAGAGATTTGCTTTGACTCCACAGAGTGTGTCAGTGTCTTTTCTCTCCGTGCACGTATCATATCTAACAACATAACTGACCCTTGATTAGATCCAAAACAGGATCAGAAGCACTGTCATCTTACGCTACTGTTGGAGGGAAGGAAGATGTCAATGTCAAGTGCTGTCAACTGTCACTTAATTGTGTAGGGATTGGGATGGGCATTAAGACATGATTCCGAAATGATTCCCCTGGCACAGCACCAGTTAACCTGACCTTTGCAATATGACAGGACCTGGAAGACATTTCACAGATCCCCAGAAGTGCAAAGGTTAGGATGCTGTCACCTCATGCCCCTGTTCCAGATAGTGGGGAAGCGAGTGTGACAGCTGATGGCAAGCAGTCAAAGCAAATCTCTCAGTGTGCTTGCTCTTCATGGAGACACTAACAACATTTGAGAAGGCAGTGAAGGGGGAGCTGGGATAAGACAGGACAAATATTCACTGTGCATGCCTAGGTCAAATGCGCCTACATGAACTGCAATCTGGTGGTCTGACACTTGGGGAGGACTTGGCAAGGTATGTATTCATTGAAAAAAAAAATGGTGGGGGGACTAATAGTGACAGTCTAGTTCACCCTTTAGTGTCTACAAGCTGCACCAAAGTCAAATAGGTTAATAGACTTTCCCTTTAATGAGCAGCCTTAGAACAGGAAACAGAGCAGCATGCCCCTGTCAGATTGCATACACTCCTGTATGAAGTATGTGGGTCTACTGTGTTCCACTGCGGTAAAGGACTCATTCGCCTCAGCCTTTCAACAGGTATGCCATAGTCACTCAAACAATTGCGGCTAATTAATTAGCTCATTTTCTTCTCTAGATCTCTCAGGAACCAATGGTCTACATAACTGGTGGGTGACACATCAAACAAATGCAGGTTAACCCCTTAACGCATGTGGACGTATATATGCGTCCTGAAAAGCATGGTCCTTTAGGACCATACGTCCTCAGGTTTCATGTAGCGTTGCACTCCTTAGCGCAACGCTACATGTCTGTAGCTATTCCCAGAGGCTGCTTCGGATCCGAAGCAGCCTCTGAGAGTGTCTTCAGCCCCCCCTCGCCCCCCGGGCATATGATCACTGCGAATGTGATCGTATGCGCGTTAACACACATAGGCAGTGAAAGCTGATCACTGCTTATGTGTGTTAAAGTGTTGCAATGATGCCTTGTGTCCCCCCTTGGGCACCGCGATAACCCGGTGATCGCGGGTGGGTGCTGTATTGGAGGAACAATCTCCTCCAATACAGCGTGCCCAGAGGAGAGCGACGGAAGTAAAAAAAAAAATGATCTTCCGTCGCTCTGAAACGGCTACTTGACTGCCCCTAGAGGCAGTTTACTTAGGCAGTTAGAAATAGAAAATGAATTAAATAAATAGATAAAATAAATAAATAAATGGAAAAAGCTAACCTTAGATCTACTAAACCTAGATCTAGGGTTAGGGTCATAATTAGGGTTACAGGGGGGTTCGATTACAAGGGTTAGATTAAGGGGTGGGGGTAGATTTAGGGTTAGGGTAAATTTAGAGTTGGGTAAATTTAGGGTTGGGGTTAAAAAGTCACTGTAGAAGAAAATGGTTAAAAAACGAAAAAAACCCACTAATATTGTTTATTGCCCTATTACTTGAAATAAAACATAGACAAACAAGGAAACATTGGTATTACTAAACTCAGGACAAATATTAGAAATATATAGACGGGGTCTTTTTTACCATTTGTAATTGCGTAAAAAGAAATCAGGTCAAAGTTCGAAAAAGTGTTTTTTTGGCATATTTTCATCATATTTTATATTTTTTTTAATAGTAAATGATATCATATGATGAAAATACTAGTATAAAATGAAAGCCCAAACCGTCCTTTAAAAAATGTTATATAATTTGTGAGGGTGGACTGAACACAAAGAAAGAAATTCACAGTTCAGTAAACATACGAGAAAAATAATGGAATTCTGGTCTTTAAGGGATATCAAATGCAGCATAGCACTCAGTCACTAAGGGGTTAAAGACTTGTATTGGGAAAGCATATATGTTAGTACATCCTTTTGTGAGAATTAATAATTGATTGTCCTAATGAGAGAGGCTGCTGAAATATGAAAAAGATTAATGAACTTTCCCTTGAAAATTATCTTTGTGTCAAGCAATTTCTTAGTAAGTCAAACGTTATAATACCTCAATCTGCTCTCTTTGTCTTTAAATTGTATTTATGTTTAACTTGTCTTCTGGTTAAGATTAGTTAAGCATTTTGTACACAAGTCCCTTGTTTTTATTGGAGATACAGTTCACTGACTGTGAAATCTCTCATAGCTGTTACAGCATATTTGATGCAGATTTTGATGGGGAAATCATAATATTTAGGGTTTTTCCAAGTATTTGAAGTATGTCTGAGAAAGCTTGAAAAGCAACTGTAAAGTTATCATTGGCAAGAAGTATTTGCTTCAAAAAGTGTGCCAGAAATCCATGTGCATGGGCACTTTCTTTACCAGGTGTCATAAAAATACCCCATCTGTATTTAGTTTGTTTCCAGATGTAAAATACCACATAAACCACTCTTGATTGACATCTAGATTCTTAGAAAAGCTACTCAACATACAGAAAAAATTATTTGCTACAAAAGGAAATACTGAAATTGGCTTTACAAATACACAGATTTTTTTTTTTATCTGTTTATTAGATTATATTGTGAAACTTGTGTAACAAAGCAAGTTTGGTCTGTTTTTATCATTTTTGTAGTTACCATTTTTGTGATATACAGCAGAAGCATCCAACTTTTTTCTAAAGTGGGCCACATGATATGCGAAATCCATGTGTGGATAGACAACATTAGCTTTTTCACTTACAGCAATGATGAAGAACAACCTGTAAATATATATAAAAATATGTTTATTTAACAGTAATACAAAAGCAGTCTACAACTAGTTTCAATCATCTTTATTCAAAGAAAGCTATTAATGTATAGGACTAATGCTATATGTGTAGTGAAGTCACATGATCTACACCCTTTATTAGGCCCAGGGGCATTCTCCTACCTTGCTCCGGTGGTCCCCACTTTCCAGGGCACATCCAGCCTCCTGTTTTCCTCGTGGTGCGGTATGCCACCACTAGCTTCAAGTAGCAGACCAAGTGCGTGCCATAAGTGCAATGGCAACTTTGAGGTCCAGGGGCATCTTCACTCTTGAGTGTGACATGTGATTGTTGGATTCTTGGGAGACCTAAAAGAGGCCATGGGGCTGATCCCGGGTATTAAGTGGAGAGGTTCCAGCTCTATAAATCCCCTGTATGCCCTTCTGGTAATGCTTGCTAGTTAAGCTGTGGTTCTTGGTACTGATTTTTGCTACTGTTTGGAAACATAGAATCCACCAATTCTGAATTAGTGGGATTTGATCCTTGGCTTTATCCTATTGGATTACCCTACTTGCTGTTTCCCTGAAATGTGGCTGGTATTATTGCTTGCGAACCTATGATGCCTGCATTGATTGTCTGCACTGCTTTTTGACCTCTCTTTTGCCTAACCCCCTTTTTGTGACTCTTTTGGTACTGATATACATGATCATTCACCTGTTCTTTTCCAGGTGCAGGCAAAATATTCACCTCCCCTCCCCTCTACTTTCCCACTAATTTTCATAACCTCCTCCCCATTGCCCATGTTGGTATGGGGTAAAGATTCTCTAGGGAAGGCATCTGTTAGCTATCCATTAGTAGGAAATATGACCATGGTTGTAATGGCTAACAGCTCTTATGACACTAAGCTAGCATGATGCTGAGCATCATGGGAATTTAATTTACAATAGTTAGGTGGGGGGGGGGGGGGGGGTAAGAATTAGCCAATTACAATGTTTTTTAACGATAGGAATATGGCAGGGATGAATATAAATGAAGATGTGGTCAAAAACAGTTTTTTGTTTGTACAGTAGATATAGGGCTTTATTCATCAAAGAGGGAATTGCAGGGACTTATATATACTTAGTCAATTGTGATAACTCACCCCCAAAAAACCCAGCATTGTATGTAATTTAATATATTAAGTCAAACCAATAATCATTTATTCTCAGTCATTAAATTTCAAAATCTTATACTATGAAAGCATTTTTATAGGAGTGTTAAAGGACAAAAACTCTAACTGAAGCAGAGTATCCTCATTGATATTTTCTATTTCTATTTATTAATTAAGATAGTACAGTAGAAAATCATCTTATTCAGGTTTGAGTCTGAAAAAAAAGTCTTGGAAAATATGAATCTCTCTATAAGTTTCTTCTTTTGGAGGCTTTCCTTGCATCACTTTAACAATCCTCTATTGAAGGCATACATATTAAAATGCACTAGTATATCTCTGACCTGTGTTTCTGGACTTCCTTTCTGTCTGTTTAGCTGCTGAAATCTCTTGAGTTGCATATCATGTATATGTGCATCTGGAGTTAAGCATCTAAATAGACCTTCCAGAAAGGTCTTGAACATGGGCTGTGTTATACTTTCTGGGATTTTTTGTGGTCTGATATTGGATCTTCTAGATCTATCTATCAGGTCTCTTGCTTTGAATTTCAGTTTTTCCATTTTCGTATCTTTGTAAACCTCATTAAGTGCCTTAAGTTGCTCATCTATTTTACAAAATGTACCTTCTAAGGAGGATATTCTATTGCCCAGGGTTTTAATGTCCTGTTTGATATCCATAGTACTATTTATTAGTTCCACCTAAATAGATTTTACCAGACTCAAAGGAACTTCATCAGAAAATATTGTGTCATATATTGATTATCATCTGAATCAACTGCCCTCTGGGTTTCATCTCCCTGATTGGAAATTGATTCTTCTAGACCTTTTTCCTAGGACCTCCTTGACTGGAGAAGGTGAAAAGAATCCAGAGACTCTTTCTGTTTTTTTTTATCTCTATTTTTATTTTATTTTATCCACCACTGGATCACAGGGGTTAATTTTACTTCACAAAGTGCTGTCTTAGATGCCAGTACTGTTTTGTCCTTATATCGGTGTCTCAACCAGGGCCGGCCTGAAGTGTTCCGGCGCCCTGTGCGGGATTCCCCCATGGCGCCCCCCCATGTATGTATCTCTCTCCCTTCCCATGTTTGTCCCTTTCCTCTTCATTGCCTTGTCTGTCTCTCTCTAACTCCCCCATACCTGTTCTCTCTCTCCCTCTGTTCGGTCTCTCTCCTCCCCTTCCTCTGTTCTGTCTCTCTCTCTCCCCCCCTGTTCTGTCTCTCCCCCCGTTCTGTCTCCCCCCCGTTCTGTCTCTCTCCCCCCCCTGTTCTGTCTCTCCCCCCCCCCTGTTCTGTCTCTCTCTCCCCCTGTTCTGTCGCTCTCCCCCCTGTTCTGTCTCTCCCCCCGTTATATATCTCTCTCCCCCCCTGTTCTGTCTCTCTCTCTCCCCATTCTCCCTGTTCTGTCTTTCTCTCTCTCCCCCTTCCTCCTGTTCTGTCTCTCTCTCCCTCCCTCCCTCCCCCTGTCTGTCTCTCTCTCTCCCCCTGTTCTATCTCTCTCTCCCCCCCTGTTCTGTCTGTCTCTCTCTCTGCCCCTTCCCCCTGTTCTGTCTCTCTCTCCCTCCCTCCCCCCTGTTCTTTTTCTCCCCCCCATTCTGTATCTCTCTCCCCATTCCCCCTGTTCTGTCTTTCTCTCCCTCCCTCCCCGTCTGTATCTCTCTCTCCCCCTTCCTCCTGTTCTGTCTCTCTCTCCCCCTGTTCTATCTCTCTCTCCCCCCTGTTCTGTCTGTCTCTCTCTCTGCCCTCTCCCCTGTTCTGTCTCTCCCCCCTTACCCTGTCTCTCTCTCCCACCCCCCCCCCTTCCTTTGCCTTCAAAAGTGGATACAGAGAGGGGGCGGAGCTAACCGGCTGAGTGGTGTAGCTCCGCCCACACCCTGTGAAGCAGAGCAGCGTCTGCTTCACTGGGAGCCCAGGGCAGCAAGAGAAGGTGCTGCTCGGCTCTCCATGCTTAATGCAAGCATGGGGAGCCTAGCAGCACTCTCTCATGCTGCCAGTGGCTCCTCGTGAAGCAGATGCTGCTCTGCTTCACAGGGTGGGGGCGGAGCTACACCGCTCAGCCGGTTATCCCCGCCCCCTCCCTGGATCTAGAAGAGCATGCCGAGCAGAGGGCTGGTGAGGGGGGATCTTTTGATCTCCCCCATCCAGTGCCTCTACCGGGTTTTTTTTTTTTTTTTACTTTTTTTTTCTTCCGGACCGGAGGGCGCCCCCTGGGGTTTGCGCCCTGTGCGCTCGCACAGGTCGCACACCCCTAAGGCCGGCCCTGGTCTCAACACTTGTCTCTCAGCTCCCACTAGTTCCACCTCCTTTCTTTCCACAACATCCGTCACGTGTGACATCAGACACCAGTGAAGGTGAGTAGGAGTAGGGATGTGGAGGTGTCTCAGTTCACAGCCTAGGCATTAGCCTGGCTCTCCACTGGCACCACTTAATGGCAAAACAGATTCTCTCCCATTGGCAAACAGTCCTCACACCATGCACTATCATTCCACAGTTGTATACTACCAGCCAGTGGGCTGAAATTAGGTGATGTGATTATGGAAATGAGGGTACAGATGGGCCTTATATGTCCACTGGATATAAGGGGTACTTAGGAGCTCTGAATCTACAGCTGCACTCTTCCACAAGAAATTTCCATACAGGATAGTATTGTGGCTGGGATGGCTCAAGTAACAACAGTCAGAGTATTCTCATAGAATAACTAATGGTAGTGCTGCCTGTCTCCTTGCTTTACACTCAGGGCCGACCCTGCCCAGGCGCATGGGAGAAGAGGCGCTGCTAAAGGGAGCTCCCTCCATAGCACCTCCTCTCCGAGGTGCGGTCCGCAGGTAAGCACCTGCTGTCACTGCACCTCCTGAACTAACCACAGCGCAACGGGCTTAAGCTCAAGTGCTGTGAGGTGGGCGGCGCTCCTGATGTCAGATGACAGCCGGCAGGAGAACCCATGTGACAGTGTGTACCTCCGCAGACACTGTTGGAAACGTCCTCCTCCCTGCAAATACAGGGAATTAAGCAGGGAGGAGGACCAATCATCATCATGGTTTTTTTTTGGGGGGGGGGGGGGAGAGGGGGGTGAAAAGAAATGTATGTGTGGAAGCGTGTGTGTGTCAATATGTATAAGTGTGTGTGTCAGTGTGTGTGTGTATGTCAATGTGTATAAGTGTGTAATGATATTGATGTTACAAAGTTTTGGAGTCCAGTAGCCAGATCAGCAATGTTTTCTACCAGAGGTAGCCACTCGTTACCCAGGTGGTTGAGCCCCTGAGCCTTGAGTGGCCTTCTGGTCTTAAGCAGAGATGGGAGACTGGAACAGAAAGATGATAATCGTAGTGAGGCAAGCCGAGGTCAGTGGGAAGGAGAAGCAGCAAGTCAAAAACAGTCCAAATTCAGCAACAGGAAGGAGAAACAGGAACACGCTGGATTAGAGAGTACAGGAACCACAATAATCTGGCAAAGGTAGATTCACAACAAGAGGCTTTTATAGGCTGAGAACCAGACACCTGACCAGACACAGCTGAAGTGAGTTGTCACTGATAACCTTGACTCTACAAGCAATAGTATCCGATCTCAGGAAAATTTGCAAAAGGCAGGCTGGTGTACTGGTAAGGAAAAGGTTTAGCACCATGTAAACCAGGGTTTGAAACCCAGCAGAGTCAGTTCCTCACAAAGTATGTGTATAAGTGTGTGTGTGTCAATGTGTATAAGTGTGTGTCAATGTGTATAAGTGTGTTTGTGTGTGTCAGTGTGTCAGTGTGTTTAAGTATGTGTGTGTCAATGTGTATAGGTGTGTGTATGTGTGTCAATGTTTATAAGAGTATATGTGTGTGTCAGTGTGTTTAAGTATGTGTGTGCCAATTTGTAAAAGTATGTGTGTGTCAATGTGTATACATGATTGTCTGTGTAAGTGTATCCTGTGTGTGGCAGTGTGTATAAGGGTGTCTGTGTAAATGTATGTGTGTAAGGTCACTAAGTGTGACTGTGTGTATTTATGTGTGACTGTGTAAGTGTGCACTTGCCCAGGGCCGCTAGTTAACCGGGGTCCCTGCTGGCCGAAACATGGTCCAGCTGCCTGTGTCACATGGAGGGCAGCAGTCATCGTCCAGCCAGAGTCTATTTCCCCACTTCCTGTACTCAGAGTGCTTAGAGGGTAGACTGTGTGGATGAGACGGCCAGTGACACCAGAGAGCAGCTGCAAGGTGAGTACTTGGGAAAGTGGGAGAGGAGATAATAGATAAATAATAGCATATTGATGGGCATATTGACTGTGGCCTATTAATGGGCAAACTAACATTGGTATATAAATGGGAAAAACTGGCTGTGGCATATCAATGGACAAACTAAGAGTGGTATATTAATGGGCAACCTGACTGTGGCATATTAAAGGACAAACAGTGGCATTTTTTACTGTACAAACTGGCATTTTAGTTGGCAAACTGGCATTTTTAATGGACAAACTTGCATTTTAAAGGGCAAACTGGCTGTGTCATGTTAATTGGTACCTGACTGGGGCTCATTTTAATTGTCAAAGTGATGCTGTGGGATCTTTTGTGGGGCAAAATTACATGAACTATGGGGCAAAGTGATACTGTGGGATGTGCTAGAGACCCTAGGTACACCTCTGCAAATGGGCTGTCCATGTGCTGCTTTGCTGCCCCTCCGAGCCGGCTCGGTGCCCTGTTTCCTCTTAGACCTCCGTCAGCTCTTTTCATGGTGGAATAATATTTATCGCTCATTGTGTACTTATTTTCCAATGATGCTTTGCCAGATTAATGGGAGACTTTGGCTGGTTGGGCATCATGGGAATGGTAGTTAAAACACATTCAACTAGCTAGCAAAAAGCTAACATCTTCCATGTTGCTGGCTGCACATCATAGGAATAAATAAAACCACTACACAGTATTATGGCCAAATAAATATCTTTATTTAAAATAAGAGTTTATGTTGGTCCTTTACATCAAAATAAAGTTTGTTCTCTCCTCCCCTCTCCCCAATATTGCCAAAAGAAAACCTGCACCCAGGCGCCCGTGACCCTAGGATCGGCCCTGTTTGCACTTATACTTCTTGCCCTGTAACCTGAATAAAAAAGCATGAAAACATGGGGTATTTCTAAACTCAAAAAAATATAATCTATCTATCAGGGTTTTTTTAGTTCGGTTTTGTAGATGAGATGAGTATAAGATTTTTCAAATAAAAGTCAGAAAATACTTTTTTTTTCATTTTTTCAACACATTTTATTATTTTTTACATAAAATTATATTATATGATCAAAATAATGGTATCATATCAAAGCCCTACTTATTCCAAAAAAAACCCCCAATAAATAATTTGTGTGTGTACACTAAATGAGAGGGAACAAAATTACAGTTAAACACAAACACACCTCAGAATTGTTAAAACAGAAATTTTCAACAATTGAAAGGCAAGGCTAAAACGTCTTGTCACTAAAGGTTTAATGTAAATATTAAAGGTTTAATGTAAATATATCTTATAATTTTATATACATATTTTTGTGTTTAAAATATGTTTACTTTAATTTTTCTAAATCTTTCTGTTCAATTTACCAACTAAAATCTGGAGAATTCATATGTGCGAATTTTGTGTATGTTTCCTGAATTTAGAGCGTCAGAGGGTAATTGGATAGCCGAAATGTTATGCTTTTTATAGAGAAACTGTCCCAATCTGAATGTTTGGATAGCCGAAATGTTATGCTTTTTATAGAGAAACTGTCCCAATCTGAATGGGAAAACCACTCACTCTCATCTCGTCAGAGGAAGATAGTAAACATATCTATCGTGCATGCGATCATACACACGAGAGCATTAGATGTCTAAGCAACAAATATTTTAACCCTTAGACAATGAGCAGTATAATCAAGCAACAAGAAAATAGCAATCAAATATACCGTCTGTGTGGTCATGTGGACAGATAGTGTTATGTCTCTAGGCAACAAGAATGTTAGCTCAACAGACAGTACAGCTATATGGCAGACATTATAGATCGTATATAAAATAAAAAATAAAATAAACTGCTCTGGTAACCATAACATAATAAATAAGTACAAAGGGACAACATTGTACAATAATATATAGTGATATGTAGCATCACGCACTAGTAAAAAACAACATATAGGACTCCATACAACATATCATAACAAATATCGTAGCACACAAAAATAATATATATTATTACAGGGAATACATGCAATAGATAAACAATTGATGACATTACAAAAAGTGATGCAGTGATATGCAGCACCATGCAGTGGTGCACAGCAGTGCACACTGGAATAATTCACACCATAAATGCAGTTTAATACAACAATGTATAGTGGTGCACACATCAGAATGTACATTTATACATAGAGAATTATAGGAAAAAGACAAAGTCAAAACCCTCATTGAGCCCACTGGGGTACATAGTATTTAGTTTGACAATCCAGTGAGTTTCTCTTTGATTTAATTTAGTCTGTCTATTTCCTTTTCTGTGATCAAGTTTTACATGTTCAATTGCCATAGCTTTCAATTTATTGTCATCACTATTATGGCAATCTTTAAAATGTTTTAAAACCAAATGTTTTTCATAACCGCGTCTATATTATAAGCGTGTTCATGTAGTTTCTTTTTAAATTGGCGGCTTTTGTTTTTCAGTAAAGGTAGTGTTGCCAAAGGGTTTTTTCCTCTGTTTCATGGAGTCAATTATGAGACAGAGACAGAGTAGCTAGAAGCAGGAAAGTTGTCTTTATTGAGCAATCAAGGAGAGTCAACCAAGAGGTGGGAAAGCCTCTTTCAGTCAAGTCTAATTTGCATATAACACACTTATACATTTTCAATCAATCAATTATTTAACCCCTTATTGACAAGACATTTTCACCTTGACTTTCCCTTAGTGACAATGGCTGTTTTGAAATTTCTGGGGTGTTTGGGTTTAGCTGCAATTTTATTCTTTCTCATATACAGTACCCACACAAATTATATGTTGTTTTTATCATCATAAGAAGGGCTTTTCTTAGATACCATTATGTTCATCATATCTTATAATTTACTACAAAAAAAATCATAAAATATGATGAAACATTTAAAAATAAAACACTTTTTATAACTTTGACCTAAAATATAATTTACACAAATAAAATCATTAAAAAATACCCCGTCTAAATAGTTTCTAAATGTTGTCCCGAGTTCAGAAATATGCATGTTTCCATATTTTTCTGTATTTTTTTGCGAGTTATGGGGCAAAAACCAAAATTAGTGTTT
This sequence comes from Pelodytes ibericus, assembly GCA_036172795.1. NCBI lineage: Eukaryota > Metazoa > Chordata > Amphibia > Anura > Pelodytidae > Pelodytes > Pelodytes ibericus. The sequence continues at coordinate 66,463,054 of CM069864.1, read as the reverse complement.
TTTGTTTTTTTCCTATATTGACCTTTTGACATCAACCTGAACCCAAAATTTAACCCTAACACTAAATTTAACCCCAACTCTAATCCTTATTATATCCCTTAATATGTTTTAATTTTAATTTAATTTTAACCCTATCCCTGATGCAAAAAAATTATTTAATTTTAACCCTATAGGCTAATCTAACTATACAACCAGTTTTTAATTAATTAAATATTTATTTTAAATTTTTTCCATTGCTATGCTACTTAACTACCACTAGGGGCAGTCAAGTAGCATATTCAGAGCGACGGAAGTGAAGTTACTTTCACTTCCCAAGCTCAGACCGGCAGTGGGCATAGCCATATTGACGGAGCAGCATGCTCCGTGGGGCGATCGTGGGTGTCCCAGAGCGACATCGAGGCAATAGACCAGCACCGTTAAATCGTTGATCGTCTGACACGTCGTTTGTCGGGAAGGGGTTAAACATTAATCATAAAAATAACATGTTCATGTGATGTTTTAAAACATGTAGGTCATGTAGGTTATTCTGACCTACCTGACCTAGATGTCCAATCACAGGCTTCTATTTACTTGTATTAATCAGTTATGTATTAGAATTTAAATCATAGAGTAAGCTCTCTTTAGGTATTGCTGATTCGTGTCGTAATCTAAATCTTTATTGATTAGAGGGAGTTTTTATGCTTTATCTTGTTTAATCTAGTCAGGCCATTCCTAAGTCCAAAACTGACAGGACACGTTCAGCACTGTTAGCAAAGAAGAGAAAAGTTACATTTGTATGTTTAAAGCAAAATATGATTCTATAAGCAAAGCATATATATATATATGATTTAAGGTGTTATATAGGATTAGGTAGGATTTCTGGTGTTTAGCTCACAATCCTCCCTTTTGGACACAAATATCATGATAATTGTATGTCCACAAAAAAACATCCTTAATTGTTGATACCCTTTACCACCTGGGGCTCTGACGGTACCTTGGGATTTTAGACGCTACAGTTCTTAGAGGCATGGCATCATACATAGTTCTGGGACGGGAGCATAATACCTTCATTAGATTTGGGATGCATTGTATACAGCAGCATGTTCCAACCAATAACACAAGCACATAACTAGTATATTCATCTTCCCAGAAAAACATCACTACAAAGACTGTGGCTTGTGGTTTGTAGCCAAGCAGTTGCTATCATGGACCTTTGACCATAATAATATGTTACGTTACTCATATCTTCAGGGACTGTGAGTTCAGTTTGTTTAACAAATGATCATCAAAATAAATGACCTCATCATTCCTCATCATTAAGAGTGATGCTGATAGGACTTTCTTCTGTGAGAAAGATGCCTACTTTCTCAGTGACCCATGTGAATTAAAATATTTATGATACATAAGCAAAATAAATTTTTGGGAATACTACCTTTGTTTTATCAATATTGAGAAGGGGTTAATAGAGTACCTACTGACGGAAATACTGATGTGTGTGGAGTGTATGCACATGCCCAACAGGAACCATTTTTCTTTCTTTGCACATAGGAAACATAAGCAAGTTTAATAAAGTATACTCTTCTTCCCAAACTGAAAATTCTTTTTCCCTGGGATATATCCCTCCCCCATATTATTAACCTTTTATTTTCAGGACCTGCAGATATAACTGAATAGCATGGCACACCAATAATTATTGCAATTCCAACTGAAGAAGCCAGTATTGCAGCTATGAATATGTACCAAGTGTCATCTAAACATGTGTATTTGTTTGAAAATAGTGAGTGATTGGTCATCATTATTATCTTCACAAGATCTGCCATCAGCATCTCGGCTTTTCTCCGCTGGCAGGTGGTCAGGGGTTATTGTGCCCATCAAAACACCTACTTGTTGTTCATGTTGTCCCTTTTGGAGAGAAGTAAGTCCTTTGCTGCTTTCTGCTGTCCTGGATCTTTAAACAGTCTCTTCCTGTTGGGAAATGTCCAAAAGTGTGGTGTTAACTCTCAAATGGTGAATCCACATCTTTCCTTCCTTAAAAACAGCATATTGTTTTGCTGCTATCTTCTTGTCTTCTTCTGTATAAATGGGTACTTTGGGTAGATCAAGATCTGCAGGTAGCATTCCAGCTTCAGTAGCTCTTGGTTGCATAGCTACTTCTTTTGCTTTCAGATCCGCCATCTTGTTTCCTTGGATTATGTCAGACTCTCCTCTTGAGATATGCCCTGCAGTGAATCACTGCAACTTCCGTTGGTAGTAGGACAGCGTCAAGCAATTCAATAACTTGTCTGCCATTCTGTATCTTTGTACCTGTAGCTGTCAAAAATCCTCTTTTCTTCCAAAGTACACCGAATGCATGTACTACTCCAAAGGCATACTTTGAGTCTGTGTAAATGTTTACTCTTTTGTTTTTGCTGAATTGCAGGGCTGCAGTTAACTAGACATGTGCATTCGTTTTCGGACGAATGCATTTTCGGACGAAAATAGCATTTTCGTCCATTCGTCCGAAAAACGAATAACGAAAATTTTAACTAACAAAATCCGAATGAACGAATGGTTAATAAACGAAAATCATTCGTTCATTCGTCCATTCGTCCATTCGTGCTATTGGCATTCTAAACCGAAATAGAGTCGGTTTACAATACCAATAGCATTGTACTACATTCCATAAACCGACATGAATGACTTTCGGTTTATGGAATGCATGTAATGCTATTAGCTTCCTATAAACCGAAATTGAGTTCCCATTCATACGAATAGGTCAATTGACCTATTCGTATGAATGTGGACTCTTTCGGTTTATAGAAAGCCAATAGCAGCATGTATTCTATAAGCCGAAAGTCTTTAAAACAAACGACGTTCGGTTTATAGAATACATGTAATGCTATTGCTGTTCTATAAGCCGAAAGACATTCGGCTTATAGAACAGCAATAGCATTACATGCATTCTATAAACCGAACGTCGTTCGTTTTAAAGACTTTCGGCTTATAGAATACTATTGGCATTCTATAAACCTAACTAGAGTCCCTCCTCATTCATAAGAATTTCTTATGAATGGGGACTCGACTCTAGTTCGGTTTATAGAAAGCCAATAGTATTCTATAAGCCGAAAGTCTTTAAAACGAACGACGTTCGGTTTATAGAATACATGTAATGCTATTGCTAAACTATAAACCGAACGACTTTCGGTTTATAGAATAGCCATAGGATTACATGTAGTACATAAGCCTAAAGTTGTTCGGTTTATAGGCTGTCGGCATTTAACTATACAGAGACAGAGTCTCCATTCATAAAATTATGAATGGAGACTTTGTCTCCGTGTAGTAAAATGCCGAAAGTCTATAAACCGAACGATCGGTTTATAGACTTTCGGCTTATGTAATACATGTAATCCTATGGCTATTCTATAAACCGAAAGTTCGGTTTATAGAATAGCAATAGGAATACATGTATTCCATAAGCCGACAGCCTATAAACCGAACGTTCGGTTTATAGGCTGTGGGCATTTTACTACACGGAGACAAAGTCTCCATTCATAATTTTATGAATGGAGACTCTGTCTCCGTATAGTTAAATGCCGGCTTTTAACTATACGGAGACAAAGTCTCCATTTATAATTTTATGAATGGAGACTCTGTCTCCGTATAGTTAAATGCCCACAGCCTATAAACCGAACGTTCGGTTTATAGGCTGTGGGCATTTAACTATACGGAGACAAAGTCTCCATTCATAATTTTATGAATGGAGACTCTGTCTCCGTATAGTTAAATGCTATTGTATTCTATAAACCGACTCTATTTCGGCTTATAGAATGCAATAGTACTACGAATGGACGAATGAACGAATGATTTTCCTTTATTAACCATTCGTTCATTCGGCTTTAGTTAGCTTAGCATTTTCGTTCTTCGTTTTTCGGGCGAATGGACGAAAATGCAATTTTCGGACGAAAATGCATTCGTCCGAAAACGAATGCACATGTCTAGTATATATTCACATGTAAATTGCTTTTTAAATAAAAAATTATGATATAAAAAAATCTTGTCTGTCTGGCACAGTGAGGGGCAAAAGACTGGCATAGTGAGGGGCAAAAGCCTGGCATAATGAGTGGCTAAAGCCTGGCATAGTGAGGGTCAAAATCCTGGCATAGTGAGGGGCAAAAGCCTGGCATAGTGAGTGGCTAAAGCCTAACATAGTGAGGGGCAAAATCCTGGCATAATGAGGTTTTTTTTCTTGTTTTCCTCCTCTAAAAACTGGGTGCGTCTTATGGTCAGGTGCGTCTTATGAGGCGAAAAATACGGTATTTCGTGATAAAAGTCTGTATTACTGGCTGTAATCCTTTGCATGTCTGCTGGCTTAGAGAATACTGCTAGATGTGGACTGGAGATGTACCTGGCTTTCATCCACCTATGCACTTGGAAGGGTCTGCTGCAGCACTTCAGGTGGGATACTTTGCAACTTTGAGTCAGTATGTTTTCCAATCAGTGCCATGTGATATTGCAGTAGCAGACAGTTGGGAAGGGTGATTGCTTGTTTGTAAAATAAATCTTAGTACATAGTTTAGCAAGGATCTCTCTTCCCAAAACCGACCACCCAACATTTTTTTTTTAGAGAGTACAAATTCATGTTTTACTGTCATGCAATCAATTTCAACACTTAAGGGCTCTAGAAAGCATGTTTTAGATGAAATTCCACCTATACCAATGATTGTGGTGGTCTTTCTACTCAAATGACATTTCCAGTGATATTTGGTACCACAGAATAAATAGCTCCTGCATTTACAAGAAACATGTTTAACTTTCCCTCGCTTTCTTCTTGAGAGGAAATAAACACTGGCATTTCTGCAGAAGTGCCTCCCTAATTGCTATTGACCTCCTCTTTTACCCTCCTCTGATATGGGGTAGATTTCCCTCTTCACTCGGGAAAACATGCATTTATTCCAGCTCGTGAAACTTGCTCATATCTCTTCCTTCCCTGATGTGGCACCTGTCCCTTTCTTTCTATGCTTGGGACAGACACTTGGGTCATGTATGCTTACAAATGTTATAAATGACAGTGCTCCTAAAACATAAAAACATATACTTAAGCTGGTCAATCAGTTTGGAGCAACAGCCTAATTATAGCTTGTCAGATAGAAAATAACACACTCAAAAAAACAGAATTGAATCAATTAACCCAAAATAAATGATAAATGTGCGGTGAGTGGATAGCATAAACAAATAATAACTTTCAAAACTGGTGTTTTTGTGATAAACCAAAACAGTATAGTGAGATGTGGGTACAAATAATGTCAGAATCAATATATATTTAAACCAAATGTTTTAGCGTAAAATAATTCAACTATTTCAACCTTCTCATTCTTTCCCCTAACTGATGTGAAATCACCAGTCACTGCACTCTGTGCTCTATCTTTCCGTCTAACTCCTTTCTGCCTCCCGGTACATAAACACTTTCTGCGCCATCTCTGCAGCTTCCCGCAAAGATTTCCCATCTTATCTTCAGTCTTATTGAATGTTCTTTGTATACCTGTGTAACTTTCTCCCACAATAAGAGTCATCAAAAACCTTGGATTCTTATTTGCACTGGGATCTAAACTTACATGCACCCTGTCAGTTTCCTCCAATCTATACCAAAATGCAGCTGGATTCTAATCCTTCTCCTGTCTTATTTCATATATGATTTGAGAAATACACAAGATGTTTACCACACTCTTGTAATGCTTTAAAAACAATATTTCTATAACCTTTCAAAAACAACTGTTTTTCATAGTTATTAAGATCCCACTGAGGCTCCTTATCAGGGAATAAGTCCTCCACACCTTGATACTCCTCTCTGTCAACAATAGTCTTTCCCCCTTTCCAGAACCTGTCTCATCTCCTCCGGGGTAAGGAAACTATGCAACAGGGTCCGGACATCCCCCCAAAGTGGGTTGGAAGGATTGAAAGATTGTATGAAAGAGAGCAGTAATTCTACTAGGGTCTTTGCTATATGTGGGGTTGTTACAATCTTTCCCCCAGCATCAGTTACCATAGTATCTCTGAGGGGAGCAACCAGATCACCTTGAACAATTTTCTTTTTAGTTGCAGCTCGGGTATCCATCCCTACTTTGGATGGCTTTCATTCCAATCTCAACTTACTAACGTACTCTCATCAACTCATCATCATTCATATTCTCAATATCACACGGGGCGCCTTAACCTTTCATACTCGCACCCACACCACTCTCAGCCGGAATGGGGTAGGGAGGGGGTGGTTTATCCGAGACTGTAGCCACCTCCCCCCTCGGGGCTGGAATAGTTGCCTCCTTAAATAGAAGAGGATACAGTCTGGGGACCGACAAAGGGATTTCACACGGCTCACGTTCATTCACATGTTTCAAATTCAAATTACATTTCTCATTACTAACAAACAGCACCTTATTCTTGACACGGACATTTTTATGAATCTTTTTGGCATTCATTTTGCATCCATCAAACAAGGTTTTTCCCATATCTGAAGCTTCCAACCACAAATTCCTATTTTTGAAGTCTGGCTCCCAACGTCCCTGCTCCATCAATACCTTACTTAAAGACAAAATATCACCTGTCTCCAGACTGCCGACCAATCCCTAATCCAAGCCAGACCACCTCGCATAAGTGTACAAACATTTCCCTATCACATTCCTTTGAATAAATGTGGAAAACAGGGAAAGTACAAGCAAAAATAGTGCCACTAGGGTATATGATAACTATGTGTATGTATAAAAAGGGTATCCACTGAGAACCAGCAGCCTGACCTAAAAAACAGACAGCTTCGAAACTGTAGGTAATTGGTGCAAAGAACATTGAATATTTGTGTTTGTGTGTTTTCCAAGCATATTACACATTGACTAATATCTGTGTTTGTGTGTGTTTCAAAGCAAACTATATGCACATTTGCACATTTTATCTACAGCACGGTTATTTATCTGCACAGATTCCATTGTGAATTTATCTATTTTGGTATTTTGTATGTGCTAAGGTTCTATGCACATTTGCACATTTTGTATATTGCACGATCATTGTGTGTTTTTGCACGCTGTTTATTTGCACAGATTTTTTACAATCACATTTGTGTCCACACATTGTCAAGGATTTTATATTTTGTATTCAAGTGTCCATGCACTGAGCGCCTGATTTTTCCCTTGTTCTTTACATTCCTTTGAATACCTGGTAACTAGACTCCAGTTATCAAGTATGCATTGTAACGGGGTACATTCAGATGTTTTGCTTTGGCTGGCCCCCATTAGATACCTGGACTTTCCTGCAAGAATGCTTCCCTGACTATTCAATAGTCCCTGAAGTACAATATCCTCTTGCGTCCCCTGAACTCGTTATGACACTTATAAACTTAATGATAAGTAACGAAAGTTCATATTACCTGGCAGTTTGGAGAGCAGGTTTGCGTCAGTCAGGTCTGTTTCCTTTCCTACTTCCACTGGTCCTTTAGTCTCCGTTACCTGAGATGCAGAGTCACACAGGATCGGTGATAGCAGATATGAGGTTGGACACAACGGATCCACAAGCCGGCAATTCTTACCTCTGGTTCACCGGTCCAGTATGTATCATGCAATCAGGAAAAATAGGAGTCCCACCAGAGTCGTCAATTCTGTTGCCAAAGGGTTTTTTCCTCTGTTTCACAGAGTCAATTATGAGACAGAGACGGAGTAGCTAGAAGCAGGAAAGTTGTCTTTATTGCGCAATCAAGGAGAGTCAACCAAGAGGTGGGAAAGCCTCTTTCAGTCAAGTATAATTTGCATATAACACACTTCAGTATTTATACATTTTCAATCAATCAATTATTTAAACATTAATCATAAAAATAACATGTGTTCATGTGATGTTTTAAAACATGTAAGTCATGTAGGTTATTCTGACCTACCTGACCTAGATGTCCAATCACAGGCTTCTATTTACTTGTATTAATCAGTTACGTATTAGAATTTAAATCATAGAGTAAGCTCTCTTTAGGTATTGCTGATTCGTGTCATTATCTAAATCTTTATTGATTAGAGGGAGTTTTTATGCTTTATCTTGTTTAATCTAGTCAGGCCATTCCTAAGTCCAAAACTGACAGGACACGTTCAGCACTGTTAGCAAAGAAGAGAAAAGTTACATTTGTATGTTTAAAGCAAAATATGATTCTATAAGCAAAGCATATATATATATATGATTTAAGGTGTTATATAGGATTAGGTAGGATTTCTGGTGTTTAGCTCACAATAGTAATCAACGATAGTGAAAAATCTTTCCCTTGTTGGTATAGGCGATCAATAAAGTCACCATTTAGTTGTTCAATATTATATTTCTTTTTCTTTTGGTTTTTCTTTTTCTTTCGACCTAGTGCCAAAGGGGAACTCCTATCTATGGCCACAGCTTGTTCAAGTGCCCTATAAACCTTTTTCTTACTATAGCCCTTATCGAGAAAACGTTTCTTAATTGTATTACTTTGTTGTCTAAAAACTTCGGATTCTGAACAATTTTTCTTAATTCGTAAGAACTGTCCCTTAGGGATGTTATCAGTTAGCGCAGGAACAATTTGGTGCACCTTTAAGAGTTTTGTAAGGGGGATATTAATCAAATTTGGGGCTAATACCATAAAAGAGAAAGGGAGGGATATTGCGGATTTGTATATTCAGTTAGCCAAATTGGAATGGGACAGTAAGAAATCAGACACTTATTTTATAACAAACCGTATAAAATAAATTAAACTGGAAATAAAGATGAAACTAGACCAGAAAGTTAACAATTCTATTATCGCACTAAGGCAACTATGGTATTCTAGTGTCACAATCTGCCCCATAGCCACTCACCTGAATATCCTCTTCTCGGCTCTCTCCAGCTCAGATCGGCAAATTTGGCCTACATGCGACTTCGACACGCTCCCTCCAATGACGTCATGCCAAACGTCGTCATGCGACACGCAGGAACATTTAAAAAGCCTCCAAGCACTTAACACAGAGGTTGATTATTCTCCTCGTGAGCCTCTTTCTTCTTCTTATTTACTCCTGACTCTGATCCTTATCTGGTGCCCCTGATCTCGGACTGCCTATCGTTTTGCTACTTGCCTGAGACCCTGACCCTGGACTCCTGACTACCCTTATGCCTGCTGATTCTGACATTTTTTGTGACTGTATTACCTATTCCTGCAAAAGTCTGCTAAGCTGTGTCACCTATTCCTGCAAAGGTCTGCTAAGCTGTGTCACCTATTCCTGCAATGGTCTGCCAAGCTGTAATACCTATTCCTGCAAAGATCTGCCAAGCTGTGTCACCTATTCCTGCAAAGGTCTGCTAAGCTGTGTCACCTATTCCTGCAAAGGTCTACTAAGCTGTGTCACCTATTCCTGCAATGGTCTGCCAAGCTGTAATACCTATTCCTGCAAAGATCTGCCAAGCTGTGTCACCTATTCCTGCAAAGGTCTGCTAAGCTGTGTCACCTATTCCTGCAAAGGTCTACTAAGCTGTGTCACCTATTCCTGCAATGGTCTGCCAAGCTGTAATACCTATTCCTGCAAAGATCTGCCAAGCTGTGTCACCTATTCCTGCAAAGGTCTGCTAAGCTTTGTCACCTATTCCTGCAAAGGTCTACTAAGCTGTGTCACCTATTCCTGCAAATGTCTGCTAAGCTGTGTCACCTATTCCTGCCAAGGTCTGATAAGCTGTGTCACCTATTTCTGCCAAGGCCTGCTAAGCTGTGTCACCTATTCTGCAAAGGTCTGCTAAGCTGTAATACCTATTCCTGCAAAGGTCTGCCAAGCTGTAACACCTATTCCTGCAAAGATCTGCCAAGCTGTGTCACCTATTCCTGCAAAGGTCTGCTAAGCTGTGTCACCTATTCCTGCAAATGTCTGCTAAGCTGTGTCACCTATTCCTGCAAATGTCTGCTAAGCTGTGTCACCTATTCCTGCAGAGGTCTGCTAAGCTGTGCTTCCTGTTCTTGCATACCAACTGTGTTTTTCTGCTACAGTAAGTCTCATCTTACTATCAACTTTTATTTTACATTAATTGTTGCTTCCTTGCATACTGGTCTCCTATCCTTGCACCTATCCTCACATATAGTGATAATAGGACTGAAAAAGTTTTTACAAATAAACTGAAAAAGAAAAAGAAAAGTTAAATAATAAAAAGATAGTTTTTGAAGGGGGACTGTGTGTCTATCTCCAGACTCAATTGGAAAGGCATTTGTGGAATACTATAGGGACCTATATAACCTGACTGATGTTAAAGGAGTATAGAGATAGAAACATAGAAACATAGAATGTGTCGGCAGATAAGAACCGTTCGGTCCATCTAGTCTGGCCAATTTTTTTTTTGAGTACTTTTATTAGTCCCCCGTTCCCGGTCTTATAGCTAGGATAGCCTTGTGTCTATCCCACGCATACTTAAAATCCTTGACTGTGTTTACCTCTACCACTTCTGCTGGAAGGCTATTCCATACATCCACTACCCTCTCAGTAAAGTAATACTTCCTGATATTACTTTTAAATCGTTGCCCCTCTAATTTAAGGAGATCAGGGGCTTCCTGGAGGACCTTGATTTGCTGTTGTGGCTCATGGTTTTGGATGAAATAATATGGCGCAATGGATTTCACTATAACTGCTGTTTTAAACGTAAACACTAATATAGTTATTAAAATCCACATGAAACTGAATAATACCTCAAAGCCAACCAATTTATATTAGGAATTCTGGCAGAATTATATCCCAAGCACACACTGCTGCTGCTTAGACAATAATAATTTAATAAAGCAAGTTTATAACAATGCTAACTAAACAATTATCTTAACAATTTGCATGTTATATGCTCAGCTAAGCAACTAGCAAATGGGTTTATCTGAGTGAAGTCTAAACTACAGTATAAAAATATAAAGAAATTGATACAGTAAGTTTATACTTATTCACCAGGTAATCTTTGTAGCTGCATCTGCATCTCTGGTGGACCAGCCTCTGGATCAATCGGTTCCTGGTGGTTCTGAAGGAAGTTACTGGGTCTAATACATCACATTGCCTAGCTGGATTTGGGCCTGCTGGCTGGGTGGATAGATTGGTCACATCTTCCCTCTTCCTCAATCATTGCCAGAGTGTCTAGCTACCTGATAACCTTCAGGAACCGATTGATCTTGCTTTATTAAATTATTATTGTCTAAGCAGCAGCAGTGTGTTTGAGTGATTTGACAATTTGGGAATTGTCTGCTTGGGATATAATTCTGCCAGAATTCCTAATATAAATTGGTTGGCTTTGGGGTATTATTCAATTGCATGTGATTTTAATAACTATATAAGGGTTTAAGTTTAACACAGAAGTTATATTGAGATCCATTGCACCATATTAATTCGTCCAAAACCACGAACCAAAACAACGGGCGTAGTCGGCAGGATTATTGCAGAGTTATTATCCTCTATAATAATCTTCAAGTGCCTCTGCGTCCAGTCCCTGTGTCCGTGGGATTGCGCTACTGTGCATGTGGCCCACGGACAGCCGTTGGGACTTGGAGCGCAGAGACTTCTGTCAGAACAGTGTTCTGACAGGCAGGGCCGGCCTTAGGGGTGTGCGATTTGTGCGAGCGCACAGGGCGCAACACCCCAGGGGGCACCCTCCAGCCCAAAGAAAAAAAGAAAAAAAAAACGGTAGAGGCACTGGGTGGGGGAGATCTAAAGATCCCCCCTCACCAGCCCTCTGCTCGGCATGCTCTGCTAGATCCCGGGAGGGGGCGGAGCTAACCGACTGAGCGGTGTAGCTCCGCCCCCACCCTGTGAAGAAGAGCAGCGTCTGCTTCACGGGGAGCCACTGGCACCATGAGAAAGTGCTGCTCGGCTCCCCATGCCTGCATTAAGCCTGACCTGGGCTCCCAGTGAAGCAGACACAGCTCAGCCGGTTAGCTCCGCCCCCTCCCTGATCCACATTTGAAGGCAAAGGAAGGGGAGGGGTGGGAGAGAGAGACAGGGGGGAGAGACAGAAGAGGGGGAGGGGGAGAGACAGAACAGCTGGAGGGGGAGAGAGAGATACAGAACAGGGGGGTAGAGAGAAAGAACAGAGGGAGGGAGAGAGACAGAACAGGGGGAAGGGGGAGAGAGAGAGACAGACAGAACAGGGGGGGAGAGAGAGACAGACAGAACAGGGGGGGAGAGAGAGACAGAACAGGGGGAAGGGGGAGAGAGAGACAGACAGGGGGAGGGAGGGAGAGAAAGACAGAACAGGGGGAGGGGGAGAGACAGAACAGCTGGAGGGGGAGAGACAGAACAGCTGGAAGGGGGAGAGAGAGATACAGAACAGGGGGTAGAGAGAAAGAACAGAGGGAGGGAGAAAGAGACAGAACAGGTGGAAGGGGAGATAGAGAGACAGACAGTACAGGGGGGGAGAGAGAGACAGAACAGGGTGAAGGGGGAGAGAGAGACAGACGGGGAGGGAGGGAGAGAAAGACAGAACAGGGGAATGGGGAGAGAGAGAGACAGAACAGGGCTAGAGAGACAGAACAGGGGGGGGGGAGAGACAGAACAGGGGGGAAGAGAGACAGAACAGGGGGGAAGAGAGACAGAACAGGGGGGGAGAGAGACAGACCAGGGGGGGAGAGAGATAGAACAGGGGGGGAGAGAGAGACAGATCAGAGGAAGGGCAGGAGAGAGACAAAACAGAGGAAGGGGAGGAGAGAGACAGAATAGAGGGAGAGAGAGAACAGGTATGGGGGAGTTAGAGAGAGACAGACAGGGCAATGAAGAGGAAAGGGACAAACATGGAAAGGCAGAGAGATACATACATGGGGGGGGGGGCGCCATGGGGGAATCCCGCACAGGGCGCCGGAACACTTAAGGCCGGCCCTGCTGACAGATTTCTCGAGCAATTTCTCCTGCGCAATCGCAGGAGAATTTACTAATTGCGCATGCGCACAAAGTTACAGCTAATCACTCAGCTGTAACTTTGTAAAGACTGCGCATGTGCGAACGACGCTACCCACCTCCTGCCCCCTTCACACCACGCTAAGGTGGTAAGTAACACGGGGGGGGGGACATAAGGGGGCAACATAGGGGCAAGCACTCTGGCGAGGGGGGAGCCTTGAGGACTGCCTCATCTTGATGGGAGTTGTGATCCCCCTGCTGCATCAATAATACAGCAGGAGGATCACAACTCCCATCAAGATGAGGCAGCCCTCAAGGCTCCCCCCCTCACCAGGGTGCTTGCCCCTATGTTGCCCCCTTATGTCCCCCCCCCCCCGTCCACATATGTTCTAGCGCCCATTAATTTAACAGGCTTAATGTCTAGTATGTACCGTATTTATTGGCGTATAACACGTACTTTTTCTCCCTGAAAATAGGGGGAAAATGGTGTGTGCGTGTTATACGCCGAAAAAAAAAAAAAAATCTAAAACTTACCTCGTTCCTGCTCTGTCCCCCGGTGCTCTGAAGGTGCGTGGCTATGAGGGAAGCGTTGTGAGCTCCCCTCCAGCCGCGCGGTCAATAAAGTGTGTTTTTTTTTAAACAAACTTTATTGACCTGCGCGGCTGGAGGGAAGCTCACAATGCTTCCCTCACAGCCACGCAGCTTCAGAGCACCGGGGGACAGAGCAGGAACGAGGTAAGTACTGGGGTCTGGGGGAGGAGGGTGGCATAACGAGCATACTAAGGGGCAATATATTGGCATATTGGGGGCAATATCCTGGCATATTAAAATGGCATATTGGGGGCAATATCTGGCATATTAAAATGGCATATTGGGGGCAATATCCTGCATATTAAATGGCATATTGGGGGCAATATCCTGCATATTAAATGGCATATCGGGGGCAATATCCTGCATATTAAATGGCATATTGGGGGCAATATCCTGCATATTAAATGGCATATTGGGGGCAATATCCTGCATATTAAATGGCATATTGGGGGTAATATCCTGGCATATTAAATGGCATATTGGGGACAATATCCTGCAAATTAAAATGGCATATTGGGGGCAATATCCTGCATATTAAAATGGCATATTGGGCTTCAAAGTTCTTTATTTGAAATTTAAGTTTTTTTTCCTAAAATTTCCTTCTTAAAATGAGGTGCGTGTTATACGCCGGCGCGTGTTATACGCCGATAAATACGGTAATAATTATATAATAATTAATAACGGAATTCTGCATTTTCCAACATTTTTCTTAATGGATCTGTTTATGTGTAAAAAACAAAAAAATAATTGTTTGACATTTAGAGTGCTTGTTACCTAGTCAAGTGACTAACTAGCAACTGAACCATTACTTGGACATTGACTAGTCACTAGCCAAGTAGATTATTATTTAGTCTATAAACCCCCTAAGTTATTTTTGAATGTCAATACCCACTGCAACGAGAGTGCTGTGTTTTAGTGTTGTCATTGCTGCAATGGGTTTATTTACTAAACAGTGTTTTGTTTTTTGTGATTAATAGATTTTTTAGTACTATTCATTATTATCCTATTTTGCTTTTAAGTAGGCTTTTGAAACTTATTAGCAATAGTTATATATTGCTCTGGGAAGGTGGCAGGCTACTTATTAGATGTGAAGTAATAAATGTTTCTAAGAGAGCAGAAAATACATTGTGTGTTTATGTATTACATGGAAGCCTAGTGCATAGTGTTTAGGTATTTAATATTGTATGCTGCTCTGGAAGAAGTATGTTCTATTCGCATGTGGGCTGTGCATTCAACACAGCTGAGACGACATTATAGGGACCTCTACAGACCAGGAAGTGCATGGCCAAGTGTATTGCCCTGCGAAGGAGGAAAGGCTATTACATGACTAGTAATAGGTGACTCTGAGAGACCAGGAAATATGTTGGATGTGAATTTTTAGTATTATATCTATTGATTGGTGTATGTCTGCCTGCATGGAAAAGGGGAAGCTATATCATAAGTAGTGACCCCTAGGGACCAATAGGTATTTGTGTGTATAAACCGACCTGGGGTGTGAGGGCTCTAATGAGGGACCCCATTGTCCAGTAGGCATTTGTGTGTATAAACTGACCTGGGGTGGGAGGGCTCTAATGAGGGACCCCTTTGTCCAGTAGGTATTTGTGTGTATAAACTGACCTGGTGTGTGAGGGCTCTAATGAGGGACCCCATTGTCCAGTAGGCATTTGTGTGTATAAACTGACCTGGGGTGGGAGGGCTCTAATGAGGGACCCCATTGTCCAGTAGGCATTTGTGTGTATAAACTGACCTGGGGTGGGAGGGCTCTAATGAGGGACCCCATTGTCCAGTAGATATTTGTGTGTATAAACTGACCTGGGTTGGAAGGGCTCTAGGGATCCCATTGTCCAGTAGGTTTTTGTGTGTATAAACTGACCTGGGGTGGGAGGGCTCTAATGAGGGACCCCATTGTCCAGTAGGTATGTGTGTGTAAACCGACCTGGGGTGGGAGGGCACTAATGAGGGATCCCATTGTCCAGTAGGTATTTGTGTATATAAACTGACCTGGGGTGGGAGGGCTCTAATGAGGGATCCCATTGTCCAGTAGGTTTTTTACTTGAATGTCTGTGTAAAGTACTTGTGTGGCCCATCCCTTGATGTAGTCCACACATGTTTTAACTCTTTCCCAATTTACTAGCTAGATATCAGGTATTAATAAATTGAAGCTGGACAGTACAGAAACGGTTAGAGAGGAGTGTTTGTTTTCATGATTCCCTAGCAAAAGCAACTTAAGGGAACATGTAAAACCTGGTAAAGTTTCTTCCTCAGCCATGCTGGTTTTCTATGTGCAGAACCAACAGCCTGAAGGACAGAAGAGATAGATATTCAACCCGCTGTCAGCTCTATTAACAAGTTTGTCTTGCCTGTTTTAATAGTCAGATGACTCTGGGTTGGCTGCTGACTACCGGGTGGTGGATGCAGTAGTGCCATCAGTGAGCACTGCAGTTCCAAATATCGTCAACACAGATAAAGGGCAAAAAGGCAGACACGTGGCAAGCTGGGATTGAATTAGCGAATGCTCTCTCTTTAATTCTCCTTGCCCCAGAGATACACCAACAAGCTAGCTTTGCCTGGGAGAAGATTTTGTATACATCCAGGTAGTGCATCAAGACAGTGAACAGGGTTGTGAGTCATTGTATCCTGGAGACTCCGGTATCTCTAAAGAAACAGAAGAGATACTCCCAGCACTGATTGAGCCTTGACAGGCCTGGACAGACATCAGTGTCCAGAAGTAAACCGTCTACCTGAGCACAGTGCAAGAAGAATATGACGATACAAACAAAGAAGAAAGCATCAAGCAAGATTGCCCATGACACAGCACATGACTGCAGCTGAAAGCCATCTGGGTAACTCAAACAGTGTAAGTTACAAAGGACCAGAGCTAGTTGATTCAGGTAGGGACCAAAGTGTGGGTGCTACCCAGATCTAGCAAGCAACAGAGGCAGGAGGTCGAAATAATATCAGATGGACCTGGTGATACTTAAATCTATTTTCTTTCCTTCCAGCAGACTGGTGACAGTTTGAGCCAGCGGAACCAATGGTCCTTCAACATCTTTGTGCACATAAGAGTTGTAACCTTGCATCTAGGCCTTGGTGTGTTAGCCACCAAGAGAGAAGTCTGACAGTGGTCAGCAAAGAAGTGCTGCAGCTACCTCATTAACAACGCAGAAAAAGTTAACCATGATTTGACCAAACTGCCATGTGGGAAAAGTGGATTCCGGCTTTTTGGTGGCTGGGGAGTTTGGGAAACACGATTGTTCCTGGACTGTTTAGTAGCTGTGATCATATGGCTTTTCTACTGTTATATGTGTAGCTTTATTAATTTATTTAAAAATAAATTCGTTAGCACAACATTTAGAATATTAAAGTAGTGATGTCTGTGGTATTTGAACAAGAGGTGGAATGTTATAGGCACACATTTTATTTATGCTAGTTTCTTGATCTTATACACAGATATCACTTAAATAGCAACATATATATATATATATATATATATATATATATATATATATATATATATATTGGTTTATATGTGTGGGGTATATGCAGGTGGCTGTTGGTCTAAGCAACAGTGTTTCCAGGAAAACATGCTGGCTACTGTTCAAATGCTGGACTGTAAACAACATGTAGTCTGACAGTTTGGTCACCTGGAAAAGCTACTATGGAAAAGCTGTACCAACAAGGGCCTGCATGTAAAGAGATACACAGGAAAGATTTTTCAGAACTCTGCTGAAGCTCCAACAATGGACTTCACATAAGCTGAAGCCAGTCTTTCCACCTGAGTTCTCCTGGCACCGTAACATCTAAGTATCAGCATTTATATATTTTACTTTAGTTTCTTTTACTTGAATAGAGTTAACTATTATTGTTTCTATTAATAGACTGAGTATTTTAGCATTGTTTATTTGTATAACCTTTAGTAGATTATTGTTGTAGAGTTATCATTAAACTTTGTCATGCTTTAACCTATTCAAGTGTGTGGATATTCTGTTATTTAGTTTTTGAATATAACTCTCTAATAATACCTTATGGAATAATATAATCTTTGTATTGTTATGTTATTTCTATTTATAAATTTGTTGTTGAGGTAATGCTTATTTGGCTTCTATTTTTATGTGTAACCGTGGGAACCAAACTGTAAAGTGTTATACACCAATTGATACCATATCTGGTATTAATTTAGATATTGAACATTTACTAATCTTCACCATCCAATAGATTTGCTCAAAGTAAAGGAGAGTAAAATGACAGAACTATGTAAATCAATAACAACAGAAGAAATAAATTTAGCGATCACCTGTTTAAAATCTGGTAAGGCCCCTGGTCCGTACGGGTACTCCGATCAGTTTTATAAAGTCTATAAACCGAAGGTCGTTCGGTTTATAGACTTTTGGTTTATAGAATACATAGAATTCTATGTATTCTATAAACCGAAAGTCTATAAACCGAACGACCTTCGGTTTATAGACTTTCGGCTTATAGAATACGTGTAATACTATTGGCTTTTTATAAACCGAACGCGAGCCCCATTCATACTGGCAACACTAACACTGGCCCACTAAGGCCAATTAACTAGCTAATAAACATATAGATTCCCAGACCCCCCAAAAAGTACAGAAAAAACACTTTGCCCAGTATAATGAACTGGTCAGAGCAATCAGAATCACAGCACAGGCCTACAGGGGTTCACTGTAATTAAATGAATATATGAAAAGAATATAAGTAAAATATTAAAATTGCAAACTAACAAAAAATGAAAAAAAAAATGAGGGCCATAAATATGGAAGGAAATTGATCACAGTAAAAAAAAAAAAAAAAAACTGTATTAGCAAAATACTTAGTAATACTATCCATGATATATGTTAAATGTTTATATACACTGACTTTGCCTACAATTCACTCCCTGTCCTTCACATAATTATTGTGAAGTGCAGAGAGAGAATGACAGCGAAATGACAGTGAAAGGAAAAAAACAAACAAATTTCCTGTTTAAAAAAAGTTAACCCTTCCCCTGCTGATCAGAGTTTTTTTTAACTGTGATCAGTTTCCTTCCAAGTTTTTTTTTTTTTCATTTTTTTTTTCTCATAATTATTTTTTTTTTTGCAATTTTGATATATATCTTATATTCTTTGTATTAATTTAATTACAGTTATATCCTGCAGGCCTGTGCTGTGATTCTGACCAGAGCAAACTTAATTTAATATGCAGCATATCAATTATTTTTGATACACTTTTATCAATATTATTTTAATCACACTTTTGGGTTTACATCTACACTACTAGAATTTGACTTTCTATGTTCCCATCTGTTTGATTTCAACAAAATTATGTCCATAAGCTTCTATAGCATAGGTAAGGGATGGAATTTGGATGATTTCGACTCTTTAAACTGAATTCTCCAACCTTATACTATTGAAGTGAGGCCATTTTCGTCCATTTATTTTCACTTTCATTTTTATTTTTACTTTTATTTCAGTTTATTTTATTGTATTTTGTTTCATTTAAGGTCATTTCTCGCCTCTTCTTTTCTTTTTCTTTTTCTTTTACTTTCCCCTTTAATATTGTGGACATTGTATGTGGTTTCAAATTTGCAAGAATTGCTAATTTTTTTTACCTGCTTTGGCTTTGCTTGTTAACAACATGTTTGCACATTCTTTAACCATGTGTCTATTCAATTATATGTGTTTCACTGCTCTTACCCAGGGCCGTCTTTAATAGTGATTGGACCCTGGGCAAGCATTTTCTTGGGCCCCCTGGATCCTGCCCCCTCCCCTGCATGCAATCCCGCCATCCATCGCAATGTTACCCCCCCCCCCCCCACACACACACATATGCCATAATTGTTGTGCCATTCAGATGCCAGTAATATTGTAACTTTTGGATGCCAGTAATATTGTGCCAGTCAGAGCCCAGTAATATTGTGCCAGTCAGAGCCTAGTAATATTGTGCCAGTCAGATGCCTGCAATATTGTGCCAGTCAGATGCCTGCAATATTGTGCCAGTCAGATGCCTGCAATATTGTGCCAGTCAGATACCAGTAATATTGTGCCAGTCAGATACCAGTAATATTGTGCCAGTCAGATACCAATAATATTGTGCCTGTCAGAGCCCAGGAATATTGTGCCTGTCAGAGCCCAGGAATATGGTGCCTGTCAGATGCCTGTAATATTATGCCAGTCAGATGCCTGTAATAGTGTGCAGTCAGAGGCCAGGAATATTGTGCCAGTCAGATGCCTGTAATATTGTGCCAGTCAGATGCCTGTAATATTATGCCAGTCAGATGCTTGTAATAGTGTGCCAGTCAGAGGCCAGGAATATTGTGCCAGTCAGATGCCTGTATTATTGTGCCAGTCAGATGCCTGTAATATTATGCCAGTCAGATGCCTGTAATATTGTGCCAGTCAGAGCCCAGTAATATTGTGCCAGCCAGATGGCCAGTAATATTGTACCAGCCAGATGCCCAGTAATATTGTGCCAACCAGATGCCCAGTAATATAGTGCCAGCCAGATGCCTGTAACATAATGCCAGTCAGATGCCTGTAATATTATGCCAGTCAGATGCCTGTAATAGTGTGCAGTCAGAGGCCAGGAATATTGTGCCAGTCAGATGCCTGTAATATTGTGCCAGTCAGATGCCTGTAATATAGTGCCAATCAGATGCCCAGTAATATAGTGCCAATCAGATGCCAAGTAATATAGTGCCAATCAGATGCCAAGTAATATAGTGCCAATCAGATGCCCAGTAATAAAGTGCCAATCAGATTCCAAGTAATATAGTGCCAATCAGATGCCCAGTAATATAGTGCCAATCAGATGCCCAGTAATATAGTGCCAGTCAGATACCCAGTAATATAGTGCCAATCAGATGCCCAGTAATATAGTGCCAATCAGATGCCAAGTAATATAGTGCCAGTCAGATACCCAGTAATATAGTGCCAATCAGATGCCAAGTAATATAGTGCCAGTCAGATACCCAGTAATATAGTGCCAATCAGATACCCAGTAATATAGTGCCAATCAGATGCCCAGTGATATAGTGCCAATCAGATGCCAAGTAATATAGTGCCAGTCAGATACCCAGTAATATAGTGCCAATCAGATGCCCAGTAATATTGTGCCAATCAGATGCCCAGTAATATAGTGCCAGTCAGATACCCAGTAATATAGTGCCAATCAGATGCCAAGTAATATAGTGCCAGTCAGATACCCAGTAATATAGTGCCAATCAGATACCCAGTAATATAGTGCCAATCAGATGCCCAGTAATATAGTGCCAGTCAGATGCCCAGTAATATAGTGCCAATCAGATGCCCAGTAATATAGTGCCAGTCAGATACCCAGTAATATAGTGCCAATCAGATACCCAGTAATATAGTGCCAGTCAGATACCCAGTAATATAGTGCCAATCAGATACCGAGTAATATAGTGCCAATCAGATGCCCAGTAATATTGTGCCAATCAGATACCCAGTAATATAGTGCCAATCAGATGCCCAGGAATATTGTGCCAATCAGATACCCAGTAATATAGTGCCAATCAGATGCCCAGTAATATTGTGCCAATCAGATACCCAGTAATATAGTGCCAGTCAGATACCAGGAATATTGTGCCAGCCAGCCCCCCCCCCCCCCGTACTTACATGAAGCTGCTCCGTGTCCCCCGCCTGATGTCTCCTCCGTGCAGTCTTCCCTCTTGCACGGAGGAGGGAAACAGACACCGGATGTGACGCGACGTCACATCCGGCGTCAGTTTTTTTTTTCGGCCGTCGCATCCATCGGATGCGGCTTGCCGGAAAAAAAGCGTTCACAAGCGCAATGCGCTGTGAACGCGGCAGCAGGGGCTGGGGGCCCACGGGACAGCTGCCTTGGGGCCCCCAGGAGTAAATGGGCCCAGGGCAGCTGCCCCGTTTGCCCCGCGTTAAAGACGGCCCTGCTCTTACCTATTGCTACTTTTAGTTATTTACATCTTATAGCAGGATTCACCAGTATACACTTTTTTACATGTATTTTTTCCTTTAATTATTGTGATCGTTTGATGTAATTGTTAAATTGGTAGACACCTTGTTAAATCAGGGCACTATATATGGGAGGGTGCTTCAGCCTATGACCAAGTACCAAAGCGGTACGAAAAGGTGCCAGGCTACTTGTTTGCCTTATCTAGGGCTGTTTTTTTCTGCACTGTGTATCTATTTTTTATTTGTTCGTGATTTTTCACTTAATTAATAGTTTTTTACGTTGTCAACATCCTGAGCAGCCTGTTTATGTGTTTTCTCCATTTTCGTCCATTGCTGCATTCCTTTCACTATTCAATTCGTATGAATGAACATTTCACCTATGTATAAGGTTGGGGAATTCAGATGAATTTGAATTTAAGCAGTTCAATAGCATAAGGTAGGGATGAATGAAATTTGAATGAAATTCTGATTAATTCGACTCTTTCAACCAAATTCTCCAATAGGTGAATTATTTCCCATTCGTACTAATGAATATAATTAAAATAATGAATGAATTTTTCTGAAACGAATGCACAGATGGACGAAATTCATTTTGGATGAAAAAAAACATTTTCTTTGCCCATCTCTAATTATGAGTTTGTATATGACTCCCACGGCTAGAGTTGTGGGAAGTGGGATAGACTCTAAATAGTTTAAAATTAATAACGGGACAAGGCAAGGATGTCCACTAGCCCCACTGCTCTTTACCTTGACCATTGAGCCTCTGGTGGTATTTATTAGGCAAACAATGAAGATCAGTGGTATACGGCTAGTGGATCAAGAACATAAAATCTTCCTCTATGCGGATGACATAGCTCTTACAATTACCAACCCACAGGACTCATTGAACCAGCCTCTAAACTGTATCAAGAAATATGGAATGTTATAAAATTACAAACTTAATATAAAGAAGCCACAGGGCATTTTATTTAATATGTAAACACACAAAAAAAAAAACGTATGATGAAAGGATTTGAATTTGACTGGACTAAGAGTAAGATTGATTATTTAGGAGTAAAAATAGGGGTAGATTGGACAAATATAGTAAATCAGAATTATTTACCTCTACTGGAGGAGATCAAAAATTCAACTTCTAAATGGAATTCTATTAATATATCTTGGCTAGGGAGGATTACTCCCAAAGCTGGAATATTTATTGAGAACTTTACCAATAAGTAGGAAGCTACTAACATTGTTTTAGAAAGCCTTTCAAAAATTTGCGTGGGGGCTGAAAGAACCCTAGAATTTCAATCTCACGTTTGGCTAGAGACCTAAAGAAAGGGTGTATGTCCATTCATGATTTATTCGCCATATGTGATAAAATCATAATGTAATAATAATGACATGTCTTGGTGTAGGTATGAAAGAGATGAATGTGTAATGGAAGACTCTTCTTATATTTATTGGGCAGAAAATTCAAAAATTATGTCAAACAATGTTATAGTTAGGGGAATTCATGAAACAGTAAAAAGTATTAAAAATAAATTCTCCGTTCTAAATCAAGATCCCAGTAGGGATCTTGTGCCAATAAATAGATAACTTGAGTTTTAGGAGATGGATGGAAAGTGGTATTAAAAACATTAAAGATCTTTATACAAAGAAGGTAATTAAAACCTTTTCTCAAATACATACTCAATACAATATAGATAAAAAAGAACAATTTTTTTACCTATGGATTAAACATTTCCTGAAATCACGAGTCATCAGGGAAGAAATCCGATTAGATAATTTACTAGCTATTGAAAGTGCCCAAAAGCTGGTAACCAGGGTATCCAAGGTAATGAAACAGTGTGGGGAACTGGGAAAGATGATAGATATTCTAAAATGGGAATCAGAATTGGGAATAGAGTATTCATACAATGAATGGTTGAGTGCCTTTGAGATCACAAGATACTCGGTTCACTGTATCAATAACCAGGAATCTTATTTGAAATTTATACATAGTATCTATCCCCTAACAGAATAAATCATATGTTAAGCTCTAACTCTCCTAACTGTTGGAGATGTAATGGTGGAATAGGCTCAATGGGACATATTTGGTGGAACTGCTCTAAACTATCTAAAAAAAATAGTTAACAAAATATGCAAAGCTATCTCGAACACTAATGACATTAATACAGTAACCTTATAGGGTCTATTGATAAACATATTTATGGCTATTAAACTTTGTCTAGCCAGATACTGGAAAAAAAAGAGTGGAATGAAATAAAAATCCATATAAGTTACCAGTGTTATATAGAAAAGACCGTCCATAGGAACTCAAACTCTCCAAAACTATACTATGACATTTGGCTGTCCTCGATACTGAATTATAGTAATTGGAATTAACCGTATATAAATATCGACCTCTTGGGTCCACAAACCACAACCTAAAAAGTCTAAATTTTTAAATCTAGCCCACTTTACAATACTCTTCTAGTAACTAAAGATGTATGTAATTAAATATAAATACATGTAAGAGATGTATAACATATACGGTATAATCATGGTATAGGGAAAAAAAATCATTAGCATTTAGCATTATCCTCCTATTGGGTGAATGTTAGTATGGATGAATGTGTGGTGAGAAAGACTGACACAGTACACAATCAAGAAATAACGACACAAAATAATTGGTAATCACTTTTTAAATGTAATATTGTATGCAACTTTTGTACTTTTTTAATAAACTGTTGTATTTTTTGTTAAATTTTGATACTATTAGAAACCCTACACTGCTGTAATTTATGGAAAAAGTAATACAAAAATGCATATACTTCGTATATGATGTCAATGAGCAGTAAATGCATAATCTTTGTATATGTTTCCAAAGAGCTGTATAAATTAATTTAAATGGGGAGGGGGGATGC
Source organism: Pelodytes ibericus (assembly GCA_036172795.1). NCBI lineage: Eukaryota > Metazoa > Chordata > Amphibia > Anura > Pelodytidae > Pelodytes > Pelodytes ibericus. Next base: position 66,438,802 of record CM069864.1, on the reverse strand, counting down.
TTTGCATTAGTGCTCTCCTAGAAGTTGTTAATGAAAATATAAATGAAAAACAACACCATGAGATGATAACTCAAAAAAACAACATTAATTGGAGTGATTCTCCAAGTAAAAAATAAAAAATAGTAAAGAAAAATCTAAATTAAACAATATATGTGTGCTGTTAGTTATGCATCAAAAGAGACACTGGCAGATTGTGAAGAAGCATATCAGGCTTTACTTGTGTGGATAAACAGCAAACATTTAGAACATATTTTCTTACTTATGGATTAGACATTTCCAGAAATCGCGAGTCATCAGAGAAGAAATCCCATTAGATAATTTACTAGCTAATGAAAGTGCCCAAAAGCTGGTAACCAGGGTATCCAAGGTAATGAAACAGTGTAACTAAAACAGCAGCCAGCTTGGTGAAAGGTAAAAGGAAGAGAGACATAGAGCACGTGAAAATACAAAGAACTTCCTTCCTGTGAGTACCAACAACTTCAAAACATATATAAGTACTGTGAACTGCACAGCGCCATCTACAGCTCAAGTGCTAATTATATACATGTTATGCAGTATATGCTGTTGTATTTCCCAACACTTGCATGGCCTGATGTTACCAATATCTTGTCAAAATACACACATCTGACACCACTCTCTCTCAGGTAATTACTCTTAGTGTCCTAAAAGACAAATTGATAAAGTCACTAATCCAAACCAGTTACTCATACATGTCCTTAAAGGGCTGCTATAAATGCAGCTCTTGTAAAGTCTGCAAATACATAAGACCTTCAAAGTCATTTCACAGGAATACTATTAACAAAGATTTCATGATATCTTCTTTTATCAACTGTGATACGATTGGAGCAATGTACCTGATGACCTGTCGTTGCAGTAAGCAATTTGTAGGAGAAACCAGGAGAGCCTTTGTACCCATCTCAAGACACATTTGGGAGACTCATCATGGTGATCTCAACCACCTAACCTTTCTAAGCTCTAGAAAAATTTAATATAAACAACCAGAAAGGAAATTTGGACAGAAGTTTACGCCAATGGGAGGCTAGCTGAATATAAAACCTGTGATACTCCCAAAAGGATCCTTTATAAAGGATTTAATTACTCTTCATTCCTCAAAGAATGAGGTGCCTGGCACTCCTCGCAACATCATCATATGAGCCTCTCCACCTACCACCCCCCCCCCTCATTTTTCACTTTTCATTCGCTAATCAATTTTTGTTTTTTCATTTCTATCATCTTCCTGTTAAGTATTATTATTTCTGTTGCCCAATTTAAGCTATTTCTCATCTATATATTTATATTTTTTTGGTTACTCATTTTGTATCCACTACTGACACTTATTGATTTATTTACACTTAAAAATTCCCTATTTATTATTTTTCCCAAACATTTCTGACCCATTCTTTATTATTATTCCCATCTCTTTATCTTTTGTCCTTCATTATTTGCTACCTGCTATCGGCAGTTTACACTATTTTTTTGTTTTTGTTTTTATAATAAAGGAAACTTTGTCTTTATCTATTTTTTGGCAGTACAGGGGTTAATTCCCATCATATGAAGCACTGTTTACATAGTACACACTCTACTTGGAATCCTCAGATACAAGGACCAATCACATTGCAGGGGGCGTGTCTCAGAGTCACAGCAGCACATATTTAAAACTGAATATCCCACTGAGTTTATCCCACTCCCCCAGCCCTATCAAACTGGGTATTTAGAGAAAACACCTGTGTTACTCTGGAACTAGACAGAAATAAAAAAAAAACGTGTATGTATATGTGTAAGGGTGACTGTGTGTTTAAGAGTGTGTGTATTTCTGTGTAAGTGTGACTGTGTGTAAGTGTGTGTATAACAGTGTGTGGATGTGTGTGTATGTAAGTGTGACTGTGTGTATAAGTGTAAGTGTGACTGTTAGTGTCACACAAGCATATATATTTTTCCGGTAAACATAAATAAAATGTAAGTGTGTGACTGTGTGAAAGGCTGTCTAAGAGAGTGTATGTAAGTGTATCTGTAAGTGTGACTGTGTGTAAGGGTGTCTGTGTATGTCTAAGAGTGTTTGTGTATTTTTGTGTAAGTGTGACTGTGTGTAAGGGTGTGTATAACTGTGTGTATGTAAGGGTGACTGTGTGTGTAAGGGTGTCTGTGTAAGTATATGTGTAAGTGTGTCACGTGAGGGGGGAAATATCCACCCCCTCACAGAGCATGTTAGAGTGCCGGATGTCCGTGACATACCGGTGCTCAGAACACATGGATCCACGCACAGAACACATGGATCCCTGCAAATGTAAGGTAAGTGAGCAGGGAGGGGGACAAACGAGTGTGTGTTTAAGTTTGACTGTGTGTGTAAGTGTGTCTGACTGTGTAAGATTGTCTGTGTGTGTAAGTGTGTCTATCTGACTGTGTAAGTCTGTGTGTGTAAGTGTGTCTATCTGACTGTGTAAGGTTGTCTGTGTGTTAGTTCAGTGTTTCCCAACCCAGTCCTCGAGGCACACCTACCAGTCCAGGATTTAGGGATTACCTGGGTGTGTCTAAGGTGTTTTTACAAAGAAGAAAAAAAACACCTTAGACACAACTGGGTAATCCCTAAATCCTGGACTGGTAGGTGTGCCTCGAGGACTGGGTTGGGAAACACTGTGTTAGTTTATCTGTGTGTTAGTGTGTCTGACTGTGACTGTGTATGTAAGTGTGTCTATCTGACTGTGTAAGGTTTTCTGTGTCATATATATACACACACACACACACTTAATCTAAATATTATATAAACCACCAATACATTATATATATATATATATATATATATATATATATATATATATATATATATACATATATATATATATATATATATATATAGTTTTATATAATTATATATTTACATAATATATAGCATATGGCTGGTTTATATAATATTTCATATAAATCAGTTTATATATATATATATATATATATATATATATATATATATATATACACACACACACACACACACACAAAGCAAGTGTGTGTGTTTATTTTTTTGTAGGGAGGTATTAGGGTGGAGGGTGCGATTGCATGCAGGGAATGAGGGGCCCCAAACAAATGTTTGCCCAGGGTCCAGTCAATTTTAAAGACGGCCCTGATGCTAGAATACTTGCGAACAGAATAGAAACATATGGAACAAGTTTTACAAACATTTTTTTCCCCCAAGGAATTGATCACAGCCGTGCAGGCGCTCTACTCATGTCCATCTGCAAAACTTTCTCATCAGGATTCCTGTCACTTTCACAAAACCCAATGGAACAAGACAAGGGCCTTTCACCTCTGATTTTTATTCTGGCAATGGAACCTCTGGCTCAAGCAATTATATCAGAAACAGCCATCAAAGGATTCCAGTTTTGAATGAAGAGCATAAAATTTAGCTTTTTGCTGATTATGGTTTGCTCACTATAACAAGCCCCGAAACCTACTTACCTAAAGTACACTCAGTTTTGCACAGTTTTTTTTCCAATGCATCTTATTATAAACTAAATTTGAACAAGGTCCTATGGAGAAAGCATGACATAACTTAGCTGGGGACTAAAATTCCCAAGTCCTACACAGACTGCTTCAAAAAAAACTTTCTACCCTTGTTGCAAAAAACCAAGGAAACCCTACAAAAGTGGGCCAAACTAGAATTGTCATGGCTAGGAAAAATTAACTCACTAAAAATGATTGTCCCAAAGTTCCTATATCTGCTAAGAACAATGCCAATAGAGCTCCCAAAATTGTTTCTGAAGCAAATGCAGAAGACTTGGAATGAGTTTATATGGGCGGATAAGCACAGAGAATAGCCCTCAAAGTTCTCCAATTGCCTACGAGAGAAGGTGGATTAGCCATTCCCAATGCTGAAAACTACTATAAGGCATCCATAGTGAGCCAAGCTTTGTCAGTCAGTAATCCCCCTTTTAATATACCTTGGTCCAGACTGGAAAATGATGTGCTTCACCCTCTCAATATCCCAGAATTACTCTGGTCCACAACCGAGACTCATTTGGTATCCCTAACTCTCTACCCAAGACTAAACTTATGACACATTTGTATAAACAGTTAAAAACTAAACTGAAGGTGAAATATTTACTGACAAAACACTCCCCAATTGACATACTAACATGCATCAATACCTGCATCAGTGTGGCTGGCTGGAAGAAAAAAAAGCACCACAGCTATCCACCACCTCCATGGGGGAACTGTACTGAAATCTCTCCATCAATTACAGATACAACACAGCCTTGGTCCAGGTGATTTCCTAACATACTACAGCATTAGGAGAATATTGCAAGACTTTACTCCAGACCAGGCTGGATCACCTATTCTAAACCGACTAATCAAGCACTGGGGTTTAGGCATGAGGATATAAAAAACTATATCCACATGCTACCACTTTTTCAACTGCATCTATAGCCTCCCTGAGCTACCACATCATAACAATGGGAAAGAGAACTGAACAGGCCCCTAAATGATACACAATAGCAATTGACCTTCTCAGCTCTTAACAAAATGACAAGTTATTTTCATACTGAAACACATAATAAAATCTTACTATGATGGTATCTCGACCAGCCTGGTTGGCAAAAATGTACAGGTTCTGCTTTAACCTTTGCTGGAGGAACTGCAACAACATTAACACAATGACCCACACATGGTGGGCCTGCACGCACATCCTATGATTTTAGAAAAATATATTTGACTTGATCAACACCACATCTGGCCACCTTAGCACCTACACCAGAGTGCTCCATGTTCCTGATCATACCAAACTCGATTAAAGCCTGCTCTCAGAAGTTAGACCCCCTCAGTGGAAACAGTAATTCAGCATATAAAATCTATGGCTGAGTATGAGCGCATAACAGACCTCCAAAACAACAAGATAGGCAGCTGGCACATTGTATGGAATCCCTGGAAACCAGGACTCACGAAGTCTGACCAACTACTTCCCCATATTAATAGAGCACAACGGACTGACTGACCACTAATCCCTTTAGAAGCGACAGCATTCGTACCCCCTGTTCCCTAATCCCTCCCCCTATCCTGGTTAAAAAAAAAAGTTTGCAAACAGTTAACTGACTTTAATGCAGAACTCAAAGTGCAAATGTTTTCTTATACATATATGCTTGTTATAATGTATAATGTACTGCTGAATCATTTTGTTTTCTCTCTGCACAACTGACTGTAATGTCTCTGCACATTTTCAAATAAAAAAATGATCTATCTGCCATAGACTAGAAATAATGATGAAAATCCCCCTTTTACACCACCCCCACTTAACCCCCTTAAGGACAGAGCCTTTGAAACATTTGTGTCCATTCTGGACAATGGCTATTTTAACATTTCTGTGCTGTTTGTGTTTAGCTGTCATTTTCTTCTTTTTCATTTGCTGTACCCACACAAATTATATATTGGTTTTATCAGGGCAAGAAGGGCTTTCTTTCGATGCCATCATTTTGATCATATCCTATAATATTATATATATATTAAAAAAAAAAAAGGTACATTTTTTGACTTTTCTTTGAAACATCTTCTCCTCATCGAAAAAAGTGAACAAAAAAAACTTCTAACTAGATTCTACTATGTATTCTGAGTACAGGGATACCACCCATGCATAGGTTTGTTGGGTTGTTTGGGGACTAAAAGGCCACAATTTGGAGGTGCAGTTTTTGGTTTTCCAACTTGAAATTTTTACCCATGTCCCATTTGGGAGATATTTGAAGCCATCCAGTGTATTTTACCCCATCAACCCATATATTTTCTAAAAGTAGGCACCCTAGACTATTTTAAATGGTGGTATTTTAACACTTTCCATACACTAATTCTTCCACCAGCCTTTGTCAAAGTTTGTGGTAGTCATTTTTGTTGTTCTTTTTTTTTATTTTTACAAACATTGTACTTCAGACATGAATTCACAGATTTTGGTATGTGTCACTGCCAAATAACACCACAATATGTGTTCAACAACATCTCCTAAGGCCAGGGATACCACTCATGCATAGATTTGTTGGGTTGTTTGGGGGCTAGAAGGCCACATTTTGAAGGTGCGCATTTCCAACTTGGAATTTTGACGTGTAGTCAGCCTGCGCCCATGTTTCATTTGGGACTTTTTTTGAAGCCAGACAGTGCATTTTACCCAAAAAAGCATATATTTTGTAACAGTAGACACCGTAGGCTATTTTAAATGGTGATATTTTAACACTTTCCATGCACCAATTCTACCACCAGCCTTTGTCAAAGTTTGTGGTAGTAATTTTATTGTGTATTTTTTCCCACATACATTGTACTTTAGACAAAAATTCACAGACTTTGGTATGTGTCACTGCCAAACAATACCCCAGTATGTGTTCAGCAACATCTCCCGAGCACAGGGATATCACCCATGAATAGGTTTGTCAGCTTGTTTGGGGGTTAAAAGGCCACAATTGAGAGGTGTGCTTTTTGATTTTCCAACTTGGAATTTTGACATGTCGAGCAAGGAAAGGGTTATTAACTCTTATAAGAGCCTTTGTAGTACTGTACAAAAAATTAACCCCTAAAAATGCACAGACAAGAAAAAAAATTCTACTGTGCAGTGATTAGTGGCAGGGAAGGGGTTAATACAAAGGGTATGGCTTTTATAAAAGCCCTTGGGTCTCACAATTTTGTAACATTTTATTTCATTTATTACAATTAAAAACTTATATTGTACAGATCTGTCTCTCTCCCTCACTAAAACTCAAGTGAGGAGAGGGAGGCAGATCCATATGGGTCAGAACAATATTTACCAATAGTGATCTGACCATTGCATCATCTGAGCAATCACCAAACCGCCTTTGCCACTAATCGGCTGTTACTGATCGCTATACACGGGCTCAGACAGCTTCAAAAGGAATACATGTAATCCCCTAGTGGGTATAATTAACCCATAGTGAGTGTGACAAAAAAATGCAGATAGCAACAAAAATCTATCTGCAGCCAGATCGCTCAATATGCGCTGCTTAGGCAGTGACCATATGTGCTGCTTAAGCAGTGATATCCGGCAAGCATTGCTATTAAAAGAGCCTTTTATATACTGTAATAAATGACAGTAAAAAAATTAACCCCTAAAAAATGCAGACAGCAACAAAATGTGCTGCTGTGGAAGATCACTGCGTACACAGCGATCAATGGAATGGAAGGGGTTAAACACTGGAAACGGCTTTTACAAAAGTCCTTGGGTTTCACTTTTATTAAATATATTATAATTACAAACTTACATTATACAGCTCTGTCTGTCTCCCTCACTAAAACGCAAGTGAGGAGAGCGAGGCAGATCTACAAAAAAAAAAATATTACATTATCTGATCTGTCTCTCTCCCTCACTAAAACTATAGTGGGGAGAGGGAGGCAGATCAATACTTATCAAAGGCAATATTTACAAATATTGCCTTTGACTGTATGATAAGTGCTCATCAGAGCACTTATCATACATGCCTGCACACAGATCATACTGATCTGTTGTGCAAGCATCGAGTGGCGCAACCTAGAGCAACGGAAGTAAAATAAATTCACTTCCGATTCTTCTGCCAGTAGAAGGGAAGCGCTGCCTGTACAGGCAGCGTTCCCTTTTACTGAGCCGATGGGGTCACTCAGGAGAGCGACCACCATTGGTTCTGGGGGAGCCTTAAGGTGTTGCTAAGTGCCTCGGGGAGTGATCGTAGCACACCCCTGCACTTTCTTTTAGTGTTGCACAATGCCTCTTCATAGAGGCATTGTAGCAACACTGAAATAGTACATAAAGCGACTCTTGATCGCTTTCTTTTCTTTTGACCTGCTTTTTCCTCTACACATCTTTTTAGTGCATGACGTGCCAGGAACGTCACCTGTCACCACGACCTCGATTTTCTGGGTTAATTATAACTGGGTTAATTATATTGATAGAACTAATGTCCTAATACTGCCACCACCAAGACTATTTATAAATGGGGTACCTTGGTCCACCAAGAAAATTGGACTAAACTGAGAAAAAATGCTTTAACAAAATATCTTTGAAGGCCATTTAACTGGAAGGAGCAGGCGAATAGTGAGCCAGACGAATTCAAGGGAGCAGCTTCTAAAGTGAAAAAAGCTTCTTAAGTGTGGGAGTTAGAAGCAAATAAGGAGTTAAAAGGAAAGAAGGAGGGTAAAGTATAAATCTTTTTTTATTTTATTCTATTTTTAATTTTGTGGTTTACACTAGAGAGCATGTTGGACAATGCCACTAAGTTCATGTCTTGCAGCATGTATGCGGTCTTGGAGCAAGTTCCCCAGGGTCCATACCGCTGCTGCAGATGTGAGCAGGTTGCTGCTTTGGAAAATATAATATTAGATCTAAAGAGGCAACTGGCAACACTTAGGGACATAAGCAACATGGAGCGGAGTTTACTGCTCACGGAGCAGGCATTGGCTGGGGCCAGTGTAGAGGAGGGTGATGATGGGGGAGAAGAGGTTTCTAGGGCAGAGAGCTGGGTTAGCTGTGTAAGGGGCAGTAGGGGTCGGAGAGCTAGGGAGGCTTGTTCTGAGCTGGTTCACCCCAACATGTTTGCCAGCTTGTGTGAGGATGCTGGGGGGATTAGCTCAGAAGAGGCATTTCTGGGGCAGGCGGACTCTCCTAGCAGCCAGGTGAGTAGGCTAGACAGGTTGTGGTGGTAGGGGATTCTATTATTAGGAAGGTAGATAGGGTAATCTGTCGCCAGGACCCCGAATGCCGAACTGTATGTTGTCTCCCGGGTGCTCGGGTTCGGCATGTTGCGGAACGGGTAGGCAGATTATTGGGAGGGGCTGGGCATGATCCAGCGGTCATAGTACACATTGGTACTAATGACAAAGTAAATGGTAGGTGGGGGGTCCTTAAAAATGATTTTAGGGAACTAGGAAAGAAGCTAAAGGAAAGGTACCTCCAAGGTAATATTCTCAGAAATATTACCAGTACCACGCGCTACGTCAGGGAGACAGCGGGAGCTTGGGGAGATTAATGCGTGGTTGCGAAGGTGGTGCAAGCAAGAGGGATTTGGGTTCTTGGAGCACTGGGCAGACTTTGCAGTCGGCTACAGACTCTTTGGATGGGATGGGCTGCACCTCAATGATGAGGGGGCTGCAGTATTAGGGGCGAGGATGGCTAGAGGATTAGATGAGCTTTTAAACTAAGCTCTGGGGGGGAGGGTCAAGATCAAAATGAAGCAATGGTAGCTAGGGTAGATTAGAAGGTGGGTCTAGCTATGGGAGAGGAGGAGGAAAGCAGTGGTGGGGTTAACATAGACCAAAGGGAGGTCCATATAATTATACCTGCACACATTAAGTGTTTGTCAACTAAACAGAAAATGGGTAGTAATCTTAAATGTCAGTTAATTTACAAGGCTACTCACTTTTTAGAAAGGACAAATAAAAAAGGGGGAGGGATTTGTCTGTATGTAAATCCTAAATTAAAGCCCAGTATTAAAGAAGGTGTACAGAATGTAACTGGAACTGATGTGGAGACACAGTGGGTGGAGATTAGCTTAGACGCTAAAAAGAATAGCACATTACTTGTAGGTGTATGCTACAAGCCACCAAATATTAGCATTGATGGAGAAGATCAGCTTTTATTACAAATTGAAAAGGCTGCAAATATGAATGAAGTTCTAATCATGGGAGATTTTAATTACCCAAATATAGATTGGAAGTGTGGCACAACTAGTTCAGCTAGGGGTAGCAAGTTTCTGAACCTGCTTAATAACAAATTTATGGCACAATTAGTAGACACCCCAACTAGAATGGATGCCTGTCTGGATTTGGTAATAACAAACAACGAGGAGCTTATCTCAAACATCCAAATAAGAGAACACTTGGGAAATAGTGACCATTATATGGTCTCATTTGAGATTATTGCAAAAAAGCAAATTGGTAACTACGCCACCAAAACACTTAATTTTAGAAGGGCTAACTTTGATGGACTAAGGGCATCGTTTGAACATTTAGACTGGGAACGATTGTTTTCTGGACTAAACACAGAAGACAAGTGGAATGCCTTTAAGCACACATTACAAAAGTACACATCCCAATATATACCTTTGGGAAACAAATGCAAAAGACACAAATCAAAACCAATGTGGCTTACAGGTAACGTGAAACAGGAAATACAAAACAAGAAAATGGCATTCAAACATTATAAAAACACGGGATCAGCATTATCATTTATAGAGTACAAAGAGGCCAACAAAGCCTGCAAAAAGGCAATTAAAATGGCTAAATTGGAAAATGAGAAAAGGGTTGCCAAGGAGAGTAAAACTAACCCCAAAATGTTTTATAAATATATAAATAATAATAAATTTGGTAAGTGAGGACAGAGAGAAAGTAGACATTTTAAATACTTTTTTTTCTTCTGTTTATACTAAGGAAGAGCAGATGGACGAGCCCCTGCTACAGGAAGTTATGGGACATTCGCCGCAAACATGGGATTGGCTGACACAGGAAAAAGTGCTTAAGCAATTAAACTCTGTTAAGATAGACAAGGCCCCAGGACCAGATGGTATACACCCAAGGGTACTTAGAGAGAGTTAAGCATAATTCTGGCCAGACCACTATTCATGATCTTTAGGGACTCATTCAGTTCAGGTACAGTGCCAACAGACTGGCGAAAGGTGGATGTCATTCCAATATTTAAAAAGGGATCAAAACTCTGCCAGGTAATTATAGGCCAGTGAGCTTGACATCTGTAGTGGGGAAACTATTTGAAGGATTGCTAAAGGTATACACTCAAGAATACATCTTGAACCAGAATATAATTAGTAAAAGTCAACATGGTTTTGTGAAAGACAGGTCTTGTCAAACAAACTTAATAACATTCTATGAAGAAGTCAGTAAAAATATAGATCTAGGTGTGGCAGTTGATGTGATCTATTTGGATTTTGCGAAAGCATTTGATACAGTTCCACACAAAAGGTCACTCTACAAGTTGAGAGAAATAGGTTTGGGTTCAAATGTGTGTATGTGGATTGAAAATTGGCTAAAAGATAGAACACAAAGGGTTGTTGTAAATGGAAAATCCTCAAATTGGACAAGGGTATTGAGTGGAGTACCTCAGGGGTCTGTTTTGAGCCCTCTTCTTTTTAACTTGTTTATTAATGATCTTCCACATTGTGCTGAGAGTCATGTCTCCGTGTTTGCGGACGACACTAAATTAGGTAAGGCAATAAAGACTAATCTCAATGTTTTTTCTTTACAGGAAGATTTGGACAGAGTGGGGGACTGGGCAGTAAAGTGGCAAATGAGGTTCAATATAGACAAATGTAAAGTTATGCATTATGGGAAAAATAATAACAAAGCAACATATACGTTAAATGGTTTTTCCCTGGGAAAAACTACTAATGAAAAGGATTTAGGAATAATTATAGACAACAAACTTGGCAACAGTACCCAATGCCAGTCAGCAGCTGCAAGGGCCAATAAGATATTGGCATATATAAAACAAGGTATAGATTCACGGGAGGAGGATATCATCTTGCCTCTTTACAAATCAATGGTAAGACCTCACCTTGAATATGCAGTACAGTTCTGGGCACCAGTCCTTAAAAAGGATATTAAGGAACTAGAAAAAGTGCAAAGGAGGGCTACAAAATTAATAAGGGGTTTGGAGGATCTTAGTTATGAAGAGAGACTTAAAAAATGTAATATATATACGTAAGAAAAAAGGCGTCTCAGAGGGGATATGATAACATTATATAAATATGTGCAGGGCCAATATAAGGAGCTCTCCAGGGACCTGTTCATTAATAGAAATGTACAAAGAACAAGAGGTCACCCCCTGAGACTGGAAGAGCAAAGATTTCATAGGCAGCAAAGGAAGGGATTCTTTACGGTAAGGACAATAAAATTATGGAACTCACTGCCAAGAGAGGTAGTGCTATCAACCACAATAGATGCATTTAAAATGGTCTGGATGTTTTTTTAGAAAAGCAGAAACAGGGGTATTAATAATAGAATAAGCATTAATAATAGAGCTTTTTGATCCAAGGAGAAATCTGATTGCCCTTTTGGAGTCAAGAAGGAATTTTTTCCCCCCTAGAAGGCAACATTTGAAAAAGCTTCCTTAGGGTTTTTTTTTTGCCTTCTTTTGGATCAAAATGCTGAAATGATAGGTAGAAGGGTTGAACTTGATGGACTTGTGTCTTTTTTCAACCTAAATTACTATATTACTATGTTACCTCTGTCTCTGCCTGCAAGTGTGTTTTTTTGTTTTGTTTTTTTTAAACGTTTTTTGTTTGTTTGTTTTTTCCTCTTCTTGGGGGGGGGGGGGGAATTGCCCCGTTGCCCCCCCCCCCCTGGATCCGCCACTGGTTGTGGGTGTGCATCGTGGGTAGGGGGGGTGCCCAAAATTTGTCTGCCTAGGGCAGCACAAAACTAAGATACACCACTGCCGTTTGCTCGGATTATTGTCACACACTGGCTGGTTTCACTGTTACCACTGTTGCTGTATCTAGATTCTCTTCCTGAAGATACAGTTCCCGTATTCTTGCTCCTTATGCGGATTTCTATGAAGTCTTTGACAAAAAGGGGTCTAATTTCCTTCGAACCAGATGCCCCTACTATTGTCTAATTGATCTGCTCCCCGATCCTCTATTCCATTTGGGTGGACCTATCCATTAGTGGAACCCAAAGAACTACATTAAGGCTTCTTCCGGTCCTCTGCCTCTCCTACTGGTGCTGCCATCTTCTTCATCGGTTGAAGGATGGGGACTCCGCCCATGCATTGACTACCCTCTCCTTCTTATCCAAGATCTACAAGACTGCATAAGGGAAGCCACGGTATTAACCAAAATAGACCTACTTGGAGCCTATAACCTTTATAATCTTTATCTGTAAGGTCGACAAATGGAAGACAGCCTTGTGGACTAGGTATGGGCCTTTTGAATACATGGTAATGACCTTTGGACTGCACTGCTCTGGCTACATTCCAACATTTCCTGAATGGTGTGTTCAGGGACTTTTTAGACATTTTTCTTGTTGCATACCAAGATGACCTCCTTATCTTCTCCACCAACCGCCAAGAGCATTGGGTTCACCTCCATAAAGTATTGGAGCGCCTAAAGTCTCTGAACGGCTCTCTCAGATGTCACACCAGTTGTTACTCTTATGAAATAACCATCAGAAAGCTCAACGGGTGTCACGAACGGCTGTTCCAAGATAGGCTGGAGTCGCGGTGCAGGGGTAGTGGGCAATTGAAAGGCCTGCGCAGGGTTAGCACTCTCCACCTGGGGTGGAGCCCCTGGCTTTGAGTGCCCACATGCAGAGGCCTTGTTGGATTTCCCACTGGTCATAGCCAGGCAGGGAGTAAGCAGGGTGGTCAGGAACAAGCTAAATTCAATGGACTGGAGAGAGCAGGAAAGTCAGGAACAGTAATAACAGGAATCCAAAATACAAGCTAGCAGATAAAATGTACCAGCTCTGATTGCTGGGAGGATGGGGTTTATATAGCCCCAGGGCTTATCACTGCAAGGAACCACCCCTGAACAGTAGATGAGTGACAGAACAAAATGCAGAGAGATAGCCACCACTGCTACATGAGATATAAAAACCAGCAGGTGGTGCCTGGAACAGGAGCATGCAGTAGTAAACACAGAAGTCAGGGTTAAAATCCAGGCAGATTGTTCCAACGGGTCCAAAACCAGTATGCAGATCTACATCACTCCTCTCACCTGCTGTACAAAACTGGTGATAGAGTCTGGCTCTCTGCTGCACATATCAAGCTGTCTTGTCCATCGAGAAAGTTGGGGCCTTGGTCTGTATGTGGTTCTAAGAGTTTCTCATTTACAGGTGCTGGTATGGTCCAGAAGTGCTCACTTGTGAACCCCAGTATCATATCTATTTTCCTGTCTGTCTCTGTGCCTACCACCCTTTTCATCCTGCGTCTTTGCGCACCAATGAATCTTGGTACATTTCTCCTCCAGTATTACACTGCCCCTCACACATTTCAATCTGCCCGCCATTTGCCTTTTTTAAAGCTGTTAACTATGTTTTGTAATTTTGTATTAGTCTCATTTATGCTCGAGGAAGGGACCTAGCAACTTGGTCTTGAAAGCTTGCAATCAAATTAAATTGCCAATTAGCCAATTATTGGTGTCATTAATCCCACTTGTTTCCTATTATATTCAATGCATAGAATTATACTTTTGGAAAGGTTTGGGTGTGCGTACGATAAGATATCTGGCTTCACAATGGCGGGTCATTTGCATATCAGAGCTTGTCATCAACAGTTACAGCAGAGACTTTTAGATTTTGGAACAAACACTCACCATTCCAGTCTTTATTTACTAACAGATATATGAGACCCTGGGTGTTGTTATAGCTGTATATGTCATAATACTGTTTACATGGAGCTAGAGGAAAGGGGGTTAGTAAACCAAACTGATGATAAATAGCCATGTTAGGAGCTTTGGGTACTTTAAAATAGCAGTGTTTTATTTCTCACACATGCCCTGTTGCCCAAGCAATGGAACCCATAGCTGTCCCATTCAACTACATGAAAAATCTGAATCAGATTTGAAAACATGTTCACATTGGACAATTCTCAGGAGATCAGAGGTCACTGTATAATCTCTTTCTGAGAACTAAAATCTCTACTGTTCTCCTTTCCACCTCATGGGGAATAGATGTGCAAAAATGACATCAGATATACATCTCCATCAAATTGCATTTCTTTCAATTGTAATGAAAAAAACAGTTGAATCACACAAATATGATTTAGTATTATTATCAAAGCATGAATGGAAAACCCTGTCAAGAAAAATGGAGAATGGGTGAAAAAAAATCTAAAAAAGCTGCTTTTGATAAAGCACAAATATGTGAAAAACACGTTCTCTGATTGAATATATCCGATTGTTCCTCTGACCGATTTGCAATTATAACTGTTTGGTCTTGGTGATAGCTATACTTGTTTTGTATAATGGAATATGTTTTTAAACAACTCTGATTCTCCATATTATCAGAGTGGCGGCTGCTTCATGGTTCATTCTATTTAGTGACCTATGACTAGTTCCATGTTGATATATCCATGGAGAGTAATAATATTTAACAAAATATAAACCAATCTAGCTTTGATCCAAATACATAAAAAAATGTACCAGTCAGTGCCCTTGTGTGTCACAGTACCTAAAATTCAGAACGTTTCCCTCCACAGAAGACTTAGTACTCACTTTACAACTCTTGGTAATCTAGCAATATATATTTAATTTCAGAATCACCCCTTAAATACATGGATTGTATGTAACACATTAAACTTTGCTTCTGCCTCTCTGCAGTCTTTAGGAATAGCACTAAAGAAAATACAAGCAAGCTACAACACAATATAAATTCATCATATATGGAGGGAACTAAGTAATGTTGCCAATAAAAATGGCAAGGAAACAGAAACTTACAGTAATTATGAATATAGTTTCCCCGTTCCTAGCCAACCATTGCAGCATTACACATAGTTAGATATAATACAATACATTTAGAATCAAAGATATATCATTAATGTAAAAACTGCACAGAGAATCTAAATTATCTAAGCCAGATCCATACATAGCAAAGTCTTGGGAAAAGATCATGAAAAAAATTAAAATTTGCATTCGGTTATCTTCATTGAAAATAAAATATAATATTTTGTGCTTAAAACAAGCATGATAGTAGAAAAAGAGCCAATTACTTTCGGTGGGAAAAAAGTCAAACGCTCTGAACCCTCCTAAACCCTTCTTATACTGGTAAGATTTAACGCATCCAAATTGAAGCATCATAAGAGACTCAATTCAATGAAACACAATGACCCACATTTTTTTTCTCAAATGCATGTTATTATATATATCATAAAGTCAAATTCAATGCCAGCACCATACATGCAATTAACATAAGCTACTTGTCAAAGCAAAACCGCATTTCATTTTGACATTAAACAATTGATAATTGTAACACTTGTGTTAATATATCTCAGTCTGAATCAGTCAGCCAACAACCCATACACCAAATATAAATGCACCAAAAATGAAGGAAACAAACAGTTAGCCAATCAGAAAACACCGGTAAGCACTAACAAATATAAAACACCACTATATTGACTCATGAAATCCACAACATTTTTCCTATGATTAGACATTTTGGAAGACACTGGACACACGATAGGGCTCAGGAGTAGTAGGAGCAACAGTAGAATGAGAGTGTTGCAAGAGTAGAGAGGTTTACACATTACAATACATACACACAACACTCTTATTTTATACATTACATAAATACACATTTTTATTTTTTTCGGCAGTTCAAGATGAAAGAGAAAGGGGGGGATATAGAGAGGAAAAGAGGTGGTAGTTGGCTAAGTAGAGAAGGTAACAGGGAGGGGAGTAGAGGTAGTGAGGAAGAGAAAGGTGAGACTCAGGGGCACAGAGACAGTAGGATGTCAGAGAGACCGGATCACCATGCTTAGAGGGGGTGAGAGCAGAACCCAGGCCCACAGTTAGGAAAGGAGGAGAGACCAGTGGGATGTGAAGAGGTAGAGAGGACACACACAGAGACAGGCTATCAAGAAGCAATGGTAGACTGTAAATGGACAATAAGGAACAAAAAACTGGACTACCACAACTGGCTAGAAGATAACAAATAAAAATTATTCAGACTCACCAGCTTTTTAGAGACATTTATAATATAATCCATTTAAAGGGCATAACAGTGCAGGAGGTAAAAAAAAAATGCTTTAAGTTTTCTGTGTTGTGCATCCAGGGTTGTGTTCTGTAAAAGAACCACATAGAACATGATGTCATGGAAGTGAAAGTCCATAGAGACATGTGGATAAGGGTAGTTTACATAAGTATGGACAGTAGAAAAAACACCTAGCAGGCAGGGAAGTGCAGCAAAAAACCTTTTATTATATTCCATACACTCCCTTGCTGTCAGAGCAGTTTGGTCTGCTCTCCTCCTCTCCAATCCCTCTAGCTAGTCTCCTACCCTTTTACTCTAACTGGTGATCGGCTGCCCACAGGGAGATTGGGGCAGTTGGTGGATGTCTGCACAATACGTGCAGACATCCTCTGGTGCTGCCCGGCACTTCCGCTGGGACTTCTATGACGGAAGCCAGGAGGTCATGTGATCAACCAGTGAGGAGGTTGGGTTAAGTGTGGGGGCAGCATTGGCAAAAGTGTGGGGGAAGCATTTGCAAAAGTGTTGAGTCACCATTGACAAAGGTGTGAGGGAAGCATGAGAAAAAGTGTGGGGGCAACATTGACAAAAGTGTGATTGTGTGTGGAGGGGGGGGGGGGGTGGTCCATTGACAGATTGGCAAATAAAAAGAAGAAATGCATTTTTTATTCTATCACCATTTTTATTAAATATGATAAACCAGTTTTACAGGGTAGTCTTATATTCAGACTTTTTCTTATTTTCCTAAAAGAATATCCAAAAATTGGGAGGTTGTCTTATAATCAGGGTCTTCTTATATTCGAGCAAATACGGTATATTTACACTGTTCTCTCACTTTACTTATGTCATCTCATGCTGTGCCCCCTCACCCCCCAGCAACATCTGATGAAGGGGTCCCATGGCCTGCACAGGACACACAAGATCTTTCATCTCTTCAGACTTCAGATTAGATAGCTCAATGGCCTTGGTGTCAGCTACATCTTCATCTGTCTACAATAAGTCAAACATACAAGTACATGTGCAAGTATGAGCATGTCTCCTGTAGTAGAAACATGTGCAACAGATAGTGCTTCATTTATGATATAGGAAATTGCATGGCCAAAATAGCTGACTTAAAACATTAATTCAGCAGCAATTCAGAATGTTTACAACTTGGCTACTATGGCCTTAACTTGGTAAGTCCATTTATCATTACTTGCAAATTGCTCTTTCATGGCTGAAACCCAATGAAAATGTTGATTTGAAATGTTTTGCGCCCAACTGTATGCATTCAACATTAACAATGCATTCTTCTTCATCTCCAACAGACCTATCTTCTCCACCTCCTGTAATTGGTTACACCCACCAACTGCCAGCTCCTGTTGTGCAGGCTCAGAGATCAATCCCCTAAGGTAAACTCATGTACTCCACATCATGCATGTCTGATGTACATGTAGTTGGCTACTTCTGGTATACAATCTATGTACATACTACTGCACATCCAGGGCTGTCTTTAATATTTTAATGGAGCCTGGGCAAGAATTTGCTTGGGACCCTGGATCCACCCACTCCTTGGCATGCAATCAGGCCTTCAACCCTATACCCCTCTCCCCCACCCCATAAAAACAACACAATTGATGCCTACGATATGTAAGCACTCTCAAATATACAGGTATTCTTTAGTAATAAAGGCACTATCACTAATCATGTATAATCTATTGTAGAATTATAAAACAATAAGTATATATATATTTATCCACATATCACATGCCTATATATACACACCTAGATATCTCTCTCTCTCTCTGAATATGCCATGGCTAAAACAAAACTGGTATATCAAAGGAAACAGGGCAGATAAACTGCTAACTAATAGATTAAAAATCAAAATATTAAAAACATAATAAATAAAATATAAGTCGAGGGGACAACGCTAAATTACAAATGTACTCAAATGAATTATTATACAAATAGTGCATAGTGTTACTTCATTTAATATATGTCATAACTGCTCATTGCTAATAGATTTCTACTGTGTTTTCCAGATGTTGCTAGAAAATTGGATTCCAGGATTCCCTCATTTGGCTGCACAAGTACTCCCACACAGAGACATTGGCAGGCATTTGTCTTATTATTCCATTTCCTCAGAATCAAAATTCTGTAGATTCATGGAAATGGAAGCACATGTCAAATGTCATAATATATATCTCCATGTTTCATTTGCTACCTACAAGCACAGGACAACATTTTGTGATCCAGAGTTGCACTACCCCTAAAACTGTGATCCATGCACTACCCCTAAAACTGGAAAAACTTAAATGGACTCTGTCCTCATTGAAGCATTGCAAAAGCAACTATTTATTTAATACATGTGATATATATATATATATATATATATATATATACACCCTGTTCAAAATTATTATGCAAATTATATTTTTCTCATTCACCTAAATAATTTATTTATATAACAGTCAGCATAATTCTCATGTTATTAAGAGTACAATTCAAAATTTTATTGAACAAACCTCCCAATGATAACAGTATTTTTTTAAACATAAAAACTTACAATGCACTGTTCCAAATGATTACGCACAGTAAGTTTAAAAAACACTTTATAGGCTGTAAAGAACTGAAAATTGTCATTTGTTGTTTTTGCAGCATATTTACTGAAATCAAAAGCTATGTCAATCAAACTTATAACAACATTTTAACATTTTAAACATTTTAACAGGTCACGTTACATTTTAACAAGGGACCCTTTATTTGATGGCAGCTTCACAAGTCTTGCATCCATTGAACTTGTGAGTTTTTGGACAGTTTCTGCTTGAATTGTCAAGATGTCAGAATAGCCTCCCAGAGCTGCTGTTTGGATGTAAACTGCCTCCCACCCTCATAGATCTTTTGCTTGAACATGCTCCATAGGTTCTCAATAGGATTGAGGTCAGGGGAGGATGGAGGCCACACCATGACTTTCTCTCCATTTATCCCCATAGCAGCCATTGATGCAGAGGTATTCTTTGCAGCATGAGATGGTGCATTGTCATGCATGAAGATGATTTATTACGGAAAGCATAGTTCTTCCTTCTGTACCTGGAAGAAAGTGGTCAGTCAGAAACTCCACATACTTTGCAGAGGTCATCTTTACACCTTCGGGCCGACCAGCTCTCTTCCCATGATTCCGGCCCAAAACATGACTCTTGCTGACGTCGCAGCCTTGTTGGAACAGGGTTGGAACAGGGTGGCCGTTCACCAACCATCCATCCTGACCATCCAGGGTTGCACGGCACTCATCAGTGAACAGGACTGTTTTAATTAGTATTCATGTATTTTTCTGCCCAATGCAGCCATTTCTGCTTGAGAGCATTGGTTAGTGGTGGCCGAATAGAAGGTTTATGCACAGTTGCAAGACTCTGGAGGACTCTACACCTTGATGTCCGTGGGACTCCAGAGGCACCAGCAGCTTCAAATATCTGTTTGCTGCTATGTAATGGTATTTTAGCATCTGCTCTCTTGATCCGATGCATGGATCTGGCAGAAATCTTCCTCAATGTGCCTTTATCTGCACAAACCCGTCTGTGCTCTGAATCAGCCACAAATCTCTTAATAGTGCGATGATCACGCTTAAGTTTTTGTGAAATATCTAATGTTTTCATACCTTGTCCAAGGCATTGAACTATTTCACTCTTTTTGGCAGCAGAGAGATCCTTTTTCTTCCCCATATTGCATGAAAATGGTGCTCTGCTTAATAATGTGGAACACACTCCTTTAGTAGTTTTTCCTTAAATTGGGCTCACCTGGCAATCTAATTATCACAGGTGTCTGAGATTGTTTTCAGTGATCAAAAGAGCCCTGAGACAGAATGCCATCCATGAGTTAAACTGAAAAACAAAATATTTAATCTTTGTGACACTTAAATAGAATTTGCATAATAATTTGGAACAAGGTGTATATATATATATATATATATATATATATATATATATATATAAAAATATATATATATATATATTTAATACATGTATACCTAGGTAGTAAAGTGCAAGAATTAAAAAAAAAAAAATGATAAATACATAATGCAGAAATCAGCATTAGGATTTAAGATGTTGGTTTTCACTCGTCTCATTAATATTTTTGCTGGAAAATGGTGCATCTCATGTCGAGGCAGTCAGCAACACACAAAAAAATACTCACCTGCCCCCAGATCTTTGGCCATTATCCTGTGGCCAAAGATGGTGGTGCCCTTCTAAGAGCGAGAGCACAAGAAGAAGCTGCTTCCTGTGCTCTAGAGGCGTTAAAAGATTTCCTCATCATAGAGGCAAACTGTAACTGCCAGGCAGCAATGATGCTTAGAGATGAGCATCACCACTGCCTGGTCAGATCAATATTTGTTTTATATTGATCTGACCATTTTGGATCTGCCTCCCTCTCCTTACTTGTCTTCCTGGAGCTAATACAGGAGGTGTATTTTTAATATTGTTAAACAAGCAAATCAGGAAGGGAACTTAGATGTACTTGGACATTTAGGGACAAATGATTAGGCTAGCAATGTGGTTTCAGAGGTGAAGGAAGTTTTTTGTGTTCCTGCCAATGATATACTGCAGGTTGTGTCCACACTACTATTTTCTGAAGTTCAGCCTGTACATAACTTTCGGAATGATAGGCAGATGTGAATTATGGACTTTAACTTGTGGCTTGGGGAACGGTGTCGGGAGCAAGTATTTATCTTTGTTTCTCATGGTAGTTCTTTTTGGGATAGAAATTAACTATACAAAAAAGATGGCTTGCATCTTTATCAAAAGGGAAGGAATGTTCTCAACGAGCAGTTCAGAAGTTTTGCTAGGAGGTTTTTATACTAAAAGAGGGGGCAAAAGGGTGATCAATCTCATTGCCTGGCAAAACAAGGACAGAAAGTGACTGTAGTAAGTGTGATGGAAAAATGATGAGCTTAGAGTCATATCTACAAATGCTCGCAGTTTAGGGAATAAGGTCCATGTTATACTTGTGGCAATATTGGCAACTGACAATGTCGATTTAGTGGCTGCTACAGAGACATGGTATAATGAAAAACATGACTGGGACATATCAGTACCAGGGAACTATTTATATAGAAAAGACAGAGAAGGCAAGAAAGGGGGAGGGATGGCCCTGTATGTGAGGGATAGCTTAAAATCTAATGTAATACAAGCAGTGGTGTATCTTGATTTTGTGCTGCCCTAGGCAGACAAAATCCGGGCACCCCCCTACCCAAGCTGCACACCCACGTTACACACCTAAGACATGCCCCATCATTCAGACTCACATCAAGCTCACACTCCCATCACACTCAGTCACACACTCCTACTCCCATCACACTCAGTCACACACTCCTACTCCCATCACACTCAGTCACACACTCCTACTCCCATCACACACACTGTCTCCCATCACACTCAGTCACACACACTGTCTCCCATCACACACACTGTGACTCCCATCACACTCAGTCACACACACTGTCTCCCATCACACACACTCTGACTCCCATCACACTCAGTCACACACACTGTCTCCCATCACACACACTCTGACTCCCATCACACTCAGTCACACACACTGTCTCCCATCACACTCAGTCACACACACTGTCTCCCATCACACTCAGTCACACACTGTCTCCCATCACACACACTCTGACTCCCATCACACTCAGTCACACACTGTCTCCCATCACACACACTCTGATTCCCATCACACTCAGTTACACACACTGTCTCCCATCACACACACTCTGACTCCCATCACACTCAGTCACACACACACACACACACACACACACACACACACACACACACACACACTCCCATCAGCACTTACCTTTCCCTGGTGGCAGGCAGCATGGCCCCTCCATGCTGTTCGGCTTCCCGGCGATTGTGCCGGCAGGTCACGTGACCGGGCGCGCGTATGACGTCAGCGCGCCCGTCACGTGACTGTCGGCACTTCCGTGTCGGCACACTGCACGGGGAGCCGAACAGGCAGCACGGAGGTTTCTCTGTGCTGCCTGTTCGGCTCCCCGTGCAGCCTGGCAGGCAGAGCGTTGGTGAGGGGGGGTCTTCCGATCCCCTCTCACCTCCGTCTCTGCCTGCAAGCGCGGTGGGGTTTTTTTTTTTTAAAGGGACAGAATTTTATTTTTTTTTTAATTTTTTTTTTTTCAGTGCTGGGGGGCGCTGCCGCCCCCCAAAATTTGCCGCCATAGGCATCCGCCTAGGATGCCTTGCGGTAAATACAGCACTGAATACAAGTTAGTGAGGCAAACATAGAGTCAGTCTGGGTTACGTTAGAATTTGGTAATCATACAGTAACTCGTGTAGGTGTGATTTATAGGCCCCCTGGACAAATAGAAGAGTTAGATAATCTACTATTTGAGGAAATAGCTTAAATGACAATGAATGGGAAAGTAATCATCATGGGTGACTTTAATCTTCCTGATGTGAACTGGAAATCCAAAAATCCAGCTGCTTGCGCCAGGAGTACACATATCCTAAACTACCTACTGGGATTAATTTATGTATTTGAGAAGCCAACTCGAAAGCAGGCCATATTAGATTCAGTGTTCACAAATGGAGATTCGGTATCAGATATTACTGCAGGTGAAAGTTTAGGATGTGGTTTAATATAAGAACAGTGATGCAGTCACACCATACAAAAACAAAAGTTTTTGATTTTATAAAAAACAACTTTTCTAAAATTAGATTATGTGTAAAGGAGTCATTATCATTCTGGAGCAGTTTAAATGGAGTACAGGAGAAACGGGATTATCTAAAAGTTGCACTAGTGAAGGCAACAGAAAATTGCATTAGGCTTGTCAGTAAGAGCAAAACATTGAAGAAACCACTGTGGCACTCTGCAGAGATTGCCAAAATAGTAAAAAGTAGCATTTAGTAATTATAAAAAAAAAACTCAAGTGTGAGAAAGATAGAAAGATCTACAAGAGTAGGCAGAGAGAGGCAAAGCACAGTATAAGAGTTTCCAAAGCACACACAAAATAGAAAATAGTCCAGTCAGTAAAAAAGGGTTATACAACATTTTTAGCTACAGAAATGAGAAAATGAAAGTAAAACAAGGATTAGTTAGATTAAAAACAAAAAGAAGGAGGTTATGTAAAAGACGATAAAGGCCTAGCAGACTGCTTTATTTTTTTGTTTTTAGTTTTTACAAGTGAAAATTAGGGAAACAGACTAATGAGTCATTTGATACCAGTGAGTTTACAGAGGAAGAGGTTTTATTCAGCTGTCTAAAGTAAAGACAAATGCATTGATGGGCTCTGATGGGATACACCCACAGTTATTAAAAGAACTTAGTGGTGTACTAGAAAACCGTGAACAGATTTATTTAACCAATCATTGTTAATGGGAGTAGTCCCAGAATATTGGAAATTAGCAAATGTTGTGCCCATTCACAAGACAGGTAGTAAAGAGGAGTTGGGAACTATAGACCACAAAAGTCTTACTTTAGTAGTGGAGAAAATAATGGAAACCATGTTAAAGAATAGGATTGTTGAACATCTAAAATCGCATGGATTTCATGATCAGAGACAACATGTGTTTACTTCAGGGAGATCATGACAAACTAATATTATTGATTTTTTTATTATTAAGTGATTAAAATAATAGATAAGGGTGATGCAGTAGACATTTCTTACCTAGATTTTAGTAAGGCTATTAACACTGTTGCACATAGGAGATTTATCAATAAACTGCAATCTTTGAGTTTGGATTTCAATATTGTTGAATGGATTAGATAGTGGCTGATTGACAGGCAACAGAGGGTTGTAGTCAATGGAATATTTGATGCAAGGTTTTTTGTGATATTGCAGAAGGTCTTGTTTGTAAGGTATGTCTTTTTGATGATGATATAAAGATTTCCAGCAGGGATAACGCAAATGGCAAATGTTTTAGCTAAACTAGAAATATGGTCAGTTGCTGTGGCAATAAGTGCAAGATTATGCACCTTGGGGAGTAAAATCCCAAAAAGCAGTCCTAAACTCAACATCCCATGAAAGGGATCTAGTAATAATTTCAGAGGACTTAAAAGGTAGGTAGACAATGTAATAGAGCAGCATGAAATGCTAGCAGAATGCTTGGTTGCATAGGGAGAAGTATTATCAGTAGAAAGAGGGAAGTGCTCATGCCATTGTACAGAGCACTGGTGAGACCTCACTTGAAGTAATGTACACATTACTGGAGACCATATTTCCAGAAGGATATTGATACTTTGGAGAAATTTCAGAAAAGGGCTACTCAATTGGCTCATGGGTTCAAGGATAAAACTTACCAGGAAAGTTTAAAGCATCTTAACTAGTGTTGAGCGAACCCGAACTGCACTGTTCGGGTTCGTACCGAACATTACGGTTTTTGGACCCCGGACCCGAACACGGACATTCCACTGTATGTTCATGTTGGAGTTTGGGGTTCGGCAGGGCCGGCGCCACCTGTAAGGCGACCTAGGCAGCCGCCTAGGGCGCAACTTAGCAGGGGGCACCGGAAAAAAAAATCCTCTCCCTTCCCCCTTACTTACCTCCTCGCTGCTGCTCTGCCTCCCGGTGTAGGTCCGTGGCTGTGAGGGAAGCTTTGTGCGCTCCCCTCCAGCCGATGCAGATTCAATAAAGTTTGTTTAAACTTTTTTTTTAAACAAACTTTATTGAATGCGCATTGGCTGGACGGGAACGCACAACGCTTCCCTCACAGCCACGGACCTGCAGCACCGGGAGACAGAGCAGCAGCGAGGAGGTAAGTAAGGGGGAAGGGGAAGGAAGAGGGTGGCTAAATTCTGGCACATTGAGAGGCATAATCCTGGCATATTGAAGGGCATAATCCTGGCATATTGTGTGGGAAAATCCTGGCATATTGAGTGGCATAATAATCCTGGTATATTGGGTGGCTAACTCCTGGCATATTGAGAGGCATAATCCTGGCATATTGAGTGGCATAATAATCCTGGCATACTGTGTGGGAAAATCGTGGCATATTGAGTGGCATAATCCTGGCACATTGAGGGGCAAAATCTTGGCATATTGTGTGGGAAAATCGTGGCATATTGAGTGGCATAATAATCCTGGCATACTGTGTGGGAAAATCGTGGCATATTGAGTGGCATAATCCTGGCATATTGAGGGGCAAAATCTTGGCATATTGTGTGGGAAAATCGTGGCATATTGAGTGGCATAATAATCCTGGCATATTGGGTGGCTAAGTCCTGGCATATTGAGAGGCATAATAATCCTGGCATATTGAGGGGCATAATCCTGGCATATTGTGTGGGAAAATCCTGGCATATTGAGTGGCATAATAATCCTGGCATATTGGGTGGCTAAAACCTGGCATATTGAGAGGCATAATCCTGGCATATTGAGGGACATAATCCTGGCATATTGAGGGGCATAATCCTGGCATATTGTGTGGGAAAATCCTGGCATATTGAGTGAATAAATGAAGAAATGGTGAAGGGAAGAATCCACACTCGGGAATCCAAGTTGAAAAATAGGTGATGTTTATTTGCAGAAATGAAGGTACATGTGAAACAGCAGAAACGGGTTGGAAAACTTAACGCGTTTCGCGTGGATACACGCTTAATCATAAGTGAAGTGGAAGCATAACAAACAGGATATTTAAATGGATTCGAACCAATCCGTGTAAAGGTCAAATCAATTAATTGCAGATTCCAAGAAGTGTTACAAAGTGAAATAAGACAATCCGTGTAAAGGTCAAATCAATTAGTTGCAAAGTCAAAGAAGTGTTACAAAGTGAAATAAGACAATCAGTATGTGAAACAAGGAATCAACACATATAAGTGAATGAAAGGATGGATAAATAAAAAAATGTATATTAAATATTGCATGTGTATAAATGTTAATGTGTGATATTTAATGATGCTATTTGTAAAAAAACATGTAAAGTGCAATTATTTAGAGCATGCAAAAATAAGAATACAGAGGAGGCCACTTAGAAACCTAATGGCAGTGTGAAACACTTTTATGCATGTAATCTCATATAAAAACAATGATATTTAAAAATAATCACTTTTAGATCTAAAGCGTCAATTCCTTGTAAATATAAATATAAATACCTGACAATACCTCATACCACATAAATATACATATGCAAAAATAAAATAAGAGATGTATTCATATTAGTATATGTTATATTACATTGCATAGAGAGGTATTAGCATTTTATAGAATAGTAAATGACAGTTGGTAAAATAATATTATTAGCTGAGGTAAAGTCAGAGGTGTTTAATTATCAGTTTTTTCTGTGTAGCAAAAGACCGATATTATATCCCATTATTGGTTACAATCAATGTTTGAGGGAGCAAAATTATATTGATTTATTGAGAGAGGCAAATCCAATACTATTTTGGTGTGTATCGATCAATGAGTGTACATGGAACCCAGAATGGGAGAAGTATAAAATGCCCATTAAATTAAATTAGAGATATAGACCCGGCACGTCCAACCCCCACAGTAGCAGCACTACGGGGGGACACAGCAGGTGCCCCCGAATCTCCCACCACTATGGGGACGTGGCCATACCCACGGTGCGCATACGACCCCGGCCGCAACCCGCTGATGCATGGAGGCCACCTGGTCCAATCATCCATCGGCAGGAAAGGGTTACCTTCTCCACGCCTGGAAAAGACAAAATTCTCCAAACCCCAGCACATCGCAGCCACTGACACACCCACACCATGAGACCAGCCAAGCCCCCAAGGAGACCCAAGGATGCCCCCCGCGCCCACCAACGCCATCACCACCAAAAGGGGACGGACATACCATATTGAGTGGCATAATGATCCTGGCATATTGGGTGGCTAAGTCCTGGCACATTGAAAGGCATAATACTGGCATATTGAGGGGCATAATCCTGGCATATTGAGGGGCATAATCCTACAGCGATTATTCAAATTACAGTGATTATTTTAGTGGGTGCTATACTACATATTTGTACCCTGCCCTGAGCCCAGTGCCACAGAGAGTGCAGTGCACTGCATGTGTGCCAGGCACATGACTTTAATGCTGTTCTGTTAGCTCAGTGGGCAACATCTAGGCATTTTTAAATACTGCAATTTGTTGTTGTTAAATATTACATTTGCGTCCTGCACTTCATATCTGAGAGTCAAATAGAACTGTAAAATGCTGTGCTTACAGCGTAATTTTAAAAATTAAAATAGTTTTGGGTGGTAAATAGTACATTTGCGTCTTGCGGTGCACTTCATATCTGAGAGTCAAATAGAACAGTCCAATACTGTGCTTACAGCGCACTTTGAAAAGTTCTAATTGTTTTGGGTGCTAAATAGTACATTTGTGTCTTGCGGGGCACTTCATATATGAGAGTCAAATAGAACAGTCCAATACTGTGCTTACAGCGCACTTTGAAAAACTCTAATTGTTTTGGGTGCTTAATAGTACATTTGCGTCTTGCGGTGCACTTCATATCTGAGAGTCAAATAGAACAGGCCAATACTGTGCTTACAGAGCACTTTGAAAAATTCAGGCTACCTCCTCCTCCAGTGCCGCTTCCACCTACACAGCCACGGTCACCGCCTCCTCAACTTATGGGTCACTTAGTATAAACTGAAGCTTTAGATTTAGATTTATGTTCTTCCAAAGCTAAAATCAAAGATTCCATCTAGTGCTATTTTATGGCTCAGCTGTATTTGTAATTTGTATGTATTTTATGTTATTTTAAGTTATTTCCCTATCCACATTTGCTTGCAGGGCACTTGTCCTACTCTTACCCACATTTTACTTTATTTTGCAGCACTTTAGCCCTTTCCATGACTTTTTTAGAGGCATTTTAGTGGCCAAAAGTTCAATTGACCTTTTCGTATGAATGGGGACTCTATTTCGGTTTATAGAATAGCAATAGCATTACATGCATTCCATAAACCGAAAGTCGTTCATTATGTCGGGTTATGGAATGTATGTAATGCTATTGGTATTCTATAAACCGACTCTATTTCGGTTTATAGAATGCCAATAGCACGAATGAACGAATGGACGAATGATTTTCGTTTATTAACCATTCGTTCATTCGGCTTTCATTAGTTTAGCATTTTCATTATTCATTTTTCGGATGAATGGACGAAAATGCTATTTTCGGACGAAAATGCATTCGTCCGAAAACTAATGCACATGTCTACTGCACACCCACAACATGCCCCATCACCCATGTTTCACACCCAGGAGATGCCCCATCACCGACATTGCATACCCAGGATATGCCCCATAACCCATGTTGCACACCCATGACATGCACCCATCACCCCATTACATGCCCCATCACCCACATGCACACACATTAAATGCCTCATCACCCCCATTACATGCCCCATCACCCCAATAAATACACATTACATGCCCCCATAACCCCAATTACATGTCACCATCACCCCCATTATATGTCCCCATCACATTCTCCATTTACCCATTACATACCCCATACAAACCCCATTAAATACCCCCATCACCCCATGACATGCCTCCATCACCCCCATTACATGCCCCTTCACCCATTACATGCCCCCATGACATGCCCAAATCTTCCCATTACATGACTCCCATCACTTGACCCTATTGCACCCCCATGACATGCCTCCATCACCCCCATTAGATGCCCCCATCACCCCCATGACATGCTCCAATCACCCCCATTAAATGAGCCTCATCATTTAACCCCATTACATACCCCATCACATGCCACCATCACCCCATTACATGACCCCCATTACCTCCATTACATTACCCCCATCACCTCCATTACATAACCCCATCACCCCCATTACATGCCTCAATCACCCCATTACATTCCTCCATCGCCCCAATAACATGACCCCCATTACCTCAATCACATGATCCCCATTGCCCCATTACATGACCCCCATTCCCTCCATTAAACGACCCCCATCACCTCCATTACATGGCCCCCATCATCTCCGTTACATGAACCGCATCACCTCCATTACATGACCCCCATCACTCCCATTACATGCCTCCAGCACCCCAGGGCTTACCCTGGGCAGAGCTGGTCCCTGGTGTCTAGTGGCAGGCAGCATGGTGTCCCATGTTCGGATGACAGGTCCTGTGACCCGGCACACGGCACATGTTTGACATCAGAGCATCGGGTCACATGACCTGTCAGTGCAGATGTTCACTACCAAAAGGTCAGAATTCCAAACACATCCTCGCCACTTTGAAGATATATCATGAGGTAGCTGCACTCAACTAATCATAGTTGTTGAATTGTGATGTTCTACTGCACTCTAATAAACCATTCTTCCTGTTTCATTTCTCATGGTATATATGCCTGTGTGATTAGTGACTCATGAATTCCTAGTTAAATATTCCTGCAACTGTTGAGTGTTATTTTTCAGAATACAGCTGGCATAAGTCATGAAAATGCACATTGCTCACCACATCTATTTGCTACATAGATAGTTTGACAATGACGACCAGGCATATTTGCTGACTAAGTTTGATGAGTCTGTCTCACACAGTTACATCATAGCCAAGTACTAGAAGCAGACAATACATGACACATCCATAATTAACTCCGGATACTTATTGTGGCCAAAAATGTGGGACAAAACTGGTTTTAATCCAGACAGTAACCATGATCTAACTGCTATAAAAAGGACATTAAACAATTGTTCTTTTTATCTGTATTCAAATAGACAGAATTGTATCAAACTTTTTAGCAAATATTGTTTGAGCCAGTCAAAAGTATTTCACTATTTAACATCTGCAATTTACACCATGACAGGAAGCTTACTCACCTAAAGCTGAGTTACAGCAAAACAGATATTTTTATTTCATTGATAACCACAATTATATTACACAATATAATATTTTGGTGACTCCAATGTTTAGAAAATGTGCAGAGAAAGTGAGTTTTAAAAGTGCTTTATTTGATATTTTCAGGTGGATACAGATCTCCAAAAAAGAGTCTTCTTGAGAAAAACAATAACCTTAACAGTCTTTCTTTCAGGATCTGGAATTAATGGAAGAGTGTGAACTTTGTTTGGTTTATTAACCCCTTCCTGACAATGGACCAGGAACTTCCAGAAAAAAACTGACACTTAGAGACACGGGCTGTACCTGGTAATCATACGGTGAAACATGCGTAGCAAGTGATCAGTGATAATTTCCTATGCTCAGCCAGTGTTGTTGTGATGCCTCGATATCGTGGTATCCAGCAACACCAAAATTTGCCTGCCCCAGCAGCATGCCCTTCCAATATGGCGCTGCCCTCTAGTTGGAAAGGGCTTTGGAAGTGATCAATGATCACTTCTGTCACTCTATTACTAGAGTGCCTCTAGAAACTGTCAGAAGCATTAGGAGGGTTATTGCTCAAGTTGGCCTAAGATCTTGTTAATTTTTAGTGTATTTTAAAGATGGCTTTTGATTTTTCCAAAGATAAGATATCACTTTTTGCAACACTCTAGATAAAATAGATAAGGGAAGATGTCTTGATTGTTTTTAAGTTATTTGTAGGTACAGATGTCCTTAAGATTTAAGTAGAATTTCAGAGTTGGTACTAGAGAAACACTTGAGTAACAGCTTTTTGTAATATGTTGAGAAGTGATTTTTTGTGTTAAGCCGTTAAAGGCTTTATGGGACATGGAAAAGGCAATTGCTGGAGTTAGATGGGTTTATGTATTTTTGCACAGGTAATGTTGCAAACATGAAGAAAGATAAGATTTTATGGGCTAAGAATATGACAGATAGGACTCAATATTAATTTGAAAAGGAAGTCATAAGTAATAATGTGAAATAATGGTATATAGCAATAAGAGGCAGAACTTTTCGTTTATGCTGAAAAGTATTGATCAGTGTTTTAAAGAAACTCCCTGCCCATCCAATATAATCAGCGGTAACTTGCATATACTGTAATTGTTTTTATCTTTCTAATATGACCAGAATTATATTTACAT
Organism: Pelodytes ibericus; assembly: GCA_036172795.1. Classification (NCBI taxonomy): domain Eukaryota; kingdom Metazoa; phylum Chordata; class Amphibia; order Anura; family Pelodytidae; genus Pelodytes; species Pelodytes ibericus. The sequence continues at coordinate 66,407,209 of CM069864.1, read as the reverse complement.
TGTTGGTGATATATGAATATAATGTTCAAACTATAGGGAAAGTCAGATTGCCAACTGGAGTGCAATACACATTTAAATAAATACAGAGCTAACACCTCTAACCCATTTGTACACAGTAAATATATACACACACGTGATGCTAAAAATGTTAATTTGTTGTGTTCCAATTTTTTTTATAATTAAGTCAAAGTATGCCATGTGATACATGGTGAGTGGAAAATTGAGATGTTTGAAATTATAGATATAAGACAAGTTTTTAATAAAATATATACATATAAGTATGTACAAATAAGATATGTACGTACGTCAGCAATTAGTGGACAGAATTAGCAAGTGTCATGTTATTAAACAGAAAACTTGTGCTGTGGTGTTGGACTTACATGCATACATGGTTTTAGAGAAAGGCTAACTAATAACCTTAGGGGTTTTATTAGGCAGGGTAAGAGGAACCTTTCTATGCTATGAACAATGGATATTATATTTATTTTTGTGACCATCATGTGTTTTTGGGTCATTATGTAACATTATGTAACATATTTAGATAGTTGTGGCAGGTCTTCCCTATTTGAGAGAGATATACTGTGAATTTTCTTTATATTGTAAGTCCAATATCCATGCTGAGTGAAGCTGAGGTCTGCTCAGTCACCAAAGGCCTAAACCTAATCTTAAAAGCTATTTAAGTTAATGTTAGATGTCTGTAGTGTCCTAAGGCAGTCCGATAAAACAGGGCAGCCATATTCGGTTATTAAAGCTTTATTATGGATGTGAGCGTTTTTGATTGAATATGTTGTTTTAATTTATCAGACCACTCCAATTTTATATGACAGTATTTAAATAATATAAGAGATGCTGTCATAGATTTCAAGTAGGCTACAGGTTTTGACTGGACATTCGGAATATGCTCATAGTTAGAAGATATGGGAAGAAAATAGTTATGTGCTTTGTTTTAGTAGTAGTAGCTTTTAGACATGTGCAACGACGTTCGGTTTATAGACTTTCGGTTTATAGAACAGCAATAGCATTACATGTATTCTATAAACCGAAAGTCTATAAACCGAATGTTGTTCGGTTTATTGATTTTTGGCTTATGGAATACATGTAATACTATTGGCTTTCTATAAACCGAAATAGAGTCCCCATTCATACGAATAGGTCAGTTGACCTATTCGTATGAATGGGGACTCTATTTCGGTTTATAGAATAGCAATAGCATTACATGCATTCCATAAACCGAAAGTTGTTCATTATGTCGGTTTATGGAATTTTTGTAATGCTATTGGTATTCTATAAACCGACTCTATTTCAGTTTATAGAATGCCAATAGCACGAATGGAAGAATGATTTTCGTTTATTAACCATTCGTTCATTCGGCTTTCGTTAGTTTAGCATTTTCGTTATTCGTTTTTCGGACGAAAATGCATTCCTCCGAAAACAAATTCACATGTCTAGCAGCTATTAAATTGTAAACTGTGCTAAATGCATCATTGCTAAGACCCTAAAACTTGTTAAGAGAAAACTGATAGAAACAGTGGCCTTGTTATGATATACCAAAGGCCACAGCAGGGTTATCCATAATGTTGTAATGGATAAAAGAGTGGAACTGTTAGGGTTAACTCATATTTATTGGGTTAACGGCTTCACAAGAGTTAAATCAGCATTGGAAGAGTTAACTTCAGGAAAGGGTTAAACCCCCCATTCCCTCTTGGAAGGAGCAAATTTTTTGTCTGGGCCTAACATATAATTCACACACAGACATTTGGTCCATGGTAACTCTATAAATCTAACGATACAGGAAGGCCTTATATTATCTGTTCAGTGAAGCTTTAAGAAGAAGAGGAGGAAATGACCTTCGTCACATTCTGTCTCTGCATTTCAGGAGTTTTGTTATTCTTCCAAGTAGGCACACAGAACCAAAGATACATTGCTTTTAGTTAATTCTATAAATATATATTTGCAACACATATGTATTCAATGTCTACTCCCCTTTTGTACTCCATTTTATGCCCAGGGGGCGCCCTCCCGCCCAAAGAAAAAAAAAAAAAAGCCGGTAGAGGCACTGGGTGGGGGAGATCAAAAGATCCCCCCTCACCAGTCCTCTGCTCAGTATGCTCTGCTAGATCCGGGGAGGTGGCGGAGCTAACCGGCTGAGCGGTGTAGCTCCGCCCCCACCCTGTGAAGCAGAGCAGCGTCTGCTTCACGGGGAGCCACTGGCAGCATGAGAAAGTGCTGCTAGGCTCCTCATGCCTGCATTAAGCATTGGGAGCCCGAGCAGCACCTTATCTTGCTGACCTGGGCTCCCAGTGAAGCAGACACTGCGCTGCTTCACAGGGTGGGGGCGGAGCTACACCACTCAGCCTGTTAGCTCCGCCCCCTCCATGTATCCACCTTTGAAGGCAAAGGAAGGGAAGGGGGGGGAGAGACAGAACAGGGGGAGGGGGGAGAGACAGAACAGCTGGAAGGGGGAGAGAGAGATACAGAACAGGGGGGAGAGAAAAAGAACAGAGGGAGGGGGGAGAGACAGAACAGCTGGAAGGGGAGAGAGAGATACAGAACAGGGGTTGAGAGAGAAGGAACAGAGGGAAGGAGAGAGAGACAGAACAGGGGGAAGGGGGAGAGAGAGAGACAGACAGAAAAGAGGGGGAGAGAGAGACAGAACAGGGGGGAGAGAGAGACAGAACAGGGGGAAGGGGGAGAGAGAGACAGATGGGGAGGGAGGGAGAGAAAGACAGAACAGGGGGAATGGGGAGAGAGAGAGAGAGAGACAGAACAGGGGGGGGGAGAGACAGAACGGGGGAGACAGAACGGGGGGGGGGAGAGAGAGACAGAACAGAGGAAGGGGAGGATAGAGACAGAACAGAGGGAGAGAGAGAACAGGTATGGGGGAGTTAGAGAGAGACAGACAGGGCAATGAAGAGGAAAGGGACAAATATGGGAAGGGAGAGAGATACATACATGAGGGGGGGCGCCACGGGGGAATCCCGCACAGGGCGCCGGAACACTTAAGGCCGGCCCTGTCAGGCAGAACACCTGTTATGACAGATTTCTCGAGCAAATTCTCCTGAATTTACTCATTGCGCATGCGCACAAAGTTACCGCTGATCACTCAGCTGTAACTTTGTAAAGACTGCGCATGTGCGAGCGATGCTAGCCACCTCCCGCCCCCTTCACACCACGCTAAGGTGGTAAGTAACACGGGGGGGGGGCATAAGGGGGCAACATAGGGGCAAGCACCCTGGCGAGGGGGGAGCCTTGAGGGCTGCCTCATCTTGATGGGAGTTGTGATCCCTCTGCTGCATCAACAATACAGCAGGAGGATCACAACTCCCATCAAGATGAGGTAGCCCTCAAGGCTCCCCCCCTCACCAGGGTGCTTGCCCCTATGTTGCCCCCTTATGTCCCCCCCCCCCCGTCCACATATGTTCTAGCGCCCGTTAATTTAACGGGTTTAATGTCTAGTGTCTATATAAAGCGCCAAATTGGAATCCGTCAGATTTGGAATATTGCAGCCAAAGTTTTGGCTACGCTGCTGAAGTTTTGTAAGCATCTATTCTGTGCCTACCTCCCTCTATAAAAAAAGTGATAATTCAATATTGTTTTATCCTTCTACCAATCTACCTAATAAAGTGATATGTAAATGTTTCCAATATTAAAAGTGAATACTTTATGCATTTTTTTATGTTATATGAATAAAATACATTTATGTCCTTAGGAATGGTTTCCCCTATATAATCAATAGATTTGACAGCCCAATGTAATGGCATAGGTGGCATATGCCTTGATTTTCGCCAAAGCCCAAAGTTCATGGCTACCAATTTTTAAAGGGACACTAAACATTTTTTTTCACTTGTGCTTCGAATATAGAAGCACAATTGAAAAGTTAGTTGTCACTAGTATGAGGATGAACTGGCATGTACTTTTGACACGCCAGTTTATCCTCTGACCAACAGCTGCAATACTTCCATAGGAAGCAGGCAGCCGTCTGGTCGGAGACTGACTCTCTCTGCTAGTGCAGAGAGAGACCCTTGTTTTTGCATGAGACCAGCAGGGGGGACCTTAACTAGGTCCCCCCTGCTGATCCCATGCAAAAACGAGGGTCTTTCGATGTGCTAGCAATGAGAGACCCTCGCATTCAGCTGTCAGAGCAGGGCGAGCCCCTGCTCTGATTGGCTGTGACCGTGCTGACGTTTGTCAGCATGCGACAATCAGGAACTGCTGTGTCTCATGTGAGACACAGCAGTTAGTAAACCTGCGTGTATCTATTAAGATACACTTCAGGTTTACTTAATTCTACTGGGACATATGTTATTTAACCTTTGCTTCCTTCAAGAAAGCAAGGGTTAAACAACGTTTAATGTCCCTTTAAAGATTGATTTGAAAACCAGTTATGACTTCAAAACTTTTTAAAGTTGAAAGGATGTGTGGAAGTGTTTCCCTAGGTTTGGAGACATAAAGCATAAGGTCACCCTAATTTCTTCCTGACCCACCCTAATGCCCTTAAAACCTAACATGGAATGGAGAATACAAAGTAGGGGATCTAGGACGATATTAAACAAGAGTGGGGGCAAGCTTTTCTAGCACCTCTATACATAGTTATTGGGGGCGAGTCATAGTTTTTTGTGGTAATACTTGTAACCGGGTGTTCATATAGATTTCTAACAACATTTAGAAAGTGGAGACCAATGTGCAATTGGCCCATACATGGTTACATAGTTACATAGTAGTTTGGTTAAAAAAAATACTTGCTGTTGATCTAAAAGAAGGTAAATCAAAACATCTTTCAGCAATTTCAAATTCTGTTTTCAGTGGGGAATAAAAACATCTTCTTGACGCCAAAAGGCAATTTCTCCTTGAATCAACAAGCACTAAATAAATATTAATGCCTATACTAACATGCATAGCCCTCTATGCTCCGGTTCATAAAAAAGTATTCAGGCTGCTTTTAAAGGCATATCACGTGTTTGCTGGAACCACTTCTTCAGCCACTGAATTCCATATCTTAATTGTCCTTATTGTAAAAAAATCCCTTCCGCTGTTATAGACTAAATATCCTTTCTTCAAGTCTTTTATAACATCCCCACCATATGTGGATATAGGTCCCTTATTCTCGGTGACACCTCCAAAATAACCCAGAGGTGTGAGGATACATTACTGCCAGTCTGGCCGGAACCAGATACCATTTGTTGAGAATTTTATAGTGAATTTCCAACAGGGAAAGATCGTGAGCCTCTCTTATTACTGCTCTTATGGAACTTCTCCAATCTTCTACTGTAATTTTAGATATTGTCTGTCTTTCCCATTTTTTGATAATTGGTAACTCAGTCATTTTGTAATATCCTAATACAGTCCAAACATTTAGAATACAGTTTCTTGCTTTTATCAGTTGTTATCAATTTTGAAAATTTAGCCAGAAAACTATTGTTTACTTCTTGTATATTTTTAACTAGACAGCTTTTTATACTTAGATATTGAAAAACATTTAGATTAGGTATGTTATATTTTTTATTTAAATCTGAGAGTTTCATAATCTGACCCTCTTTGAATAGATCGGCTATTTTTTGTACTCCGGTGCTCAACCATTCTCTCATAGGGAGATCTTCCATCAGATCCTCCAACAAGTTTAATCATTGTGATTTAAATATTTTATTATTTATTTTTGATTTTTTTTTTTAAGCAAAAACCATGTGGGAATTATCCCGTCTATTGTTAAGCTTTTATTTTTTATAGTATCCGGACATTTTTTATGTTTTGATGACCATATTATTGATGAAAGGTCCTTGATCTCTACTAGTTCTGCTTCTATCTGATACCAAATCTCCTATATGGCAGATGGCACCTGAGTCCTGACCAGATGAAGCAGCATGCTAGCATCATAGATTAGTGGAAATCCCATGCCACCATCTTTTGCCTTCATACCTAAGACTCTTCTGGTGATCCTAGGGGGCTTGCCTTTCCATACAAAGTTGCGCAAATTCTCATGTACCATGTCCAGCCATCCATTGGGTATGTTTACAGGGATCATCCGAAACATGTATATCCGCTTAGGCATCAAATAGGCCGAAATAGCATTACTTCGGCCCCACCAGGTTAATTCCACCGATCTCCATTTTCTTAGTAACCTATTGGTAATTCTCATCAAGTGAGAGAAGTTGGTTTCCATAATTTCCTCAATTTTACTGGGTATTTTAATGCCTAAGTAGTCAAAAGTCTCAGTACCCTCCTCTAGTAGGTATAATTCTTTAATCCTTTTTATAGTGGCCGCATCCAATTTTAAGGCTTGCGCTGTTATTTTATTCCAATTGAGCTTATAGTTGGCTACTACTGTGTACTCTTCAACTTCTCTCATAAAGTGGGGTAGAGAGCTAAGTGGTTTTGTCATGAAGATTACCACAGCGTCCGCATATAAAGAAAGCTTAATTTTTTCTTTCTTAACTTGTATACCCTGAATTTTACTATTCTGCCTGAGTCCAGAGACAGCACGTACAACAGGGGTGACAGAGGGCAGCCCTGTCTTGTTCCATTATGTAAATCGAACCAGTCAGAACATAGACCCGATCCCACAACTCTAGCACTAGGAAACTGATAGAGAGCATCTATCGCTGAGACTATCCATCCTGTTATTCCATAGACCGTGAGTGCTTCCCTCATATTCCCCACCCGACCCTGTCAAATGACTTCTCCACATCCAATGACAGAGTTCAGGAGGGGAATTTTATTCCTACCCGCAAAATATACCACATCAATCAGGCATCGGATATTGTTTGCCGAGTCTCTACCGGGGACAAATCGCACCTGGTCGACTTGGACCAGATCCTGCATAACTGACTTCAACCTATCCGCCAGTATGGAAGAGTATAACTTGATGTCTACGTTGATCAGTGAGATCGGTCTATAGTTCGATATCTGCTCTGGGGACTTATCCATTTTAAGAATTGGCATAATATGGGCCTGTAGCATCTCCCTGGGGCAGGTTCCTGTTTGGGAAATCTCTTTATACGTCTCCAATAATGGGTCGATTATATTAATTTTCATTATCTTGTAAAAATAATGACTAAACCCATCAGGGCCCGGCGTCTTATATTTCGCTAGACCATCTATAGCCTTAATTAGTTCAGTTTTCTCCAGTGGTCTATTCAACAATCGAACTTGATCATTCGTCAGTATTGGGAGGCCTATTTTCCCTAAATACGTCTTTATTTCTTCCTCTGAGGTGTCGTTTGGTATGTTATACAAACCCTCATAGTATTCCCTAAAACCGCTGGCCACCGCCTCCGGGGTCAGCAGGGTCTCATTGTCTTTTATTATTTTATTAATTCTATTCTTTGCTCTCTTTTGTTTTAGTTGATCTGTCATCAACCGGTCCGATCTGTTATTGTGATAGTATTTTACCCTTAGTTTCTCCATACGGTTTACAGTTTGATCTTATTCTCTCTGACTGATCTGTTTTTGGATCTCCTCTCTTTCCTGAATATGTATCAAAGAAGGGTTTTCTTTGTTAAGCGCGGAAACACGATACAAAGCCATATATAAGACTGACAATGGTCTATCTAATGATTTTCTAATGTCTTTCTTTAATTTTATAAGATATCCTCTAACCACTGCCTTGTATGCACACCATCTCGTGGCGGCCGATGTCTCTGTAGGTCCATTCTCCTTAAAAAAGAGAGTGGTCATATACGAGATATAATCTCTATGTTCTTGTTTGTATAAAAGAGAATCATCTAAACGCCAGGTAGTAGCTGGATATCTCTCTATTTAACTCTAATATTTTTAAGCTGTGATCTGACCATGTGATTTCTTTTATGTCTATGGCTTTAATATGTTTTATTGTATTGCCATCCCCAAAAACCAGATCAATCCTAGAATATGTATGGTGAATATTTGAGAAATGTGTATAATCTCTATCTTTGGATGGGCTACTCCATATGTCACATAAACCGAACTTATGGACGACATTTCTAAAAGCTCTTGCCTTTTTAATCAGATTTTTATTGACTTATTTATTTCTAGGAATCTCCTTATCTATATTAGAAAGCCCTTTGAAGGGGCCCTGTACATATATCTATATAATATTATCATAATGCCTCTAAGCCGCCGTTTCTCCAGTGTGTACAAATTCTAATTTTTCAGCCTTTTTTCATAACTAAAATCTTGCATTCCCCTTATTAGTTTTCTAGCCCTCCTCTGCACTTTCTCTAGTTCCATAATGTCTTTTTTTTTTTTTAAAGCCCAGAAAAAATGCCCAGAATTGAATTACATAGTTAAGGTGGGGTCTTATCATGGACCTATAAAGAGACAGAATAATATCTTCCTCCTGCGAATCAATAACCCTTTTAATACATCACAATATCTTATTGGTCTTTGCAGCTGCCAGGTGACACTGTGCACTACTTCTAAGTCTATTGTATACAACTACTCCCAAATCTTTTTCATTAGTAGATTACCTTAACAAAAAACATTTAAACTATATGTTGCATTTTTATTATTGTACCCAAAATGCATAATTTTACACTTGTCTACATTGAATCTCATTTGCAATTTATCTGCCCAATTACTCCCTTTGAGCCAAATAAGACGGAAATTTGGTTGAAAGGATATGCAACTGAATATTTTGGCGTTCCACCGTCCTGTAACTGAGTAGTGGTATCTCCCAAATCACTGTGTCTATGAGGGTTTGGGATGCAAAATAGAGGCCACTATGCAGGATCTGCAGGTAAATAGGCGAGGCAGACCTATCACACAATAAAGAGGGTATACAATGAGGGGAGAAATTAACCTTGAACCAGTGGCTTGATAGTGAAGTACTTCGTAGTGCTTATGTTGGAGATCTCCGTTGGATCCTGATGGGTAAGTAGTAGCTGGATATGCGGGGGAGCTACTGCAGGGCAGATTGTGACAGTATCTTTGTTCAATCTCAGCCAAGTGAGTTGAGTGTGAGGTAAATTGTTCCAAAGCCATAGAAAAGAATGTTTGGAGTTAAGTGAATTTTTGATCAAACATAGGCCATAAAAGTTTAATTACCTCTGAGGCCTCCTCAGTAGCCCATGGGTGATGCATTTGCCAGTAGATAATCCATGGCTTCCTCCATGTAAGCGTTGGAAGAGCCCAAAAGGTTTTCCCTCAGTGCTAGCGATTGTCTGGAATTGTAAAGTGCTGATTTGGGGTCTTGTTTAGATGACTTTTGATCTTGTCTGGGAGGTTTTGATTTGGATGACTTGTTGACAAACAATTCGCAATGCTGGTCCCCAGAGGCCAGCCATTGATAATGGTGCTGGTTGCCTACAAAGAAGCAGTCTAAAACATTAAATGTGGGAACGATAACACCAGTAAAGATTATCCACACCAAGCCCCACATGACGTGGTAGACATATAGATGCAATTCAATTTTAGGAGGACTACTTGGGAGCCATAAAAAAATATGAGACAAATGAACCTAGGTGGGTTTGGTATATGTACAGTATAGTTGCGTGGTATAACAGGAGTTTAAATTTACAAAAGGTTAGAGTCCTCTGGATGAATGTGAACTTCTGTTATTTAAAAAGTTGGTTTTGTATTCATACACATGCGCCCGTGTAGTCGGCCCATTGTTTCAGTCAAATTACTTTATTATTGTGAATGGTACTAGGTAAGGGTGCCCTTTAGCACCTCTCCTTTATATTCTATCAATAGAACCTTTAGAAGGTATGATCAGAGATAACCAGAATATTTTTGGAACTCAAATAAAAAATAATAATTATAAAATAACACTATATACAGAGGATGTTTTTCTGTCCCTGTCCAAACCTATGATATCAACAGTAGCAGTAAAGAAGATCAACTTGTATGCCAGATTTCCAATTACAAAATACATTTAAATAAAACTCAAATAGTAACGGCAGATATGTCTAAAACTGACCTGGACTCTTTAAAGCAAAAGTATAATTTCATCTGGTGGATAAGTGATGAGGACAATCTGGGTTATAATATGTACATACATACACCTTCTTTACATACCATGCTCTATTAACAAGTTTAAGTAATTCCGTTTCGTTAAAGTGCTTTGAGTCTCCTTTCATATTATATATATTTTTAAAACCATTTTTACTCCATTCATACTTCACACACTGTCGGGTTGGTGCCCATACATACATTTTTTTATTTTTTTTTATTTTATTTTAAACATATAAAAGTACAAACTTACAAAGGATTAGACCTATACAAAGGTTTTCGTCAGATGATGAGTCAAGCAAATATTTAGATTAAGTTATCTTAAAATTAGGGGTGACAATATTCCAAATAATATCTAGGTAGTAAACAATACATATACATAAACAATAAAACATACATACGGAGATGTTATACAAGGGATTGCCGGGGACCGAGGTGGAGGATACCTTAAAGGGTCAATAATATCGGGGGAGGGGGGGGATAGAGAGTGGCGAGATCCGAGTATTCAAGGACCGATAAGCCTAATGCGTCAATGCACAGGAACAGGTCGAAATGTCCATTTAGTCAAATAGACATTTATCCATTTTCCCCAAATTTCTCTATAGAGATTACCATTGGAGTTGTTATACGTCGGGATTTCCTCCAAAAACGAGACATACAGATCTTCGTAGCCATTAATATGTGTATTGCTAGAATATATTGTGGTTTGGAGATTTTGGGTAGTTCTAAATGGAAAAGAACATTTTCAGGGAGAAGATTGTTCAGCTTGATGTCAACATTGTTCAACAACTCCAAGACTATATGTTTAAGATTTGTTAGTGACGGACAATTCCACCAAATGTGGAATAGAGAGCCAGAGTCATTATTACAACACCAACATGTATTGGAGGTCCCTGGTTGGAATTTACATAATTTAGTAGGAACCAAATACCACCTATGAAAGATTTTAATAAAGATTTCCTGGATATTTATACAGTGAATATATTTTTTCACTTGCTCTAAAGATTTTAACCATAGTTGTAGGGGAAAGGTCTTAAGAAGATATTCCTCCCGTTTTGTAATGCTAGCCAATTTCTTATTTTCTCCCTTGTTGTATATATGCTTTCTAATTTTGAAAGATAATTTTTTGAAGGGTCCTTTTGATAATTTTTCATAGGTCTCTTCCTGTGTTATTTCTCTGTTACTCATTATATTTTTAATTCTCAGATATGTGAAGAATTCGCTACTTGGGAGGTTAACTTTTAGTTGTAGTTGTGGAAAGGAAGACAGTTTTATCCCATCTAGGAGGTCAGCAATCTTAAGGAGATTTGAGTTAGTCCATCTTTCCAATCTTAAATCATTAGTTGTAAGTGTTAAAGCCAATAACGACGTTTCTTTTCAGATGGAGTAATTAGAGTAAAACATTTTTTTAATCGATTTATAAACTTGGTTAATTATGATGTTATCAATATTTAGTTTTAAAAATTCAGATTTATCTATCCAGAATAATGTGGCAGGGACAATATTCTTACAGAGGTGTTTTTCAAATCTATACCATGTTTTATTTTTGGAATCGGGGTTACTCAGTATTAAAAAATGTGAAAACATCACTGTATCATGTATAAATGTCACATCAGGAAAGGAGAGACCACCTTGTGACCATTTAGAAGACATTATTTCTCTGGCTATTCTTGGTTTTTTTGGTCAGTTTCTGGAACATTATAATAATTTTCCTTGGGACTCTGATGGGGATGACAAGGAAAAGGTATTCCAATTTCGGGAGGATATAGGACCTAATTATTTCTATTCTACCTAGCCAGGACACTTGTAATTTTTTCCACCTTGCGGTTGTAGAGGACAGTTGGTGGTTTAGGTCCAAGTAGTTTAAATCTACCCATGTTTCAACATTCAGATTGATCTTAACTCCAAGATAAGATATACATTTGTTGGACCAGTTAAAACTAAATTTGTTCTCCAATCTTGAGATCGTATCAGGTCTCAGATTGGTGTGGAGTAATTGTGTTTTCTGAATGTTGATTTTATAGTTAGACAGCAAGCTATATTCTTTTAAACAGTTCAAAATTTCCACAATAGAAATATCAGGATTGATAAAAGTCAAGATTATATCATCAAGTGTTATTTTTAATTCGTCTTTATTCAAAGGAATACCTGAAATGTTATTATTTTGTCTAATATTAGCCGCTAGCGGTTCAATAGAAAGGGCATATAATAAGGGAGCTAACGGACAACCCTGTCTCGTGCCATTGGTTATACCAAACCAGTTCGAAGTTACACCATTTCCATGGATTCTAGCGGTTGGGCCAGAATAAAGTGCCATCACAAAGTCCCTAAACTGACCCTGGATTCCGAACGCCGACAAGGCCCCCGACATAAAGCTCCAGCTCACTCTATAGAAGGCCTTCTCGGCATCCACTGCCATCAGGATAGCTGGACATTGGTACCTCTTTATATTTTGAACAATGTGGATCAGTCTGCGAACATTGTCTCCACCCGACCTATTTTTAACAAAACTGGATTGATCATTATGAATCAAGTCCGGTAAAACTGTACTAAGCCTATTGGCCAGGACTTTAGAAAAAAATTTCATGTCCAGATTTATTAAAGAAATCGGACGATAGTTTTCAATTTTTTTTTCTTCACTTATTCCATTGAAAAATGTATGTAAAAGTGGGGTTATATTAGATTCAAAAAGTCTATAGAAGCGAGCGGTGTAGCCCTCCGGACCGTGGCTTTCACTAGTTCCAAATTTTTAATTGTCAGAGTGATTTCACTTTCAGTAATGGGATCATTTAATATCTTCAAATGGTCCTTCTCTACTTTAGGGAGAAGACAATTCAAAAAGTATCCATCCATTTCAGTTTGATGTATCTTGGGCCCATTTATGTTATAAAGTGAAGAGTAGTAGTTAGCAAAGGCTTCTCCAATTTGAGTGGGAGAAAGGAAAACTTTGCCACGACCACTATTTTCTTTATATTCTTCTTTGTAATTTCAGATTTGAGTTTATTTGTTAGTGGTTTGCACACTTTATTGTTACTTGAGTACCATTTCCGATGCGTATACATGATCATATTTTTAACTCTTTCCTCCAGTCTAGCTTTAATTTGGGTCTTGATTTTAAGGATATTCAGCACAGTTGTGGGGGAAGAGTTATGTCTGTTTTGTTGTTCCAATTTGGCTGGATGGATATATAATTAATTTAGGTCTGCGCCTCTGGATTTTTTACAAAAAGCTTCCATTTAAATTAAGTGGACTCTCATCACGCATTTAAATGTTGACCACTCGTTTTCTGCGGAGGTTTCACCTTTGTCATTAAGTCTAACAAATTCTGTAGCTTGATTTTCTAACAAGTTTTTATCGACTTCAGATGCTAAGCATGCTTCGTCTATTCTCCAGATGTAATTCTGATTGTATTCATAGTTGTTTCTAACTTGTATCTTAATGGGAGCATGATCAGACCAAGTAATTAGATCGATGGATGAGGATTTAAACCTTACTAAGTTAGAGCGATCCGTCAGAAAAAGATCGATTCTAGAAACATAGTTGAAAAATAGCTAAAATCTTTGTCTGAGGGATGGTGCATCCTCCATATATCGAAAAGATCATATTTTAAAAGAAGCTCTTGCATACATTTACTTCTATTTCTATAGATTGTGTTTGTTTTAATTGTGTATGTACCACTTCTGTCTTGCCTATCATCTAGTGAGGTATTGAAGTCTCCTCCTATAAGTAAGATACCTTTTTTAATTTTGGCAGTTCTTTTAAATAGTTTTTCAAAGAAGGACCGAGAAATGTCGTTAGGGGCATATAGATTCAGTATAGTGTGAGTGATATCATTTAGTTTGCATATAATTGAATTAAATCTCCCGGAGGAATCCTTTTCTTCATTTAGTGGTTCAAATTTAGTCCTAACTGTACACAATATTGCTACTCCTCTTTTTTTTTTTTGAAGGCAGCTCAGAGCTGGCCACCACAGGATATTTAGAAAATTTCCATTATTTAAATCCGTTACATTTCCAGTGTGTTTCCTGTATAAGATAGATATCAATTTTGTCCTCTAATAAAGTTTTATAAAGTAGACCTCTTTTTAAGGGAGAATTTAAGCCCTGGGCATTTATTGACACAAATGTAAGTGACACCTGACAACCAATTGATCTCGCACTTCTCCAAACCCACCCCAACAAAGGATCTGGGCACCCTCCAATGCAGTCCCCCGGCAATAAATCCCACAACAAACGTACACAAACAACATCAAAAACAAATAAACATTACATAAACACTCTTGCTCCACCAATACTTATTCATAATAAAGGTGGTTGCCCTGAATTTATTCAGGGTTATACAGTTGCCGGTGGCCGTGTATAGGGGGAAGTCTAGTGTTGCAAATCTAATAGAGTATGTGACTTTATGAATAAAATTTGCTCAGTTTACCGCTAAGGGAAAAGTTTTTTAACTTCAATACGTGGTGATAGCAATTACTATGATACGTTAAGTTTAAAAGTTACAATTCTTTGAAATTAAAGGGAAGTTATATTTAAAAAGTATAGCTTGTTCTTATTATTTCCCCTTGGAATTAGTATCGTTGTGACATTGGATTAAGAGGGTAGGATGGATAAGGAGATAGAGTTTTATTTTTATGACAGGAGAAGAGACATAAGGCATACCTATAATAAATATACTGAGTGCTTATGTAATTAATACATTTAGTGTTAACCCCTTGGGATTAATGTTTAATCCTCATGTTTAATAATTGTTTAATCCTCATGTTTAATAACCAAACATGGGGTATATTTTTCTCGATATTGTGCAAGCAGCCATACGGCATCTTTCTATTGGTCGTGATATACTATGATAAAACAATGACTTTACCGTAATGTTAGTGTAGTCCCTATCGTGATACATTAAATTTATAGTGCTGACTGCAATATATACGTAATTTAAATAAAGTGTGCTTAGTAGTCGATCGTGTAACTGCAAAGAACATGTGAACCAAAACTATCAGCGTTAACTAATCTTACAGTGTCGTAGTTACATAAAAAATGTTGACATTTTCTTTGTGCAATATTTGTGCTTAATATAGTGCAATATAATCAAATCAATGTAGAAAACAAACGTGTTGGATAAAAACAGAGATCTTATTTGAGTAAAAAATGACTCGAACAGTATACAATAGGGGAACAAACATTAATATCGATTCGCATAGGAGCTCTAAAGCTTTATTGTACGGTTAGTATTGGGAATAGTAAATTTGTCTAGACTTAGTTTATCTCCTTTCTGTCTTCCCCCTTCATTCTCCTCTCTCTCATCCCTTTCCTCCTCTCTTTTGTATTCCTTCTCCCACCAATTCCTCTTTTATCACCCTCCTCCTCTACCTCTACTTCCCCTCCTTACCCCCTTCTTCTTAACCTATTGTATTCCCTCTCTATTCCTTTCTTACCAGTTTTAAATACAAATGAGTTAACTCAATCGATAAATGAGCATTTAACTCTAGTTGTTGTTATAGGTAGTCAATTGACCGTTCCTCTGTCTCTTCCTACAACTCCTAGTCCAGTACACCCATATCTTTCAGTTTTTGTAGGTCATTCACTGGATCTTCCATAACGCTGGTTTTCCCATTGAAAGAAACAAACAGTTTAGTCGGGAAACCCCATGTATAGGAAATATTTTTGTCTCTGAGTTGCTTTGTTATCTCTTTGAAACGATATCTGTTGGCTCTAGTAGTTGGAGACAGATCAGGGAAGACTAGTATATTTTCAAACTTTGGATTTTTGGAGCCTACAAATGATCTCATGTGTCCCAGAAGGGTGTCTTTAATAGAACAGTTGAGAAATCTTACGATCACGTCCCTAGGAGGGTCGCTCTCCGTCGACCTTTTATTTTTTGAATTCTGTGACATCTTTCAAAGGGAGACTGATGTACCAAGTCAGGGGGGACAAACTGTGATATAAATTCAATAAGATATTTTTCTAAGTTGTCATTTTTGATCTCTTCTGGGATGCCCTTAAATCTTAAGTTATTACGGCGAGATCTGTCTTCTAGTTCAGTAATTCTGTTTTGCGTATCTTTGACTTGATTCTTTAAAACTGTGTTCTGAGTTTGCAACAAAGATAGTTCTGATTTGATATTTACTAAGTCTTTAGCTTGTTCTGCTACTCTGGTTGTTAGGAGTAAGATTTCTTTAGAGAGTTCGGATATATTTTGTTTGAAATCAGTTTTGATTTTTTCGTAAAGATCATTCATTAGGAGTGATATAGTATGATTAGTTACTAAATCTGTTTGTGGAGTCATGGGAGACAAAGTGGGGTTCTCTATCAGGGATGCTTCAACTGATATATCAGTGGAGAAAGGAGATAGCGATCTTCTCTGAGTAGCTGGGTTTGAAATCTCTGATTTGGGAGAGTAAAATGAATTGATTGTTTTAGACTTTTCTGATTTCCCACTGGTTGGATTTCTTTTGGGAGGCATATTCAAAGCGTTACAGTAGTTGTTACTTATAGTTAGAAAGGAAAAGAGAGTAATAACTAAGTAGTTCCCTTTTCCGATTGTAATTTTATGAGGTAAATTTACTGTCAAATATGATATGAGTGAGGTGTTAATTTATCAATATTATGGAGATTAGGGCACGTATGCTCCTTTGGTATTAATTGCACACCACTAACTATCATGAAAGGCACAAACAGGAATATAAGTAGACATACTCTCCTCTGAGAGCGGATGTTAGAGCTCAATCAGGTAGTTTGATTAAGAGTGTCAACAATGAGATAGAATACAAAAAATAGAAGGAGAGTTTGTTTTCAGAACTTAGCCACCATCTTGAAAATGAAATATCAAAGCAGTCGTTTTACAAAAATGCGTTGAGAGGACTGCTAATTCAAGGAGTATTACTCCGGGGATCCCAACTACAAATTACAGATACATTGTTAAATTAGGTGTAAATATTTATATTAATGATCCGGGAAAGGTGACGAGTTATGCAGTCTCTACTCAACAGCAGATAGTAAATACCAGTTTCACTTAAACACAGTTCAGAGTCAGAGAGATTACATCAATATAATGAAGGTTAGTGCATATATGCTCTTTTAGTGTTAATTACCCACAGCTAACTATCGAGGGAAGCATAGACAGGAATATAAGCAGACATACTCTCCTCAGAGAGCAGATGTTAGAACTCAGGCAATTTGATTGAGAGTATCAACAGTGATATAAGAAACAAACATAGAGGGAGGGTTTGTTTTTAAAACTTAGCCACCTTCTGGAGGATGAGATATCAAAGCGTTTGTTTTACAAATGGTATGTTGTAAAGACTACTAATTCAAGGAGGGTTCGCTTCGAGGGACCCAAATACAGATTACAGATACATTGTTAAATTAGATGTAAGTATTCATACTAATGATCAAGGGAAAAGTAGCGAGTTATTTAGCAGCAGACTCTACTCAGCAACAGATAGTGAAAACCAGTTTCATTAAAACACAGTTCAGGATCAGAAAGGTTGATGAAATGGCACTTATCTGCAAGCTTGGTTCCCTGTGACAATGTGTTTATCCCAGCTCTAAAGGTTAAGTCCAACCAGGATCATAGAGATAGGTCACACGTAAATGTTCTTTGTTGGTCCCATACAAACAAGTATTAAAGTTCCAGAAGATAGTTTGTCAAGCAGTTCTTGGGTTGAATATGTATGACGTCGGGGTGAAAGAGTCATGGAGTTAAAAGGAGCTCCGAAAAGCCAGTCAAATTTTTCTTTCAAGTAACCGCAATCAGCGAGTAAGAAGGATATTCGAAGGCTTCGTTAAATAATACCTTGTGCTGTTTTGGAGAAGAGTATGAACCGCGTTCAGGAGACAGGTCGAATCACCCCTGTTCTGTAGAGGGGATAGGACCACGTTTAGGAAACAAGCCGGAACGCTCCTTCAGGCGTCCTGTAATCCACAGTGCGGCTGGATAACCGAAGACCACCTCTAAGTCTTGCAACAAGGTAGGAAATATAAACTTAATCCACCCGTCAAGTCAATCAAATGTTGTTCTCCGCATCGTACGTTACTTCAATTAGGTGTTGTTGGAACGACAGCTTATTCCACAATTTCCAGGTTTAATGTTAGTCTGGAGTTTAAAGGGTTTATTCTGAACTTGGGGATTTGTGAGGTGTTGCAGACATATACCAAAAAAGAAAAAAAAGGAACGGGAGATCAGAGAAAGGTTCGCCTTCCCGCGTTCAACAAGTTTTTTCTTAGCAGGTTTTCAGAGAGATCAAAGCGATCGGAGGAGCGTGGTGAAGATTGCGTCCCAAAAACAAACACCTGCGAGGCTTAATGGTGGGATTACCAACTCGAAACGTTCTGCCTCTCGTGTTTCTTCTACTCCGTGTTTCCCGAGTCCACCTGGAAGACTTATAGACCTTCTCTCTTTTTTTTTCTCTTTCGGGACCTCTACATCTATTGTTAGGTGCAGACCCGCTAATGAATCATAAAGGTTTCCCTTAAGAAGGCAAATTGCGAGGAGGCAAATTATTCCAACGTAGAAGTAGTCATACTCGCGTTGTTTCTTTCCCCTAAGACCACACCAGCAACACACCCACGTACGACGTCCTGCGTCCTACGTCATCACATCATCCCTATTTCACTCTTTCAATATAAATACATACATTTTGGGTTTAGATTATGTACAGTTATTTCTATTAAGCCATGTTTGCCATATTTTTTCATACATTATTAAGGATTTACCATTATTAGACCAAAATGCTTTTTACATTTGGGCTTGGTACTGAATTTGCTGTTCCAGTTTGGATCACATCGGAGGTAAGGATGCTTTCCAATTCCTGATAATCTCTATCTTTACAGCCAGCATTATATGGATAAGCAGGAACTGTAGTTCCCTCTCCTGAACCAGTGGGTCCAAATGAAAAAGGGCAATTTTGTTATTTGTAATTTAATTTGTTTCCACATTTTTTTCTATTCGTGGGCAATCCCACCATATGTGCTTGAATGATCCCTCTTTACTTCCACACCTCCAGCATTTCACTATATGGTTTGGATATATTTCCCTAGTTTTTCTGATGTTAGATACCATCGAAATATAAATTTATGGAAAGTTTCTTTTAAGTTTGTTGAATGAACACATTTTTTTGTGTGGTTATTGCTTTTATCCACTCATCCTCTGCAAATGCGATGCGAATTCTCCCTCCCATGGTTCTATTTGTCTACACTTTGTTATTGGAATTGGGTTATCTAACATATCATAAGCTCTTCTGGCTAACTTCCCCTGCCATCTCCCCAAGATAAATTCATCCAACTTTTTGTCATCTTCATGGACATATGGTAGAATTTGTCTTGTCACATAATGTCTGATTCTTAAGTAATTATAATTAGAGTTGAGCGAACCCGAACCGCACTGCTCGGGTTTGTACCGAACATTACGGTTTTTGGACCCCGAACACGGACATTCCACTGTATGCTTGTGTTGGAGTTCGGGGTTCGGCGATTTAATGGGGCATTTTGAAAGGCTGCAGGGCAGCCAATCAACAAGCGTTTGACTCGTTTGCCCTTAGAAGCCATCACAGCCATGCCTACTAATGGCATGGCTGTGAATGACCAGTGCAGCATGTGAGTCACGTACACGCACATCACATGAGCTCTTCTTAGTGTAGGGAGAGGATGCTGCAGCTGTGAGGGACAGATTAAAAAAAAGTCTGGTGTTGAATCTGCAAACTACAGCGATTATTCAAACTACAGCGATTATTCAAATTACAGTGATTATTTTAGTGGGTGCTATACTACATATTAGTACCCTGCCCTGAGCCCAGTGCCACAGAGAGTGCAGTGCACTTGCAACTGCATGTGTGCCAGGCACATGACTTTAATCCTGTTCTGTTAGCTCAGTGGGCAACATCTAGGCATTTTTAAATACTGCAATTTGTTGGTGTTAAATATTACATTTGCGTCCTGCACTTCATATCTGAGAGTCAAATAGAACCGTCAAATACTGTGCTTACAGCGCACTTTGAAAAATTCTAATAGTTGTGGGTGCTAAATTAGCTTTAGCTCTATTGGCTTTCTATAAACCGAAATAGAGTCCCCATTCATAAGAAATTCTTATGGACTCTATTTCGGTTTATAGAATAGCAATGGCATTACATGTATTCTATAAACCGAAAGTCTATAAACCGAATGTCCCTGGATGTTTGGGTTCGGCAGGTTTGGACAAACTTCGAAAAAATGTCCGGGTCCGAATTGACCCCGAACTTGACCCTAAACCCAAACCCCATTGAAGTCAATGGGGACACGAACTTTTGGCCACTAAAATGCCTCTAAAAAAGTAATGGAAAGGGCTAGAGGGATGCAAAAGGAAGTAAAATGTGGGTAAGAGTAGGACAAGTGCCCTGCAAGGAAATGTGGATAGGTAACTAACTAAAAATAACATAAAATACTTAAAAATTACAAATACAGCTGACCCATAAAATAGCACTAGATGGAATCTTTGATTTTAGCTTTGGAAGAACATAACTCTAAATCTAAAGCATGGCTGAAAGGAGGATCAACAGAATTATTCATTTGAGAGAGGGTTGGAGTGCAGGGTATTCTCTTTAAGTTTATACTAAGTGACCCATAGGTTGAGGAGGCGGTGACCGTGGCGGTGTAGGTGGAAGCGGCGCTGGAGGAGGAGGAGGTAGCCAACACTGTTTTTTATTTGTTTTTGGTTTTTTAAATTGGGGTAGCACCCAAATAATTGGGACATATAACAACAGAAAACAAAGAATAAGTGCACTTGAGTATAACAATGACTGTGTGCGGCCGGTATAAATGTCTATTCTGCACAAGGTACAGACAAGTCTGGTGGGATCCATGCCTGGTTCATCTTAATAAACGTGAGCTTGTCCACGTTGGCTTGTCTGTGATAACGCCCCCTGTCGTGCTAAACACACGTTCAGACAATACACTGGCTGCAGGGCAGGCCAGCACCTCCAAGGCATAAAGGGCAAGCTCAGGCCATGTGCCCAATTTGGAGACCAAGAAGTTGAATGGGGCAGACCCATCAGTCAGTACGTGTAGGCTGTTCCACCATGTTGCTGAAATGCTGCATCCTGCTAAGACGTTGCATATCAGATGGTGGTGCTGCTTGTTGTGGCGTTCTGACAAAGCTTTTCCACATTTTGGCCATGCTAACCCTACCTTCTGAGGTGCTGGCAGTGCCCCAGCTGTGTTGGCAACCTCTTCCTCTGCATTAGCCTTGTGCTTTCATTGAGCCCCCAGGTGTCATTTTGGAATATCCTCAGCAGCGCGTCTACCAGCGTGCGCTTGTAGTCGCGCATCTTATGATCACGCTCCATTGATGGAATTAAGGATGGCATGTGGTCCTTGTAACAGGGATCCAGCAGGGTGGCCACCCAGAAATCAGCACAAGTTAGAATGTTGTCACTCTCGGAAGTCGTTGCGCACCATTGCAGCATGTAGTCGCTCATGTGTGCCAAGCTGCCCAGAGGAAAGGACAAGCTGTTCTCTGTGGGAGGTGTATCATCTGTGTCCTCCATATACCCCCAGCCACGCTCCAGTGATGCCCGCGAGCTGCGTTGGGTGCCACCCTGCTTTGAACACGGTTCCTCCTCATCATCATCATCCTCATCCTCCTCCAAAACTGTGCCCTGGCTTGACAGTTGTGTACCTTGCCTATGCTGGTGCAGAAACCCACCCTCCAAGCCACTTGTGAAAGACTGGCCTTATAACCGTGGAAATGACCCCTCTTCTTCCTCCTCCTCTTCCTCCTGTGCCACATCCTCTTCCATCATCGCACTACGCGTTTTTTCAAGGAGACATACAAACGGTATAGTAAGGCTGAGAACGGCGTCATTGGCACTGGCCATGTTGGTAGAGTACTCGAAACAGTGCAAAATGGTGCACAGGTCTCTCAAGGAGGCCCACTCATTGGTGGTGAAGTGGTGCTGTTCCGCAGAGCGACTGAACAGTGCGTGTTGCAGATGATACTCCACTATCGCCTGCTGCTGCTAGCACAAACTATCCAGCATGTGCAAGGTGGAGTTCCACCTTGTGGGCACGTCGCATATGAGGCCATGAGCGGGAAGGCCTAAGTTACGCTGCAGCGCAGACAGGCGAGCAGCAGCAGGGTGAGAACGCCTAAAGTGTCACAGACGGCCCGCACTTTTTGCAGCAGCTCTGATATATCTGGGTAGTTTTTCAGGAATTTCTGCACCACCAAATTCAGCACATGCGCCAGGCAAGGGATGTGCGTCAAACCGGCTAACCAGGGCGGGCTTGAGGCTCAGTGGCAATAACCACTCATTGATCTGTTGTTCCATGCCCGTCCACAGCTCCTGCGCGCTGTGAGGTTTTTCACCCAAATATATGAGTTTTAAAATATCCTGCTGTTGTTTTACCTCTGGCTGTGCTGAAGTTGGTGGTGATGAGGAGGTGGTAGAGGAGGTGGTAGAGGAGAAGGAAGAAGCTGAGTAGGAGAAGGAGGCAACAGGAGGCAAAGAGAAATGCCCTGCAATCCTCTGTGGCGGAAGGACATTTGCCCAGTGTGCAGTTAGGGAGATATAGCGTCCCTGCCCGTGCTTACTGGTCCACGTATCTGTGGTTATGTGGACCTTGCCACAGATGGTGTTGCTCAGTGCACACCTGATTTTGTCCGCTAATGGCTCACCGGGAAAAGTAGTGGCGGCTGGGAACCACGTACTGTGGGACAGCCACCACCATCAGGTTTTTAATACTGTCCGTCTCCAACAGACGGAATGACAGCATTTCAAAGGCCAGGAATTTGGAAATGCTGGCATTCAGGGCCAGTGTTCACGGGTGAGTAGGGCCATACTTCCTCTTTCTCTCCAGTGTTTGGGAGATGGACAGCTGAATGCTTCCATGGGACAGTGTGGAGATGCTTGGGGATGGTGGCGGACATTGTGGCATTGCTGCCACTTCCTCTATTTGCTCGGTGGCAGTGCCACTGTGACTCCAGAGCTGGAGGAAGAGGCCAAGACAGAAGCAGAAGAGGAAGCAGGAGGAGCCTGAGACCTTTCTTGGGTTTTGAGATGCTTATTCCACTGCAGCTCGTGCTTTGCATGTAGATGCCTGGTCATGCAGGTTGTGCTCAGTTTAGCACGTTTATGCCTCGCTTCAGGTTCTGATTGCACAGTTGCAAAACACTCGTGTCTTGTCATCAGCACATTGTCTAAAGAACTGCCACGCCAGGGAACTCCCTGGAGCTGGCTTTGGTGTGCTCGGCCCCTGGGTGTGGTGGGCAGTAGCAGACGTACTGTCTAGGGGATGGCCGCTATTGTTTTGCACCCTGCTCCCTCTTGTGCTGCGCTGGTTCCTCTTTGCAACCACCGCCTCTTCCTCCAAACTGGACACGTCACTCGCATGACCTTGATTCCGTGTGGGGTCTAGGACCTCATCATCCTCCACATCATCTTCCACCCACTCCTCAACCATGCCCTCCTTGCCGGTCTGCACACTGCCGAAAACCACAGCAGTTGGCACCTGTGTTTCGTCATCATCAGAAACGTGCTGCGGTGGTCCTCACATGTCCACATCCTGACACATAAGTGGTTGTGCATCAGTGCACTCAATCTCTTCCATTTCTGGGGCAAGGCTAGGTTTGATGACCCCGCCAGCAGAGTCATAAAAAAGCAAAAGAGACTGCTGCATGACTTGTGGCTCAGACTGCTTGGCTGATTTGCAAGGGGGTGAGGTGAAAGACAGATGGCCATGGGCTGCAGGTGTCAACTCTGAGCTTTCAGCAGGGGACCGGGCGGGAGACAATGTGAAGGAACTGGAGGCACTGTCAGCCACCCAATCTACTATCGCCTGTACTCACCATTCTAAGAGCGGCATTCGGGCCTGCCAAATAACGCTGAAGGTTCTGTCGCGTACTAGCACCCGAGGAAGATGTTTCACTTGTGCGTGTAGCTGGCACAGATCGACCACATCCCCTAATTGCAACAGGAGCTCCACCAACACCAGCAGCACCACGACCAGGGCCACGTCCTTTATTTGACGCTGCCCTCATTCTTTGCTGTCACCCACCAAAGTTATGTCAGGCGACAATGTAACCGCCAATAGTCAACAATTGTTATTTTTTATTTTTTTTTGTTTATTGGACTGCAAGAAATGCACCGCAAGATGTAAATGTACTATTTAGCACCTAAAACAATTAGAATTTTTCAAAGTGCGCTGTAAGCACAGTATTGCACTGTTCTATTTGACTCTCAGATATGAATTGCACCGCAAGACGAAAATGTACTATTTAGCACCCAAAACTATTAGAATTTTTCAAAGTGCGCTGTAAGCACAGTATTTGATAGTTCTATTTGACTCTCAGATATGAAGTGTAGGACGCAAATGTAATATTTAACACCAACAAATTGCAGTATTTAAAAATGCCTAGATGTTGCCCACTGAGCTAACCGAACAGGATTAAAGTCATGTGCCTGGCACACATGCAGTTGCAAGTGCACTGCACTCTCTATGGCACTGAGCTCAGGGCAGGGTACAAATATGTAGTATAGCACCCACTAAAATAATCACAGTATTTTGAATAATCACTGTAGTTTGCAGATTCAACACCAGCATTTGTTTAAATCTGTCCCTCACAGCTGTAGCATCCTCTCCCTACACTAAGAAGAGCTCATGTGATGTGCGTGTACGTGACTCCAGCTTATATATAGAGGCTGGGTCACATGCTGCACTGGCCAATCACAGCCATGCCATTAGTAGGCATGGCTGTGATGGCTTCTAAGGGCAAACGAGTCAAACACTTGTTGATTGGCTGCCCTGCAGCCTTTCAAAATGCGCCACTAAATCGCCGAACCCCGAACTCCAACACGAACATAGAGTGGAATGTCCGTGTTCGGATCCGGGGTCCAAAAACCGTAATGTTCGGTACGAACCCCGAACAGTCCGGTTCGGGTTCCCTCAACACTAATCATGATCTATCGGGTTTTTACATACTTTTGTCAATTTAGGTAACATAGTAATTTAGTAATTTAGTTAATTATACCAGGGGTATTTCTCCGAAGAATCTCCAAGCCATGGTGCTATATGTGTCAATATTGAGGCTAGGTAGAATTTTTTTACATTTGGTATCCCCAGGACCCCATCTCTCAGTCTTCTTGAGATAGTTTTAAATGGGATTCTTGGGCTTTTTTTCCCAAATAAAATTATTATATACCTTTTGAAATTCTGTTAATATTGAAGATGGTACGTTTATTGGATAGATCTAAAGAGGAACATTTATTCTTCCACTCCATGATATATATAAGAGACTCCACTCATTTAGTTTTTTTCTCATTTCCAATAATAAAGGCTGAAATTTAATCTTTACTATTTCATCTTTATGATAACTGATGCCCAGATAGTGTATAGCGTTGTTTGAAAATTAAATGTTTAAATGTTTAAATGTTAAATGTTTTTTTTAAGATATTCTGTAGTCTCTCTATTGGTGTTTATCAATAAGGCTTGAGATTTTTCTATAATCAATATATATTGTGATAATTCAGAAAATAGATTAATCTCCTTCATTACATTTGTCAATGATTTCTAAGGATATGTGAGAGTGAGTATTATGTCATCAGCAAATGATGAAATTTTAATTTGTGATGAGGTCAGCCCCAGTCCCTCCACCCCCTCATTCCTTCTAATACTTTGGGCAAATTGATCCATAGATAGCACATATAACATCGGTGCTAATGGGCATCCCTGACGGGTCCCATTTGACATTTTAAACCAAGATGACAATATGCCCGATCCTTTTATTCTAGCTTCCGGATAATCATATTGTGTCCATATAGCATCAAAAATGAGTCCCTAGGTCCATATGCCTCAAGAGATTCTTTCATAAATGTCCAGCTGACCCTGTCAAAGCCTTCTCTGCATCCAATGACAGGGTCAGCATGGATTTACCTTTTTTGCAGGCCAGAAACATCACCCCAAGAGTTTTATGGATTTTGTCTGTTGTAGATCTACTTGGGATAAATCCAGATTGATCAATGTGGATTAATTTATGTATACATTTCCCCAGTCTGGCTGCCAAAACTGAGGAGTACATTTTCGTATCCACACTGATCAATGATATGGGACGATAATTTTTAATATAAAACTTATCTTTTCCTGGTTTTAGGATTGGAGCAATGTCTGCCTGCAACATTTATTTTCTAAAATGTTTAGATGCAATTGGTTCATTAAAGAGGGTGGATAGAATGGGGCCAGCTCATCAATATATATTTTATAGAAAATATTTGAAAACCCATCTGGGCCAGATGATTTATTTATTTTTAAATTACTAATTACTTTTTGAACTTCTTCTTTATCAAAAGGTGCATTTAATTCTTCTAAATCTGTTTCTTCTAATTTTGGAAGTTGAAGTCTTGCCAAGTATTTCTTAATTCTCTCACTATCAGAATTGCTTTCCTTTTTTTTTGAAAAATTATATAGATTGTAATAAAACTCCTCAAAATGACTAGCTATTTTGGATGGTTCTAACACTGGGTTATCTCCTATGATTATTTTATTGATTTTTTTTTTTGCGTTTTGTTTTTTTAACCTATTCGTCAAAAGTTTGTCTGCTTTGTTTCCTCTGATATAGAATATTTGTTTCAATTTGAGCATGTTAAACTTCATTTTTTCATAATTTCGTTCTTTTATTTTCTCTTTTATGTTTTAATCTTTTCTATAATAATATCTTGCGGATTTTGTTTGTTTATCATTTCTAATTGCTCAAGCTCCACCATTACTTGTTTTAAATTTGCTCCCCTTTTCCTTTTTTCCATTTGTGATATTTTTATGATATTGCCCCTTATCACCACCTTTAGGTCACACCACCTTATTGATTATGTTTCTTTTAATGGGAAAGGTATTTAGATCTGTTGAAGGAACAAAAATTAAAAAAATGAGACTAGAAACATCACGGCTAGGAAAAAATAAATGCATATATGGTACCCAAGATTATACCTATTTAGGAAGGATCCACCATAACATTCTGGTACAAAAGTTATGCTTGCAGATTTTATATGGAGGGGTTGAAAGCCTAGAATTTCTCATATAACCCTAAAAAAAAAAAGAACCTAAGAGGGTGGAGTGGCTTACCCAGACATTTTTGAAGTGCATGAACAATGCATGATCTCTTATAATATGGAATGGTTAAACAAAAGATCAATAAATCAAAGTTGGTTTGAGATGGAAAGTGTAGATTCCTTACCATACTGTCATGCCCCTCTGGTCCTTACTTGCAATTCCAGTGTTTCCAGGCATCCATCAAGTCGGATAATTCCTCTGCGATCGTGGAGTAGGCCGAACCCGGGGCCTGTTGTAAGATCTTCTATCCGTGATCGAGGTAGCATGATAGGCCGGAACCAGGGCCTAAAGTTTCTGCAAGCCCAGGATGCATCCTCCAGAGTTTACCACAATCAAGGGGGATCTCTTTACACCTGTAGGAGGGAGATAAACTCTGCCTCCCCTATCACCGAAACTCCTATGGACTCCAAGCACAGAGACAGAGAGGTATGTGCTAGAAAAGTACACTCCTCTAACATCCAATAAAGTAAGGAGCTTGTCCCACAGAGGGGAGGAGTGGAGACCCACAGCACTATAAAACCCCCTCAAACTGTTACAACAGTGCTCCAGTGTTCCAGATCTTTGGTTCCTGTTTGTCCTTGGACTTCAGTTTCCAGTTTCCCCTTTGTTGCTGTTGGATTTCCTGTTACCTGACCTTTGGCTTGTCTCCTGGATTACCCTGTTTGCCTGAACCCTGGCCCCTGCTTGGATTATTCTACTACTCTTTGACCGCTACCTGCCCTGATTTATTGGACTGTTCCTGACTTCACTTTTTGGATTATCCATTTATTATTTTGTGGCACTCTCGTGCTCCTATCCTTACCAGGGTGCTCTGCTTATATACACCTGTGGACCACCTGGTAAGGGTTACCAGCAAGAGATAGCATCCCCTGCTCTATGCTCCAAAAACCTCAAACCTGACACATACAATCTGTGTAATATTTTTTGGAGCCACATAAAGCAAACAAAAAAAATGCTTTCAAATAATCCGATAGTACAAAGTGGTCTTATTACTATATATAAGTTAAAGAGAAAACTAGACATTAATACCAAACTATCTAGGCATAGCCCCATGTAGGTCTTAAAATATGAGATAAGAGTCTTAGGAATTTCAAATTGGACTTAAAATGGGATTAGAACATTGGCTGATATAATGCAATTCCAGAAACTGTGTGCCTTCCTATCTCTCCAAATGAAATGTGATCTACCTAGTAGAGAGTTATTCTGGTATTTAAGAATTAAAATTTATTTAAGCAAAAAAGAGATCTTACTTGAACATCCGATAGAGGATTTCTTGGATAAAGTCCACAAGAAAATTACAGCTAAACACAAACACCCCAGAAATGTCAAAACAGCCATTGTCACCATGGGAAAGTCAAGGTAAAAATGTCTTGTCACTAAAGGGTTAACAGAAGAAAAAGGGGGCTGGGAGTACAGTTGCCCACACTATATGTCAATAAAAGTTATCGATCGTGAGAGAATGTCAACTGACTGTAGTTGGACACATATATATAGGCCATCCAGAAAGATCACATATCATATACCATATTTTTGTAAAACCTCAGTGCACTTGGAGCTACCTAAGGAATCGGGCCAATGAAACCATTGTGTGTTGTTCACCTCTATCCTGAGACATTAATAGAAGGTCCTTTGCAGACCGTATCTCCTCCACTGCTAACAATCAACTCTCTCACAGTTGGCAGGCGTGGCTATTTCCAAAGCCTAGGGATTGCTATTTTAGCAGCATTAAGTAGGTGTACCGTTAAGGATCTTTTGTATTTAGAAATCGAGTATGTGTTGTGGTGAAGTATGTCAGTGGGTCAAAGGAAAGCAAGTCATCCACTATCTCTTTAATAATGTCAGCAATTACTGTCCAATATGGTGTAATAAGTGGGTACGTCCACCACATATGTAGGAAGTCACCTCTGTGTGTCTTGCATCTCCAGTATTTGTCAGGTGTTCTAGGTAAACGTTTATTAAGAGAGGAGATACCCTGTACCACCGATTGAGTCATGTATAAGCATTCTCTTGTATCCTAGTGGATACAGAGCATTTAGTAGTTAGGAGTGCCAATTTAGACCATTGTTCCCGGGAGAGGTTGATCCAATAATCTGTTACCCATGCAAGTATAAAATATGGTTTTTGGGAAGAAGTGGCGGTGATAAGGATGTTGTGCAATGTGCAGATTAATTTTGGAGGGGGTTCCTCCTGCACACATAGAGCCCCAAGCTGAGTCAAGGTCATTATGTACATTTGGTATGGTTTCTATGTAGTGTTTCACCTGGGCATACAAAAATTGATTGGCTCTAGTTGTGGAGGAGGAATCAATTATTCCTGTAAGCCGTTTAAGCATACCTTATTGAAGGAAGTGTCCCAATCTAGGATAGGGGACCCATGTTGGAAATAAGCTGTGGAATGCTGCTGAAACATTGCCCGGAGGGAATTCCTCATTTGCCAGCAATGATAGGAGCGGGGATGGGTGATTCAGTAGGTCAAATTTAGAACACGCAAATTTCCAATTCTGTAATGTGCTGGGCACTGTAGGGTCTGTGGGATCACTGATCACCTTTTGTGTTTTGGGTACCCAAGCAGCTATAGGGATAGGTACTTATAAAGAGTGTTGTTCAATCGACACCCACAATTTGCGTACCGGTGTGGACCATTCTACCACCCTTAATATTGATAACCAAATCTGGGCTGTTTGGACCTCCATACGAATTTTGTAATCATACGATTTACCTCTATGAAAAATGATTTGGGTACTTGTATTGGAAGAACTTAAATTCCATATAGTAATCTGGGGAGAATTTTAATTTTAGTGATCGATATTCGTCCAAACCACGACAAATGGAGGTGTGTCCATTTTGCTATATCTGTTTTGATAATGGTGTAGAGGTGAGACAGCGCTATATATATATATATATATATATATATATATATATATATATATATATACAAGGGCAATATAATGTAATAGACTACAGAGACGAGTAAATATAGAAATATATCAATTTATTACAAAGAAATAGATATATAAAATATATATTTATATATATATAAAGTATGTGACAAAAAATCCAGTCACAAAATCAGTGAGTGATCACATGGAAATAAATGTACATAAATAAGATGTATGATATTAGAAAAAATATAAAAGGCCACAAATAGACAAAAGCAAGAAGATATATTAAAATAAGATAGAAATAAAAGCAAGGATCCTTACCCACTGGCTCTGTTCGCCGGGCCAGGTCTATTGAACAGTTAGGATATTGCACTATAAAGAAACACAGCTACACCCCACAGGACGAGTTCCGAATTATCTTCATCAGCTGGTGGGCGGTAGTGCAATGACACCGGTGGGGAAGGGATCAATTTATATAGTCAAACATTAAAAAATAAAAAAATAAACAATTATCATAGTTAGCTGCATCTGGTTAATAAGAAAGAGGAAGTGCTGATCATAGAGAGGTCATTTTGAGGGAAGACTATTACCTGCAGATGTGCGGCATGGCGATGGGAACCCATTTCACCCCCAGCTACGCCAACCTTTTTTTGGGGAACTGGGAGGACAAAGCAAGTTATTGGTCCCCATCGCCGTGTAGAATTGCTGTTGTACAGACGCTATATAGACGATCTGTTCATTCTGTGGAGAGGATCAATAGAGACCCTTAATACCTTCTTTGAGGAATTAAATAACAATCAATTGGGCCTAGTATTTACATTTGAAGCTGACCAGAGACATGTCAATTTTCTGGTTCTTACTATTACTAATAATGAGGTGAAAAAGATTTTTGAGACACATACTTACTTTAAAACTCTAGATAAAAACACCTATCTAAATGCGAAACGTTATCACGAAAAAAAAAATGGGTGAATAATATCCCCAGAGGAGAGTTTCTGCATATGCACAGAAACTGTTCAAGTGTAGAAATTTTTGATGTTCAAGCCCAAGTGATTGAAAACAGATTATTGGAAAGGGGATACAAAAAGAAAATACTGGAGAGAAGAAAAATCTGTGCGAGAGAGATGGATAGGGAGGCATTTTTTCAGAAACAAGAATCAGGTAAACATAAAATGAAAAAATTTAGAATAGGTAGAGTCAATGATATTAGAATAGACAAATACCAGTAGTCAAATGATTAAAAACAAGTTTGAGAATAGCTTTATTAGTACCTTTTCAGACAAAACTAATACCATCAAACAAATGTTGGACAAACATTGGCATATCAGTCAGACAGATCCTATTTTAAATAAAATCCTCCCTCATAAGAGCATGGTCATCTGTAAGAAAAATGCAAATTTAAAGACAGTATTGGCTCCATCAGACTTAACAAAAATGTTTAAATATTACAAAATCCAATTTGTTCAAATAGTGGAACTTTTCTGGGAACCAACAAAGGGTGGTGCCGCTGTGGACGCTGTAGCCATTGTAGTATTTGTCCTAAAAAGAAAGACAATGTTGTCTGTTTTGTCACTGGTCTTAAATATGATATCCATAGATATGTGTCATGTATATCGAAATTCGTGATTTATATGTTGGAGTGCCCATGTGGCCTCCATTATGTAGGTCAAACAAGTAGAAAGTTCAAGAAGAGATTGTATGAACACAGGTATAACATTAAAACAGGCTATCTTAAACATACTGTATCCAGACACTTCAAAGAGGCTCATAATAAGAATGACACTCTATTGAAGGCTTGGATCATAGAATAGGTCATTATGGGACCTAGAAAGGGAGATCGTTTGCTGGCATTAAGAAGGAGAGAAACTTTTTGGATACTCACATGAAATACTTTAGTTCCAGAAGGTTTAAATGATAAATTTCATTTAATACCATTTTTAGAGTGATCTGCCTTTCTCTCCCTCTGGATGTGTGCCGGTCAACATTTCTGGTCCAAAGGTTTTTCTACTGCCCAGTATATCTTATGGGTCATATATATGTGTACATAGGAGAGGTGGCTGATTTTTGGGGTCCCCCCTCCTCTTGTGTTTTGCAACATCAGATGAATATGTGTATATATATAATTTTTACTGACATTGCTTTTATATCTGGTCTGTTTTTTGCTTTTGACAGAATATGTATTTCTGATTATTGTCAGATTTCTGTGCATGCATGTATGTTTATATTTTTTTTGTTGCACTGTGCTTTTTTCTATGTATCTAGTATACGTGTCTGAATACTCAAGAGGTGGTGATATGATTGTGTTTTTTTGTCATGCACTATGGACATGTGTGCATAACTTGTATTTTGTATTTTAATTAACTCTACAATATATGTTATTTTTTTGTACAAATATATGTTTCACTTTTGCTGCGTGATAACCTGTAGTAGAGCATCCTCCCCGTAGCTTCCCTCTTCGTGGCTGTCTCTCCCCTGCTATGCCAGCTATGCAGGGCTGAGACATGTCACTACGGGAAGCGTTACTTTGGAGACGACGTTCTTTCTTTCTCCAATTTTTCTCTATGGTTCCCATGATATGTATAATAGAACCGGAGAATCCCTTTCGTTATTAAACCCCACATTTTTTTATAGGTATATAAATGGAAAAAAGCTAAAGAGGGAAAATGTTGGGCCCTTGTTATCCCAAATGGGAAATTTGGTAAGTGAGGACAGAGAAAAAGCAGACATTTTAAATACTTTTTTTTCTTCGGTTTATACTAAGGAAGAACAGATGGATGAGCCCCTGCTACCGGAAGTTACGGAACAGTCACCACAAACATGGGATTGGCTGACACAGGAAAAAGTGTTTATGCAATTAAACTCTGTTAAGATAGACAAGGCCCCAGGGCCAGATGGTATACACCCAAGGGTCCTTAGAGAGTTAAGCATAATTCTGGCCAGACCAATATTTATGATCTTTAGGGATTCGTTCAGTTCAGGTATAGTGCCCACAGACTGGCGAAAGGCAGATGTCATTCCAATATTTAAAAAGGGATCAAAATCTCTGCTGGTAATTATAGACCAGTGAGCTTGACATCTGTAGTGGGGAAATTATTTGAAGGATTGCTAAAGGTGTACACTCAAGAATACATCTTGAATCAGAATATAATTAGTAAAAGTCAACATGGTTTTGTGAAAGACAGGTCTTGTCAAACAAACTTAATAACATTCTATGAAGAGGTCAGCAAAAATATAGATCTAGGTGTGGCAGTTGATGTGATCTATTTGGATTTTGCTAAAGCATTTGATACAGTTCCACACAAAAGGTTACTCTACAAATTAAGAGAAATAGGATTGGGGGCAAATGTATGTATTTGGATTGAAAATTGGCTAAAAGATAGAACACAGAGGGTTGTTGTAAATGGTAAAGCTTCAAATTGGACCAGGGTAGTGAGCGGAGTACCTCAGGGGTCTGTTTTGGGACCTCTTCTTTTGAATCTGTTTATTAATGATCTCCCACGTTGTGCTGAGTGCCATGTCTCAGTGTTTGCTGATGACACAAAATTAAGTAAGGTAATAAAGACTAATCTTGATGTTTTTTCTTTACAGGAAGATTTGGACAGAGTAGGGAACTGGGCAAGAAAGTGGCAAATGAGGTTCAATATAGACAAATGTAAAGTTATGCATTATGAGAAAAATAATAACAAAGCAACATATACGTTAAATGGTATTTCCCTGGGAAAAACTACTAACGAAAAGGATTTAGGAATCACTGTAGATAACAAACTTGGCAACAGTGCCCAATGCCAGTCAGCAGCTGCAAGGGCCAATAAGATATTGGCATGTATAAAACGAGGTATAGATTCACGGGAGGAGGACATCATCTTGCCTCTTTACAAATCAATGGTAAGACCTCACCTTGAATATGCAGTACAATTCTGGGCACCAGTCCTTAAAAAGGATATTAAGGAACTAGAAAAAGTGCAAAGGAGAGCTACAAAATTAATAAGGGGATTGGAGGATCTTAGTTATGAAGAGAGACTTAAAAAATTGCATTTATTTACTTTAGAAAAAAGACGTCTTAGAGGGGATATGATAACATTATATAAATATGTGCAGGGCCAATATAAGGAGCTCTCCAGGGACCTGTTCATTAATAGAAATGTACAAAGAACAAGAGGTCACCCCCTGAGACTGGAAGAGCAAAGATTTCATAGGCAGCAAAGGAAGGGATTCTTTACGGTAAGGACAATAAAATTATGGAACTCACTGCCAAGAGAGGTAGTGCTATCAACCACAATAGATGCATTTAAAAATGGTCTGGATGTTTTTTTAGAAAAGCAGAACATACAGGGGTATTAATAATAGAATGAGCATTAATAATAGAGCTTTTTGATCCAAGGAGAAATCTGATTGCCCTTTTGGAGTCAAGAAGGAATTTTTTTCCCCCTAGGAGGCAACATTCGAAAAAGCTTCCTTAGGGTTTTTTTTGCCTTCTTTTGGATCAAAACGCTGAAATGATAGGTAGAAGGGTTGAACTTGATGGACTTGTGTCTTTTTTCAACCTAAATTACTATGTTATATGTTACTATGTTATACTCGCAACCATGACAACAGTCGCGTCTTCCCTCAAAATTATTCTCTATGATCAACACTTCCTCTTTCTTATTAACCAGATGCATCTGACTATGATAATTGTTTATTGTTTTTTTTTTCAATGTTTGACTATATAAATTGATCCCTTCCCCACTGGTGACATTGCACTACCGCCCACCAGCTGATGAAGATAATTTGAAACGCGTCCTGTGGGGTGTAGCTGTGTTTCTTTATAGTGCAATATCCTAACTGTTCAATAGACCTGGCCAGGTGAACAGACCCAGTGGGTACGGGATCCTTGCTTTTATTTCTATCTTATTTTATTATATCTTCTTGCTTTTGTCCATTTGTGGCCTTTTATATTTTTTATAATACCATACATTTTATTTATGTACATTTATTTCCTTGTGATCACTCATTGATTTTGTGACTGGATTTTTTGTCATATACTTTATATATATATTTTATATAACTATTTCTTTGTAATAAATTGATATATTTCTATATGTACTTGTCTCTGTAGTCTATTACATTATATTGCCCTTGTATATATATAGCGCTGTCTCACCTCTACACTGTTTCTCCTTTTTTGCAGTGGATTTTTCCATTGCTTTCCATTATAAGACTAGCTGCTTCCATTTTTTTTCACATTGAGTCATTTGTTAGTCCATACATTGTCTGGAGTTCTTTTATCTCCATATTGCCATCTTGTACCTTCCCAGCCTCCAGTGGTTAGTATTGGTTGTAATATTTGTATATTTCATCTTTTGGAGTGAAGGTTATACATACACTATTACTTATTTACTATTCACTGGCGCTGTGCCCAATCCTTTCTGTTTTGATAATGTTAAAAATATTAAAGTAATTTTTGGAGTACAGCAGTTTCAGATCTGCTGAGAGATTAATTCCTTGGTATTTTATAGAGGAATGGGACCTTTTAAAGGGAAAGGAGGATCTAAGTATGCCTACTGTCTCCATGGGTAAAGTGACATTCAAGTGTTTCATATTTATCCATATTAATCTTAAAGTGAGAGAGTTCCCCAAATTCTTTCAGTTCCATTAATAGGTTAGGAAGGGAAGTGAGTGGTTGGTTAATAAGGAAAAGTAAATCGTCCGCATATGGGTCGACTTTATGGTGATGTGGACCGATCTCCATTCCTTGGATATCATTATTTTGTCTGATAGCATTAGTCAGGGGTTCTAGGGCAAGAACGAAAAATAAGGGGGAGAGTGGTCATCCCTGTCTTGCCCCATTCAACGGGGTGACTGGTCCCGAGAGTGTACCATTGATTTTTATACAGGCAGTTGGTATGTGGTATAATGCCACTATCCAGTTTAGCATGGCCCATCCCAAGCCTACATGGGATAATACACTTTTCATAAAGGACCAGTTTACCCTGTTGAATGCCTTTTCAGCATCTGTAACACAAAAGAGGGGATATTGTGGGTAGAGGCATAGTGCATTAGGTTAATGACCTTTGTTGTGTTATCCTTGGCTTCACAGCCTGGGACAGAGCCCACCTGATCTGCATGTAATAGGTCTGGTAAGACAGATCCTATGAGTTTACTTAGTATCTTAGTGCAGTGTTTCCCAACCCAGTCCTCAAGGCACACCTACCAGTCCAGGATTTAGGGATTACCTGGGTGTGTCTAAGGTGTTTTTACAAAGAAGAAAAAAAACACCTTAGACACAACTGGGTAATCCCTAAATCCTAGACTGGTAGGTGTGCCTTGAGGACTGGGTTGGGAAACACTGTCTTAGTGAACAGTTTGAATCCACATTAAGGAGATCGGTCTAAATCCTGATCATAGTTCAGGGTCTTTTCCTGGTTTGTGTAGGACAGTTATGTGTGCCTCTTGTGCTTGAGGTGGTAGTTAGGAACCCGTGACTAGGTAATTTAACATTCGTAGAAGGTATGGACCTAATATTGTCTGACATTTTTTATAGTAAGCGATGGTAAGGCCATCCGTGCCTGGGTATTCCCCATAAGGGGTGGATTTAATGGCTCTAAGAGCTCAGTGTATTCTGGGGTCAGTTTAGGTTTCATATATTTAGCCAGGTATCCATGGACGCGGTCTTGCATATGCGTGTCCATAGGATCGCTGGATATGTTATAGAGGGTTTGGTAAAATTTCTAGAACATCTCTGCTATCTGTTCTGTTTGCTGTAATAATTTGTGTTTATGATTATGTATTTTAGGTATGAACGTGGAGGATCGCTTGGTTCTAAGAGCTATAGCCAATAGTTTGCCTGGTTTGTTCAGTTGGGCATACCATATTCCCTGTACTTTTCTCATAGTGTGTTGTATGTACATTTTTGGTTACATATAGAGGCTAATTCAGCCTGTAGTTGTATGAGTTCCTGATAAAGGGTATTTGACAATGAGATTTTATGGTCTCTCTCAATAGTAGTAATCTTAGAAAGCAATGTGGTGATGGCAAGTGCTCTCTGTCTCTTGTGGTGTGTTCCCAAGCTAATAAAGTACCCCCTGATTACCGCTTTATAAGTTTCCCAGATATATTGAGGTGTGGTATCAGGGGTAGTGTTTGTGTGGAAATAGGCAGTTAGGGTGTTCGTAAGTTTGTCAACATTAGTCGGGTCCCTGAGTAGTGTTTTTTTTAAGGCGCCAGTTACATTGCCTTGGGGTCATGGTAGGGATCTGTATTGAAGTGGAAATTAAGCATGGTCACTCCATGTAATTGGAGCAATGTCCGAGTCTGTCACGAGGTGCAGATGTGTGTGGGAGATAAATAAAGCATCTATCCTGTTGTGTGGTGTCGAAAAGAATGTATAGTCTTTACATGTTGGGTGGTGTATTCTCCATATGTCAATTAGTATTCTCCATCTGTCAATCAACTCCATATGTGAATGAGTACCTGTTTGATATCTTTATCTTGTGCTGAGAGAGAGAAGATGTCCCAGTAGAGGAGTCCAGAGAGGGATCCAGCACTGCGTTAATGTCTCCTCTTAGAATCGTGATACCCTGCGCAAAGAGGTCTAGCTCACCTATTATAGACGGATAACAAGATGTAGCTTGCTATTAGATGTATATATGTACGCAATCATCACAACTTCTGTACCCAGGTGACATGCGGAGGGTTTTTGCTATAAAAATGGCTACTCCTTTAGTTTTTTTGAATGGGAGTGTGAAAAATATGCTTGATTGTAGAAGTAGTCAGTTAGTTTTGGGAGTTTATTCCTGCAAAAATTGGTCTCCTGTACTAGGGCAACATCTGCCTTCAGAGCATGTAGATCTCTGAACATTCTAGCCCTCTTACCCGGGGAGTTTGGCGTTGATTGAGACCAATTTAAGTTTAGCTGGGTTTACGTTTGCAATCGCAGTTGGTAGAAATGGTTAGACTATATGCACTGTGGGATATGGTAAATAGGGTGCATGGAAGGCCAAACTCCTGATCTGAGGGAGATATTAGTAATTGGGGCATGAGACATACTGAAAGGTTTAAGGGGTACACATAGAAGCGCTGAGAAACAAAAATCATTGGGAACATAAAGAAAATGGAACAAACTAGAAGAAAAAGAAAACCAACACATAACATTGCACCAAAGGTGCCACTCTGTACTAAATCAGGGTGTGCAGACATATTGGGGTCGCAATACCTCCCACCACAAATGTGTGGGAAAGGGTGTGGCCCAATATACAGAAAGACAAATCTGCTGTGGGGGCACAGAGAATGGACAACCTCCAATACTAAGCCTCTAAATGGAGGTGTAAGGAAAGGGGTAGTCATGGCCCAGGTCCATTCCCCAGGGCCTTGTTCCTTTGTTTGATATAAAAACTGTATACAAGAACTTGAAATCTATACATAACAGCATGAACACATGAGATAAGAAACATATGATCCACAACCTTTGGATCCTTCTAGAACTATATAAATGACATAGTCATTACCTAACGAGCCCGTGAGGAAACTCTGATATGAAGAGGCGAAGTTCCATCAAATAAGTCCTGAGCATGAGGCATTGACCATGGGTTGAGGGGTCTGTATCATGGTATGCAGAGTCTTCCACCAGTAGCGAATCTCAGGACCTTTTGAACAGTGTCAATCTGCACCACTGTTCTGTGGGAATGGTAACTAGGATTATTAGGTATCCTGGTTAACCGTGATGCTCATGCTGGGTTGCAGGGGGCCTTCCAAACGGTTAGCCAATGGGATCTCAGTTAAGAGTACTAGAGCTACTAATAGGTATAGCCTTATAAGTTCCGTTCAGTTTACTATGTCCATAGCCTTAAAACATCCTCTAATGAGTCTAGGAAGTAATTGTTCCATAATCCCTCACCTCTATATCTATACCCCGGAAACTTTGGAATTTATCAGTCCTCCATCCTTGAGCCTTCGCCTCTGGGGCCTCGCCTGCCACTGAGGTTTCAGCAGGGGGGCTGAATGTGTAGAGTATGTGTATACTATTGAATGAACTTGAAAGCCTAAACAAATGTTATTATACTCAGGGGCAGAGGGCATGGAAGTACAAATTAAACTTAAATAAAAGATATCCCTTATTTATTCGCATAGGTAGGAAATAGTAAAAGTAAGAATGGAAATAAAAATACTGTATTGTAGGACGGAATATTGTTGTATCATATTAAACCTGTTTGAACTGTTTTTAAATTTTGTTATTGGAAAATTTTTAAATTGGAAATAAAGATGTATCAAAAAAAAAGAAGCTAGTTCAACTGTATGATAAACGTATGGATGTGAGTCACCTATTTACCATATGTGCAATAACTGATAATGCAGCAGGGTCCTGTTGGTTCCGAATGGATTGTTGTACTACTGTTTAGAAGTGAGCCACTAGAGTGTTAGATTTAAATATACAAGTGATTAGAGGATAGGAGATTTTTGTTCCTATGAAGATGAAAACTATCCAGACACAATATGGTAGTACTACTTTAAGAGTATCAAATGACCAATTCTGTGATGTACTTTATACAGTGAGCAAATAGTCATTGGGTATATGAACCAAAAGTAGATGCTTAGACGTGATGCAAGTGATGATAGTCACAGACAATAGTCAAGATGGCTGCTTCCCCTTTATGACGGGAAAAATTAGCAGGAAAGCAGGGCACATATAGAATGTATGTCTCAGCAATATAACGAATCAAGCCCTGTCAGGTTATGAAAAACAGTATGCTTAGTCAAGACAAGGCAAATAGTGAGTAATGAACACTTATCTGTGCAGTACAGAATGGGGGAGTAGTTTGTTTCCTCAGCAGGTTACCAGCGCTGCCAGGGTCTCCTTCACCAAAATAGTTGCCAATCCTGGTCTCTGTTCAGTCCCGGTCTAACAGATGTCCATCTATAGCTGTTCAATGTGCTGTGCATTACCAGGTCTGTGGTGCAGGTGATTATCATCTGGTAGCACCGTTATAGCTGGCGTAACGTGTAAGTGCTGCAGTATGCCACTATAGCACTGTGAGAGAAATCGCCCTATTTGTGACTTCTGATTCTCTGGTTTAAATCAGAATTGCGGCTGTGGCAGATGCCTACCCAAAAGATGCTACTAACTTTAGTATGCAACGTATAGAAATATATATAATGGAGGTTTAAAAGCCTATATAGTATAAATACAATTGAACTGCATGATCAGAGGTTACCGTATGATTGTTGCTGCAGCATGCGAATTTAAAGGTCGTAATAGTTAGTTGGTCTCATGGGCATCGAGGAGGGCTAACAGGTCTGTCACACATAAATGCAATCTCCATTCAGAATATCCTGTAAATGAAATTACTGGCTCACAATATCTTGGTTGATGTTCTTCTGCACTGTTTGCGCAGAGTGTGTGCTGGCTAGTGCAAGCATAGTGTGTTAATATTGTGACAGATGAAATAACTTGGAAATAAAGTCATATATAGGCGCTTGCATGTAAATGTACAATTTTATAATGCACAGTCCTACAATCCTCATTATGCTGCACACTATTGTGACCACAAACAGGATATAACCTATGTTAGGTTATGCAGTAAGGAACAAAATACATTACCGTATTTGCTCGATTATAAGATGACCCTGACTATAAGACGACCCCCCCAAATTTGTAAATTACTTTAGGAAAAAAACTAAAAGCCTGATTATAAGACTACCCTATAGGAAAAAAGTTTAACTTGTATATATGTAAATTGATTTTTAATATTTAATAAAAACTTTATAAAATACAAATGCATTTCTTGTTTTTATTTCCTTTTAGTGCCAATGCGGGCTCTCTCCCTCTCCCCCAGCTGTCTCTTCCCCCCCCCCCAGCGTTGTCTCTCTCTCCCCCCAAAACTTCTCTCTCTTCCCCCTTCCCCTGGTCTCTATCTATCCCCCCCTCCCCTTGTCTGTGTCCTCCCCCCTCCCTTTGTCTCTCTCTAC
This sequence comes from Pelodytes ibericus, assembly GCA_036172795.1. Lineage (NCBI taxonomy): Eukaryota > Metazoa > Chordata > Amphibia > Anura > Pelodytidae > Pelodytes > Pelodytes ibericus. Next base: position 66,366,388 of record CM069864.1, on the reverse strand, counting down.
CCCCCTCTCCCCTTCTCTCTCCCCCCCTCCCCTTGTCTGTCTGTGTCCTCCCCCTCCCTTTGTCTCTCTCTATCCCCCCCTCCCCTTGTCTGTCTGTGTCCTCTGCCCCCCCCTCCCCTTACCTGGTTTCGTTCCCTGGTGGCTAGTGGGGGCAGCCGGGGGATGTCTGCACGATACGTGCAGACATCCTCCATGCTGCCCGACACGGCAGTCTATTATGACGGACAGCTGGTCCGTCATAATAGACTGCCGTGTTGGGCAGCATGGAGGATGTCTTCACGTATCGTGCAGACATCCCCCAGCTGCCCGATTCACCCTGGTGCCTAGTGGGGCAGCAGAGGATGTTTGCGCGATGAGCGCAGACCTCCCCTGCTGTCGCCCCCGGCACGCTCTCCGGGACTTCTGTGACGAAACCGGAAGTACCCGGCTTCATCATAGAAGCCCCGTCGGTCGTGCCGCGCAGACATCCCCTGCTGTTAGAGAGGGGGATCCAGGTCTCCTGCAGCTCTGCTGGGGACCTGGATCCATGTCTTATAGTCTGACCTCGATTTGAGGTCAGATTATAAGACGACCTCGAATGTAAGACGAGGAAGATTTTTCAGAGCATTTGCTATGAAAAAAACCTTGTCTTATATTCGAGCAAATACGGTATTTAATCAGGCCAAAACACACATTTAGTTAAGAACCTAGGTTGTCCTCAGCCAGGAAAAAAGAAACATTTACAGTACTTGTAAAATATACAGAACTGCTGGCAAATGGCATCATGAGTAGAGTTGAGCGGACACCTGGATGTTCGGGTTCGGCAGGTGCTCGAACTTGACCCCGAACCCCATTGAAGTCAATGGGGACACAAACTTTTGGCCACTAAAATGCCTCTAAAAAAGTCATGGAAAGGGCTAGAGGGCTGCAAAAGGAAGTAAAATGTGGGTAAGAGTAGGACAAGTGCCCTGCAAGCAAATGTGGATAGGGAAATAACTTATATATCTTCCCTCTAACAGGGGGTAACAATGGGTGTGGTTGTGAGTACTGTGAATCATGTGCCTTTAGATATGATTGGTTTATTTTTTAAATGGCTCCATTATTTGGCGCACATTTTAACGTCATTTAGCAGGTGAACATTTGTTTTTTTACCTCACGCTAATACTTTCCTTACAGATCCGTGAAGATTTAGCACTCGTTAGTTTGGCATCCACCATTGCCGTTGAATTGCATGCTTTTCCAAAAGGAATATCATGCTGTAGATTAAATGTCCCAGGTCCACTGACTAGCGGGGACCATGGAATCTAGGCCAATATCTTTTGAATATCAGTCCACCACTGATACAATCCAATGTACTAAAATCAAAGGCTGGAGTGAATGGCAGAATGAAATGACATTATCGAATGCTCATAGGTATTCAGCAAACACTGAGAAATGACTCTCAACACAACTTGGGAGATCATTAATAAACAAAAGAAAAGGGCCTAAAACAGACCCCTGAAGTACTTCACTTAATACCCTGGTCCAGTTTGAGGATTCTCCATTTACAACAACTCTCTGCATTCAATCTTTAAGCTGAATTTGAATCCAAATAAGTTTCCCCCCAAGCCTATTTCACTCAATATGTAGAGTAATCTTTTGTGTGGTACTGTATCAAAAGTCTTAATAGATCACATCAACTGCTAGAAATACATTTTACTGACTTGTTCATAGAATGCTATTAAGTTTGTTTGAAAAAACCTGTCTTTCACTCAACCATGTTAACTTCTACTAATTATATTCTGATTCAAGATGAGCTTTAGCAATCCTTCAAATAATTTCCCCAATACAGATGTCAAGCTCACTGACCTATAATTGCCGGCTGAGATTTTGATCCCTTTTTAACTATTAGCATGAAATCCACCTTGTGCCAGTCTATAGCAGAACTGAAAAATCCCTATCGATCAAAAATAATCATCTGGCCAGAATTATGCTTAGCTCCATAAACACCCTTCGGTGTTTACCATCTGGCACTGGGGCCTTGTCTATCTTAACAATGTCTAATTGCTTAAGTACTTTTTCCTGTGTCAATTCCATGTTTGCTGTATCAATTTCATAAATTCAGGCAGCAGGGGTTGATCCAGTATTTCCTTGGTATAAACAGAAATAGAAAAAAATATTTAAAATGTCTGCTTTCTACTGAAACATTGTTTTGGGATAGTTTTACTCTCCTTATCAACCCTTTTCTAATTTTCCAAATTAGCCATTTAATTGCATTTTTGCAGGCTTTTATGGCATCTTTGTACTCTATAAATGATACTGCTCATCCCTCGCTTTTATAATATTTGAATGCCATTGTCAAATCCAGGGACCCTCTCCTACCTTGTCCAGCGGGTCCCCAATTCGGCGTTGTGTGGTAGGTCGCTTCCTCGGCCTGGAGTAACAGGCTGACCCATGTAGCTAATGAAACAGTGCCTGGAGGGTTGGGGGCGTGTCTTACTTCCAGGGCATGATGCGTGATTGGCTGATAATGGCGGGGCTGGGAGAGAGGGTGGAAACTCCACACCTCCCCTCCCTATGTGCAAAGGGTGAGAGACTCTTGATCGGCAGCTCTATAAAGTCCCTCCACACCCTCCAGGTAATGCTTACTAGTTAAGTTGTGGTACCTGTTGCAGTCCCATTTGCTATTGTGAGTTATTACTGGATTTAATGGCTTTTGACCCTATGCTTTCCCTGACTGGATTCTCCTACTTGCTTTATCCCTGATCCTTGTCTGATTTTATCGTTTGTGAACCTATGCTGCCTGCATTAACCCCTGGACTGCCTTCTGACTACTCTTTTCGATGATCCTCTTGTTGAAACACCATCTTCTCTGCGCTATGCTCCCAAGACAAGCTTGACAGACATTTTCTTGTTTTGTATTTCCTGTCTTAGGTTACTGGTAAGCCACATTGGTTTTGATTTGTGTCTTTTGTATTTGTTTCCTAAAGGTATATATCGGTATGAGTAATTTTGTAGTGTGTACTTTACTTGTCTTCTGTGTTTTGTCCAGAAAAAAAATCCATCCCAGTTTACATGTTTAATAGATGCCCATAGCCCGTCAAATTTGGAGATTTTGGTTATGTCAGTGCTCATTGCGCTGGCTGAAAATCCCCTGATTTGTGTCGGGGAATCTCCATAAAACAGTGTTTGGCAGATTTCCCTCTCCCACACTGCAAAGTGTAGGGAGTTAAAAAAAAAAAAGACACTATCGCGTTATAAATAACAATCTTTGATTGCGCCTTTTTATAAAACTCCGGAAACTTTGCAGTGCAGGAGTTTTTATACATAATCTTTATGTGTTTTGTTGGAGTAGTTACCCATTTACTATTTTGCATTAATCTCAATGAAACCATGTTATGGTCACTATTCGCCAAGTGTTCCCTTACCTTTATGTTTTAGATAAGATCCCCACTGTTTGTTATTACATTAGCAATGAAAATTGTATAATTATCCCTGACTAACTAAAGCTACATCTATATTCCTCCACTCATGGACCCCTGCATGTGTGATTGCAAATATATAACAGCTGTTGATAAAGAACAATACCAGTCATGTCATGTTAGCTCTATGCTGGCATCACATCACTTGATATTCATAAACAACTGTTATGATATGTGTACCCCCTACCCTCATGTAATGTGTAGTGTTGAACTATTTCACTTCCAATGTGCAGATGCCAACATTGATGACCAATTCAACATACCACACTGTGCAAATAAAAGGGTACCTGTGCAAGTGTGTGAGGTGTGTATATACCTGAAAAACATGACATAAATACATAAATATGTTTGAATAAATACATTTTTAGTCATTTTTAATTTTATTTTTTTTATTTAGATTTACAGTCAAAATTATTATTATTTTGTTAGTTTATTTTTTATATTCTTATTCTATTTTTTTCAATTTGAACAAGCCCACGGCATGGAGGGGAAGTGAGAAGGCGAGTGAGTTTTTTGGTGGAATAGTACAACTGTGGGATAGGAATAATAAGTATCCAGGTATTTCTTGACTACTACCCTTAAGCTTAAGTGTTGGAGTTAGAAGCAAAGAAGGAAAGGGTATTTTTATTTTTTACTACAAGGGTAACACTGTTTATTTTGTGTGTATTTTGCATTGGCTGGGGCCAGTGTGAAGAGGGTGATGATGGAGGAGAAGAGGTTTCTAGGCCAGAGAGCTGCGTTAGCTGTGTAAGGGGAAGTAGGGGTCAGAGAGCTAGGGGAGCTTGTTCTGAGCTGGTTCACCCCAACATGTTTGCCAGCTTGTGTGAGGATGCTGGGGGGATTAGCTCAGAAGAGGCATTTCTGGAGCAGCCAGATGAGTAGCCTCCCCAGCACAGTTGGGAGCCAGGACACTAGGAAGGCTAGACAGGTTGTGGTGGTAGAGGATTCTATTATTAGGAAGGTAGATAGGGTCATCTGTCGTCGGGACCCTGAATGCCAATGTTTGTTGTCTCCCGGGTGCTCGGGTTCGGCATTTGCGGACCGGGTAGGCAGATTAATGGGAGGGGCTGGGCATTATCCAGCGGTCATAGTACACATTGGTATAAATGACAAAGTTAATGGTAGGTGGGATGTCCTTACAAATTATTTTAGGGAACTAGGAAATAAGCTGAAGGAAAGGACCTCCAAGGTAATATTCTCGGAAATATTACCAGTACCACTCGATACATTAATGCGTGGTTGCGAAGGTGGTGTAAGCAAGAGGGATTTGGGTTCCTGGAGCACTGGGCAGACTTTGCGGTTGGCTACAGACTCTATGGACAGGATGGGCTGCACCTCAATGATGAGGGGGCTTCAGTATTAGGGGAGATGGTTAGATGAGCTTTTAAACTAAGCTAAGGGGGGAGGGTTAAGATCAAAATGAAGCAGTGGTAGCTAGAGTAGATTGGAAGGTGGGTCTAGCTATGGGAAAGGAGGAGGAAAGCACTGGTGGGGTTAACATAGATCATAGGGAGGTACATACAATTAAACCTGCGGGCATTATGTGTTTGTCAACTAAACAGAAAATGGGTAGTAATCTTAAATGTCTTTTAGCAAATACAAGAAGCTTGACAAACAAAATGGGTGAGCTGGAGATACCGGTAAGTGCTGAACAATATGATTTAATCGGAATCACAGAAACGTAGTGGGATGGGACCCATGACTGGTCAGTTCATTTACAAGGCTATTCACTTTTTTTTTTTAGAAAGGACAGAGTAAATATATAAATATAAAAGGGGAGGGATTTGTCTATATGTAAATCCTAAATGAAAGCCCAGTATTAACCCTTTAAGGACCAGGGATTTTCCTGGGCCAAGGACCAGAGCGTTTTTCAATTTTTAATACATGGTTTTTGAAACATAATTTTCCTCTCTCTCATTCATAATTTTCCTCTCTCTCATTTAATGCACCAATACAAGTTATATATTGTTTTTAAAGGACAGTTAGAGCTTTCTTTTGATACCCTATACATAAAAAGGATTTACATTTTAGTATTAAAAAATACATATAAAAGAGGAAATTTTTGAGGAAAAAAAAGTTTTTCCCCATTATTTTCCCAATAATAAGCTACACAACTAGTGCAACACTAACCCACGTATCCCCCCTAATTAACTAACTAATAAAAAAGAAAAATATTGGTTCCCAAACCCCCCTAAACAAAAAAGACAGAAAGAAAACTCTGAAGAGTGCGATGTCAGATCCGTAAAAATCATGCAACAGGCATGCAGGGGTTACATTTTATTAAATAAATATATTCAAATTACCTTTATTTATTAAAAAAACTTTATAAATTGTAAAAATAAAAAAATTGGTTAAAAAAAAAACTAAATGAGGGCCATAAAGTGGAAAGAAACTGATCACAGTTAAAAACTGTGATCAGCAATGAAAGGGTTAATTTTTTTTTTTACCTCTGTGTATGTTATTTATTTATTTTTATTTACAGGTCACTCTCTGTGCTTCACTATTAGAATGTGAAGCACAGAGAGTGAATTAGATGTAAAATCAGTGTGTGAACACACTGATTTTGCATCTAATTTGCATGTTATCGCAGTGATCACTCAATCACCGTGATCACATGCACGTATCGTGCAGACATCCCCCAGCTGCCCGATTCTCCTGGTGGCTAGCAGGGCAGCGGAGGATGTCTGCGCGATGAGCGCAGACCTCCCCTGCTGCCGTCTGGCACGACCGCCCGGACTTTTATGATGAAGCCGGAAGGACCCGGCTTCATCATAGAAGTCCCGGTGGTCGTGCCGGGCGGCAGCAGGAGAGGTCTGCGCTCATCGCGCAGACATTCCCCTGCTGTTAGAGAGGAGGATCCAGGTCCCCTGCAGCTCTGTGGGGGACCTGGATCCCAGTCTTATCGTCTGACCACGATTTGAGGTCAGATTATAAGACAACCTCGAATGTAAGATGAGGGGTATTTTTCAGAGCATTTGCTCTGAAAAAAACCTTGTCTTATTCTGCACTGGTCAATCACAGCCATTCCATTAGTAGGCATGGCTGTGATGGCTTCTAAGGGCAAACGAGTCAAACGCTTGTTGACTGGCTGCCCTGCAGCCTTTCAAAACGCGCCATTAAATAGACGAACCCCGAACTCCAACCCGAACATACAGTGAAATGTCCGTGTTCGGTTCCGGGGTCCAAAAACCGTAATGTTCGGCATGAACCTGAACAGTGCGGTTCGGGTTCGCTCAACACTACTTAATAACAAATGTTTGGCACAATTAGTAGACACCCCAACTAGAATGGATGCCTGTCTGGATTTAGTAATAACAAACAATGAGCAGCTTATCTCAAACATCAAAGTAAGAGAACACTTGGGGAATAGTAACCATAACATGGTTTTGTTTGAGATTAATGCAAAAAAGCAAATTGATAACTATGCCACCAAACCACTTAATTTTATAAGGGCCAACTTTGATGGACTAAGGGCATCAATTAAACATTTAGACTGGGAACGATTGTTTTCTGGACTAAACACAGAAGACAAGTGGAATGCCTTTAAGCACACATTACAAAAGTATACATCTCAATTTTTACCTTTGGGAAACAAATACAAAAGACACAAATCAAAACCAATGTGGCTTACCAGTAACGTGAAATAGGAAATGCAAAACAAGAAAATGGCATTCAAACATAAAAGCAATGGATCAGCATTATCATTTATAAAATACAAAGATGCCAACAAAGCATGCAAAAAGGCAATTAAAATGGCTAAATTGGAAAACGAGAAAAGGATTGCTAAGGAGAGTAAAATTAACTCCAACATTTTATAAGTATATAAATGGAAAAAAGCTAAAGAGGGAAAATGTTGAGCACTTGTTATCCCAAATGGGAAATTTGGTAAGTGAGGACAGAGAGAAAGCAGACATTTTAAATACATTTTTTTCTTCTGTTTATACTAAGGAAGAACAGATGGATGAGCCCCTGCTACCGTAAGTTACGGAACAGTCACCGCAAACATGGGATTGGCTGACACAGGAAAAAGTGCTTAAGCAATTAAACTCTGTTAAGATAGACAAGGCCCCAGGGCCAGATGGTATACACCAAAGGGTCCTCAGAGAGTTAAGCATAATTCTGGCCAGACCATTATTTATCATCTTTAGGGATTCTTTCAGTTAAGGTATAGTGCCAACAGACTGGCGAAAGGCGGATGTCATTCTAGTATTTAAAAAGGGATCAAAATCTCTGCTGGGTAATTATAGGCTTGACATCTGTAGTGACATCTGTAGTGGGGAAATTATTTGAAGGATTGCTAAAGGTATACACTCAAGAATACATCTTGAATCAGAATATAATTAGTAAAAGTCAACATGGTTTTGTGAAAGACAGGTCTTGTCAAACAAACTTAATAACATTTTATGAAGAAGTCAGTAAATATATAGATCTAGGTGTGGCAGTTGATGTGATCTATTTGGATTTTGCTAAAGCATTTGATACAGTTCCACACAAAAGGCTTCTCTACAAATTGAGAGAAATAGGATTGGGGGTAAATGTATGTATTTGGATTAAAAATTGGCTAAAAGATAGAACACAGAGGGTTGTTGTAAATGGAAAAGCCTCAAATTGGACCAGGGTATTGAGCGGAGTACCTCAAGGGTCTGTTTTGGGACCTCTTCTTTTTAATTTGTTTATTAATGATCTCCCACGTTGTGCTGAGAGCCATGTCTCAGTGTTTGCTGATGACACTGAATTAGGTAAGGTAATAAAGACTAATCTTGATGTTTTTTCTTTACAGGAAGATTTGGACAGAGTGGGGGACTGGGCAAGAAAGTGGCAAATGAGGTTCAATATAGACAAATGTACAGTTATGCATTATGGGAAAAATAATAACAAAGCAACAGATACGTTAAATGGTATTTCCCCCCCTTTTTTTTTCGGGCGGAACATGTGACGCATGTACGCACGCACGTTCCACCCCGCTTAGGAAGCCCGAACCGGGAGATGGCGAGCACCCGCTGAATAAGATACTCTGAAGAGGATAGTTGCGACCCCGCTGGCACATATTCCACAGCCTAATATCACAGAATTGGGGATTGATCACTTACCACGGTCAGGTTTGGCCTCGCGGGGGATCTGCGTTCAGGGCACAAACTCTGGGAAGAAGTAACACTGGATGAAGATTCACCTGCATGCAGACCCTCTGGAGTGGACTTCCCGCCCTGGGGTTAAGGCATCCCTTCTCGGCATCTGCACTATAAGGTCGTGAGTAAGAGGGGAAAGAGGGGGAAAAGAGAAGATAAAGGGGAGTTAAATTGTCACAAGGAACAAAATGATTTTGTATGTAATGTGATGGGAGTTATTAAGACTTGATAATTTTCTTCTATAAGCATAAAATAACTTTCTATACGTACAAACCTGTTCCCATTATATGCCCAGCCTACCAATACACAACCAGGTACAAGTAATAAGAAAGGCTGACTGCACTAAAAACATATTTCAGTCAGGGTCCTTAGCCAGCAATTTTGGTTGCTTAAGGGATAATCGGAGACAAAAGCAAACCCCTCTACGATCTTTCTTCTAAAAATGCTAACTCATCCACTAAACAATAATAATTATACCGGAGCACAGACAAATAGGGGGTGGGATTGAAATTGATGGAGAGTAAAATTGAACAGCACCTGTGTGTGTGAGAAAATATATTTCCAGCTTCATCCAGTTGAATAATCCCAAAAAAAAAACATTTTCTATTATATGTTTTTTTTCCCTTCTTCTCCACCATAGCCTTAATATAATTGGAACAACTGGACTAACATAAAACATTGCAACCGTACATGGCCTGGACATGCACCAGACTAAGCCAATTAGACCTTACACACAGGTCTGAACTTTAGCTTATCTTTGAGATCGTTTGATAAGCTATCAGGGAACAAACCACCTCTCTCAATTTTCTTGAATTTCTCCCTACTATAGCATTAACAAAATTGGAATGCTGTGGATATGCGAATATTACACCTCTCTTAATTTTCCCGAAGTTCTTCCTATTATATTTTCTTTTTTTTGTAATGGAATTGGAATACTGGGGATAAGTGAACATTATATTTAATCCCATCTAAGTCCTCTGTTCAGATAAATAAATTAACCACAGGTGTTTGGACTCTTCTGATTGCCATATTATGATTGCCACAGAGTAGCATTTATACTGTGGAAATGTAAATTGAAATTGAACTAGAGCTATATTGAGCAGTATTTGGTGTATGTTTGAACAAATATATTTTCAGCTTTATCCAGTTGGACCGTTTAAAGACCTTTTATACCTATATGGTCTTCCATTCACCATTACTTTGATAGAATTGGAATAACTGGGCTACTTTATACAAGGCATTCGTGCAGGGCCTAGACATTCACCCAGTTCATACAAATCAGACCTATCATATAGGACTGAATCTCTGTGGCCGTTTGATAAGCTATCGGAGGACTTAATACTTCTCCAAATCTGCTACAGTCTTCCTTTTATAACCGTAATAAAATCCGAACAATACAATTAATCCCAGCAAAGTATTCGGCTTACCTGAATTAATTAATTATAGGAGTTTGGACCCAAAGCTGTTGCTCTCCTTAATCCGCTACGGAATAGTATCTATTTTGACAACGTCAACTGCAATACTTAATGGATACTACCAAACAGCTGAAATTCACTCTGAATCAGCAAATAGTGAGAACGTACAATAATTTACTAAAATATTTTTCAAGTCGAAATGGGCCCAAAAAAAGATAAAGATAAAAGTTCAGAAAAAGAAAAACCAACATTAGGAGACAGGGAAAGGAACAGACAGATCAGTTCCTTTTACTCCCCAAAAGCCCAAGAAAACCTGCAGGGAAAACACAGAAAATCTCTTCCAATAGACAGCCCTGGCCTGAGCAAACATGCAGAAGCACAGCCACTTTCTGAAGAGGATTTCCCCCAGTTAAATACGGAACCACAACAATTGACGCAAAAGGCAATAGCCGTAATGTTAGAGGAATTATATGGGAAATTAAAAAAAGATATGATCGATAATACTGGAGAACTCAGATCAGAAATCGGGTCCCTCTCAGAAAAACTAAACCAACACTCTAACGCCCTAATCTCAATTCAAGAAGACAATAAGAACCTACAGGAGGCAAACAGAAGAATGGAAACCAAATTAAAGCTACTTGAAAATAAAGTCACGGACATGGAAGATAGGGCGAGGAGAAAAAATATTAGGATTAGAGGGATCCCAGAAACTATTCTACAAGAGCATCTAAAGTCTTTTCTGGAGAAAATATTTAAGTTCTACCTAGTACCCAATGAGTTGGGGGTTCACCCCTTTGAGAGATTCCATAGAGTACCTAAGCCTAAAGGAATCAACCCTTCTCTACCTAGAGATGTTATAGTTCGTTTCACCCATTTTTATCTTAAAGATATGATCATGAACAGAGCCAGGGAAAATATCATTGAAGATGAAGAAATTAAGACGATTAAGCTCTTCGCCGATCTATCACCAACAACACGGAGAAACAGAAGAGCCTTTGCAGAACAGACGCAAATCCTCCGAAAAAGAGACATCAAATATAAATGGACATTCCCGACAGCTTTATGGATCAGATATAAAGACGAATCATATCTCTTTAAAGAACCTGATGAACTAAAAGAAAAAATGACAGTCTTGGACTTATCTTAAAGGGAGTCTGCTGTTGTGGTTTTTTTTTTTTTTCGGGGGTGTTCTTTCTCTTCCCCCTTATCTTCTCCTCTCTCCTCCCTCTCTCCCTCTCTCCCTTTCTCACGGGAGGGGTGAGAAGAGCGGGGAGGAAAATTCAGATTATAGCTCCTAAATATTCCCGACATCAATAGTATAGAGGTTCTCCCATTTCCCCTCCCTAGAGATATAGGAGGATTCAAATTGAAGGGTTGAACTCGTATGGGGGAAGGATACTCGTTAGATAAATGAATTACACTTTATATTATGACACACACGAATACCCAATAGAGACACTAATAATACTTTAAATGACACACATAATGGAGGGATTAATGAAATTGAGTCCCTCCATAATCACTGAGACTTTATAACTACACCTAAATGCAACACTCAATAGATATATATATAGGGATCACTGAATTATTTATGATGCAACCGCACTCAACACCTTTTTTTTTTTATTTTTTTGGTGTTTTTATTTTTTGCAAATAGAATAGGGTGAAATAGAAAAAAAGAGAAAAAGGGAAAGCTCACAGGGTATGGACATAAAGTCCCTACTACACTTAAATCGTACGAATTCTAATTATGTATATAAATCCATGTAGATGAGGGTAGGGAGCACAAAGGGGAAACCATGGGTCAAGAATTAAGGGAGGTTGCAGTGAGGAGAGATGGAGAGGGAGGGGGAGGGGTAACTGGAGCGGAGGATTCGTCGCATCACAAACGGCTACTAAATTGACCACATTTTTTCCTTAATAATACAGGTTATGCTGGATAACTGGGTCGAATCCGAAGTGGGGGAGGAGTTGTCAATTGAGTCCCTTCAGAGGAAATAGGGAGACAAAGACCGGGTCACTTATCAAATACTGAGGAAGGAGCAACATATTTAATATATAACAATCAATATAAATAACCCTATGGTCAAATGAATCCAATTTTTTTTTTTTTTAATATTTGTATAATAGGCCATACATAAATAAAGACCATCGATTAGTTGCCCTGAGGAAGTGATCAGGGATAAAGAATAAACATAGAAGGGGGAAATAAAATTAGATAACTTTGGGATGCCATTGACCTCCCCTCCCGCTGTCTCATATTTTTTTTTTTTTTTGAGAGGGGAAGGACGGGATTGCAAATTACTGAATTATCAAATAATAGAAACAGACGGTATGTTTCGCATCTACCGGTGGGCTTTCCTATTTCCTGCGGGGTTCGCAGGAACAAGCATAAAGGCTGATATCTTTTAGATAGGAGCCCAAATGCTGATTGTTATTGCCCGCTTTTGCCCCAAGACTTCATTGGGGCAAAGGGAGCACAGTGTGAATGATGTGGTGAATGTGTGGTACGGATTGAGGTTCGGTGGGGGGGGGGATGAGGGGAGGGGGGAGGGTAGAGGATGGGAGTATGTTGGAGAGTCATGTCTATTAACCTAATGTCAATTAATTCCAAGGGCCTCAACACTATACATAAAAGGGGATGCCTATATAACACACTGCAGGAGAACAAAATTGACATTGGGTTTATCCAGGAAACACACTGGGTCGACAATATGAATAGACCCTGGAGATTTTTAAAATACCCAGTAGTGGGACAGTCAAACCTACAGGGAAATAAAAAGAAAAGGGGCGTGGCCATAGTTGTGTCCAACAAGATAAAATATGAACAAGTATTTTCTGAATCAGACAAAAATGGGAGATATATAATATTGATAGCTAAAATAAATGATATCCTCTATACTTTAGTAAATCTATACGCCCCAAACCAAAGCTCGGGTATATTTTTAGAGAAACTTATGAACAGAATAGAAGAGTTGCAAACTGGTCTTCTGATTATTGCAGGGGACTTTAATTGCCTAGCGGACAGTAAAAAAGATAGAAGTAGCAGTCAAAAGAATACAAATTTATCTCCCACACTACAAAAACTTTTACATAAGCATCAGCTTTATGACTGTTGGAGAGTGAATCACCCAGAAGACCATGATTATACATTTTACTCACAGGTGCACCAATCATATTCTAGGATTGATTATTTCATAACTAGAGCCGACTTATTGGAAAAAATATCGTATACGAAAATAGGAGGAATAACATGGTCCGATCATGCGCCTATCTTCTTAACAGTTAAAAACAACTCTGAATATAAAATTAGAGATAGATGGCGCTTGAACGAAAATCTTTTAAAATCAAAAGACAATGAAAAATATCTAGCAATACAAATAAAAGCATTCTTGGAGATCAACGATAATAAGGAGGTGTCTGATGCTACTTTGTGGTGTACGTTAAAATGTTATATACGGGGACTATTGATAAAAATTGGAGCAAATGAAAAAAAGAAAAGAGGGGATCCAATAAATAAGTTGCATATAAAGTTGGCCATTTTGGAAAGACAGCACAAGGAATCCTTGGACACATCCTTATTATCTCAAATCGTTAAGGTTAGAGGACAAATAAAAGGAAGACTGTTTGAAAATATCAATAAAACTATAATACGTTTAAAACAAAGATGGTATCATGGTGCAAACCGCACTGGAAAACTTCTGACCAGTAAACTTAAAAATAAACAAAGCTGCGAAATAATAAAAAAATTAGTAATTAAAAATAAACAGTTGCTTTCTCCTAGACAAATTAGTAAGGCATTTGAAAACTACTATAGTGCTCTCTATAACCTAGAAGAAATTAAACACTCCCCAACAGAAATTTTTGCTTTTTTGGAAACACTAAATTTGCCAAATATTACACAAGCACAACGGATAGCCCTCAATAGTCCAATTAACATCAATGAGGTCAGGAATAATATTGAATCACTTAAGGGAGGTAAGGCACCTGGGCCAGATGGTTTTTCAGCCCTGTACTATCTAAAATTTCAAGAACTGCTGGCCCCAATCCTCCTTAGGTTATTTACACAAATATCAAATAAAGATACCTTCCCAGAGGAGCTCCTCCAGGCCTCGATCACCCCGATCCCAAAGCCCTATAAGGATCCGACATCGCCGGCAAATTATAAGCCGATCTCCTTAATTAACTTGGACATAAAAATCTATTCAAAGATATTTGCGGAGAGGTTAAAGCCTGTGATGCCGGACCTGATTCATAAAGACCAGAATGGCTTTGTCATAGAGAGGGGAACCGTTGATAATACCAGACGTCTCTTTAATACAATCTATCACATAAACTTGCAAAAGAAACCTACCGTCCTGATGGCCCTCGATGCCGAAAAGGCCTTTGACCGAGTCAACTGGCGTTATTTAGAGATGGTGCTGAGGGCCTTCGGCATCGAGGGCCTCTTCAGGGATGGTACAATGGCCCTCTACTCCTGTCCAACAGCTAGGGTTTCCGGACATATGATACATTCCCAGTGGTTTGGAATAAAGAATGGAACGAGGCAGGGTTGCCCCCTGGCCCCTATGCTGTACACATTGGCGATGGAGCCATTGGCCTCCATGATAAGAAAATCAAAAGACATTCAAGGGGTCACTATTAACACAATAGATAATAAAATTGTTCTCTATGCAGATGATGTACTGCTAACCCTGACCAATCCAATAAATACCATTCCAAATATAATAACCTTGATTGAAGAATTCAGTAAGTATTCTAACTACAAATTAAATTTCGATAAAACCCAAATATTGTTGGCTTACGTCAATATCAACGATCAGGCAAATATTAAAACTAGGTTTGGTTTCAATTGCACACAAAAGCACATAGAATATCTAGGGATTAAGCTCACACTAAAGCTGGAAGATACGATAAAACTAAATTTTGAATCTAAACTTAGAGAAATTAAGGAGAAATTAACTGAGTGGAAAAGGTTTGAGATATCCTGGTTGGGTAAAATTGAAACAGTGAATGCGTATGTAATTCCTAAAATATCATACCTATTTAGGAACATACCACTTAGAGTTGATCCTGACATCTTAAACAATATACATAAACTACTAGTGAACTTTGTATGGCAGAATAAGAAACCTAGAGTAAATTTAAAATTAATGCAACGTGATAATAAATCAGGCGGTATATCTTTCCCTAACATACATTTTGTTTATAACACTTCCATGATTGCGCACACCCTAGCTTGGGACAATTCCTCAAACATAGTCCCACGATGGCTGGAAATAGAAAGATTAGATACAGGACAGATCGAGCCTTTCGATCTGCTCTGGAGCCAGAGATTGAGTGATAGGAGATGTCTTTTTAAAAATCCAATATTGAATCATCTTTGCACTATCATAGCAGACCTAAAGAAAAGTATCTCTGGAGGATTAAATCAAATCCCCTTGGACACCCCAATTGAGGTCTTGCAATTTGATATAGGAAATATTGATTTAAAAAATTGGAAATTGAAGAATATTAAAAGTCTAACCGACTTAGCACCCCAAGACGAAATGCATTCCTTTGATACATTGCAGGCTAATTGGAATCTCCCACCAAGGGAAATATTCAACTACTTGAGAGTGAAACACTATCTCTCTGGGAAAATATCACTTGAGAGGGGACCATTAGAGGAATTAATAGCGAAACATTTAAAGAAAAAAATAGTGTCGAGTGTATCCCATTTTTTGTCTAATCTACAGTCACCCGAGAGGGCAACTCCATGGATTAAATGGGAGAATGATCTAGGACTATGCCTTACTTATAATGACTGGGCGCACGCAATATCACTGTTGCTAAAAAATGTACATAGTATAAATCTTAGGGAACTACAGTATAAAATCAATACAAGGTGGTACCTAGTTCCAACTAGATTACATAGGATAAACTCAGACTTAACCTTTATATGCTGGAGGTGTGACACAGAAATAGGTTCACTGTCTCATATATGGTGGCATTGCTCATACCTAAAACCTACCATTCTGAAGCTTCAAGATCTATTGAGTAGCTTGATGGGCCTTAACATTAGTCTTGGAGCAGAATCCTTTCTTTTTAACATCCAGTTGACTGGAAATAAGTATCAGAGAATACTTACCTTGCATATACTACTAGCGAGCAAAATATGCATAGCTAGACAATGGAAAAAGAAAGGAGGTATCCAATGGTCAGAGATTATGCAACAAATAGACTTCCAGTACAAAATGGAGGTAGCTTTTTACCAAAAATTAGACCAATTAGACAAATTCCATCAAATTTGGGCACCTTGGAAATTATATAACAACTATTAGAAAGACTGACTCCCTCATCCAAAGCCCCCCCCCCCCCCTTGCTCTCTTTATCCCCCTGAACGGAATGAATGAGGAATGGCTGAGAGATTGAGACAAAATAGGAATAGAAATTAATCATAGAAAAGACTTGATTACATTGATCTCAACTCGATTTGTATGCTTTAGTCTAATTGCTTCATGGAAGTAAATTGGGAATTCTACCAATTTGTGTATGTTTATCACATAATAATAAAGAAAAAGATTAAATATTAAAAAAAAAAAAAAAAGAAGACCAATAGGGCAGAACATTGATAGAAATTATGGAAATAACAATTTGGTAATAAATAAAATGGCCAAAGGATGCAATTAAAAATAGATTGATTGAACTTTCAATCAAGAGGAACCTAAGAAACAATAATTGTCTGATGGCTGATAAAAAAAAAAAAGGAAAAAAAAATGGTATTTCCCTGGAAAAACTAATGAAAATAATTTAGGAATCATTGTAGATAACAAACTTGGCAACAGTGCCCAATGCCAGTCAGCAGCTGCAAGGGCCAATAAGATATTGGCATGTATAAAATGAGGTATAGATTCACGGGAGGAGGATATCATCTTGCCTCTTTACAAATAAATGGTAAGACCTCACCTTGAATATACAGTACAATTCTGGGCACCAGTCCTTAAAAAGGATATTAAGGAACTAGAAAAAGTGCAAAGGAGAGCTACAAAATTAATAATGGGATTGGAGGATCTTAGCTATGAAGAGAGACTTAAAAAATTGCATTCATTTACTTTAGAAAAAAAGCGTCTCAGAGGGGATATGATAACATTTTATAAATATGTGCAGGGCCAATATAAAGAGCTCTCCAGGTACCTGTTCATTAACAGAAATATACAAAGAACAAGATGTCACTCCCTGAGACTGGAAGAGCAAAGATTTAATAGACAGCAAAGGAAGGGATTCATTACGGGGAGGAAAATAAAGTTATGGAACTCATTGCCAAGAGAGGTAGTGCTATCAACCACAATAGATGCATTTAAAAATGTAAAAATGTTTATTTTTTTAGAAAAGCAGAACATACAGAGCTATTAATAATAGAATAAGCATTAATAATAGAGCTTATTGATCCAAGGAGATTGCCCTTTTGGAGTCAAGAAGGAATTTTCCCCCTTGGAGGCAAAATTCGAAATAGCTTCCTTAGGGGTTTTTGCCTTCTTTTTGATCAAAAAGCTGGAATAATAGGTAGAAGGGTTGAACTTGATGGACTCGAGTCTTTTTTCAACCTAAATTACTATGTTACCCACAAACAACAGTGTGATTTAGGCATCATCATCTGATAAGGAGGATAATGATGAGCTAAGCAACATTCTAGCAATATCTGTATCATTGTCCACCTCAATCATCTGTGCTGATGGGGGAAGGTTAGATGGGGGAGTTGCTTCTGGAGTAGTGGTACCCTCTAACTTAGCATACACGTACCTCAACAGTTGGTTGCGGTGTTCAGCTCTAGACTGACACATCTGCTGGTACATCAGTCTCATCTGCCTCTGATTTGCAACTCACTCTGTAGTAGTTTCCTCTTTACATTGCCCCTTCTTGATTTGTTGAAACTTGTTCAATAGCAGTACATTTCAAATCTCCTTTATGTAAAGTTCTTATGTGCTTGGATACCGATGTGTCTTGTTTGATGTATAATGGACCCTACATGTTCCAATATTCTGCAGCTAAGCTGTCTGATTGTCTTACCTACATATTTTTTCCCACAACTATTGTTCATCATATAGACAAAGCTTACTTTTTTACACTTAATGAAGGTTTTCAGTTGGACCATCACTTTGTCTGTGTCTGTGACTAATTTTGTAGGAATATGAGCCTTGGTGAGTTGTAGCCAAGTTCTTTGAGGTTCTTTGGTATGACATCATAAGGTTGTCTCTAATTACTGCACTTAATTTCATGTGTATCACTTTGTACTGGAAGGTGAAGATTATTAAATGCTCAATATCTAAATACTCAATCTATTAATAGAAACAAGAATAGTTAACTCTTGTGACAGACCCCTCTGTCTTGGAACTATACTTCTATTCTGTTGCCTTCGTCTATCTTTCGGTTAATTGCCTGTCCGTACCCTCCGTTCATTTATTTCACAAACTACCGAATAAACTTTCGGTGGAATTGTCTGATTCTGAAAAAGGTATGTTTTAGGGGAATGTGATGCATATTTTCAAAGTTATCAATATTGTTAGTTAGTCACATCCTGTGAGCATATTGCTTTACGTGTAATGTTTAATTCTGTGAGTAGACCACTCTAAAGGTTTATAATGTGTCAGTGACAATCCTGGATAGTTTAGTCCAACATCCATTGTTTTGGATTAACTGGATTTACTGATTATGTTGGGTTCATTATGTCTCTTACTGTGTGTTTTGCAATTAGGTCTACTCACTGTATGGTAATTTTGTTGCAGTCTGAAAGTCTAATGTGTTCCTAGCCCCAGTTAGTTGGAGAACTATGTTTAGTTCCGCCCCCCCCCCCCCCCCCCCATTGTATACTAATGTCTGTGATGTCATGTTTATGTCTTTTTATAAGTCTGTGTTGTTGCACAAATAAAGTAGATCTCTGTTTAACCCTCAACACGGAGCTTGGTCTCATCCCTGGGGTATGGGATTCGTATGATTTACTTGTGCAGCTGTTTGGTTCGTGAAGGATTTCGTATGGTTCCTGTTCGGCTAATTGGAACTGCTGTTAGCTGCTTCTTCATTCGGAAAGGGAACGTCTGCAGCGTCCCACTCAAGACATGTGGGATTTGCAAAAGTATTACTTCTTTGTCATTGCTTTATTGCATGTCATTTTGTATTGTATACCTGTGATATCCCTGTTCATAGGCTGGTCAGGTGTGCTTTATACTTCCCACCACAAGATGGGGATAACACCACTCTGGGAAATCTATCCCAGCTCAGGCTTATCTGTGGTCAGTGATTGAGTACAGGAAGGAGTGTGGAAAAAAGAGAATGAAAAATGTGAAGGTGAGAGAAGGTCAGTCCAGAGAAGGGACACATTTAAACTGATAAAATCAAAGGATAAAAGCCATCAATCGGCAACAAAGACCTTTGAGTATAAAGGTGAAGGATTTGTTAGCCTCCGGCAACCTCACCCATGTCACTGGATTCAAAAAGGACCAGACACAAGTAAGCATTATTACTGAACCACAGCCTGAGTCCAGACCCACTAAAGCCTATTAGCAGTGGATCAGCAGAACTCCTCTATTTACCCAGAGACTGTATTCTAACTGGATGTTTGTACTGCAACCAAAACCGGACACAGTAAAAGTTGTGAGTTGTATTCTGCCACTGTCTACCTCATTCTTTAACATTGTTACTACAACTGGTTGTACTACCATTAACGGTACTGGCGTCACGACAAATATCATCAAGGGACCCAGCCGCCACAAGCACTCTAAACACCCCTGTCATCACGGGCACCTCAACCACCATCTCGGCTGGCGTTTCCCTATCGCAGAGCGTGCCCCGGAGGATTTCGTGCTATCTTCCCTTTCACTGTGCGACCGGCCCAGGGAAGCTTTCTGCTAACCGTGAGTCAACCGATGAACTGTATTATTGCTGTCTCTCATCGGCCCACCGTGCACCTCACGTGTTCCCCTGCGGTTCTGGCTTGTCGCATAAAAAAAAAAATTGGCGTCACGAACAGGATAGGTTTACCCCTGCGCCTTATCTAAAAGACTGTCGTATCAGAATAAGCCCTTTTGCTTTATTGAGAGACTATTTACTTACTGCATGCAGTATTTGAATTGACTATTTCCATTCACTTAAAATGGCTGCCAGAGACCTTCTTGTTCAAAAAAAAATTCCTACGCCATCACTGTGGATAGGTTAGTGACACCCCCTGAAGAGCGGGAAAGTTTGGTGCCACCCATTCATGCAAAATCACCTGACCTTTGCTGTGTCAACCCTGGGAGGGAAGTGTGACAAACGCACGCCCCAGAAGTCGCGAGACTTTGCATGCGAGCAAAAGGAGAGAAAATAATCGCATTGCTTGCCGTCCCGAGCAGTAATCGCAACCTGTCAGTTGCCTCTACTAACTATAAGGGCACAGATACCTGAAACTCTGCCAGAGACTCAAAATCAACATTGCTGCAACATTGTATTCAGCTGGCATTAAATTCTTAAAGGGCCGTACACCCGCAAGACAGCGGTTGCCCATAGTAACACCGCACAAAAAGTGTCTAAAAACGCATTTGACTTACCTAACTAGAACGCACCTGCTGTTACCATGTCTGTGCAAGGAGATGACGTGCAGCCCGACCTCAGAGGACCCCCTGCATCAGCCGCAGTCGGTCCCAATGCAATACCAACCGCTGCAGCACCAAGTTTAATGCCTTTAACCATGCCTTATTATTTTGGGGCCCCCTGGTTCCCACGATATTCTGGGGAAATTCATACTTTAAGGGACTTTAAAGAGAAAATTCTGGCTATGTTCAGATTGTACCCTGTATCCCCAGAGCAGCAGATGGAGATTCTTCTTGCGCAATTGGAAGGAGCTGCGCTCAGAGAAGTGAAATCCTGGCCGAGCTCGGAGAGAAAGACCATGGAGCAGATTTTTGAACGTCTCTATACCACCTTTGAACCCAGAACCGTGTCAGAGGTCAAGATGAGGTTCTTCAGCAAGAGACAGCAATCTGGTGAGTCACTCAGAGACTTTGCATTATCTTTGCAGGAAACCCTTAGAGCTGTTGTCCAAGTAGACCCCCGTGAGGCAGAAAATCAGGACAAAACCCTGAAAGAACAATTTATTGAAGGCGTCCATACAGACAATCTAAAGAGCCAACTAAGAATGTTAGCCGCCCAACATCCAAGCGCTACCTTCTTAGATTTTAAAGAACTAGCTATCAGCATACTGGGAAAAAACCCACCAGCAGAACCTGTTAGATCTGTTGACGTACCTGTATCACAGCTGGTTACCCCTGTAAAGTCTTTACCTATAGTTAGTCAGGCAACCCAAGCTCCAGTTCCTGACGCAGTTGCTGCCTTGACGGAGCAAGTCCGTTTTCTGACTAAAAGTCTGGAGAAAGTCCACCAAAAATTGGAACAATGGGGGAAACCATTAATGCTAGAGAATGAGAAACCTGTGTCCAGAAGACTCTTCCCCTCTAATTCTAGAGAGACTTATTCCAGAAATTCTGGCGGACGCCCTCCTGACCACACTAGTACTCCTAAGCGGCCTATCTGCACGTACTGTCACAAACCAGGCCATACAGAAGCAACCTGCTGGCAGTTAAACGGGAAACCCCCGAGGCCAAGGACCACCCCTCGGGAGGTAAACCAATAGGTCCAGAAGATCCCCACTGGATGCCAAGATACGTTGGATACCGTCCTGAAGTGGCACTTCAAATAAATGGAGTCCCTTTTGTTGCCCTAGTTGACACCGGATCCCAAGTCACCACCATCCAACAAGCAACCTTTGAAAAATACTGGGATCAAAATCAGCTTACCCAGCCTCCAGAATCCTGGCTGAGTCTCATAGCCAGTAACGGCAAACCCATACCAGTCCATGGTTATTGGGAACCTACCATTCAAGTAGGAGGAACTACATTACCTCGACAAGGCCTTATTGTGATACAAGTCAGAGACAATAACCCTAACCCTCCAATAGTCCTAGGAATGAATGTCCTCAGGAACTGTTATGTTGAGATGCTAGAAGCCTTGCACCAGTTAGTGCCTACTGCCCCTCCTGATTCTAAGAAGGTGATCCAACAAACCATCCGTGTACTAAATGCGCAACAGAGATTCACCAACGAAAAAGGAGAAATTTGCTGTGCTCGCATCCGGGATAAGCAACCTGTGATCCTCAAACCCAATACCGAAACTCTCTTGTGGTGCCGAGCTGTAGTCGGAATCCAAGGTCACGACTACCAAGCCCTGGTAGAGCCTGTTGTTTTGGAAGACTATCCTCTAGTTAGAGCTGCAAGGAGTCTAGTAACCGTCTCTGAAGGTAAAGTGCCTATACGACTCCTAAACTTGAGTGATAACAGTGTAACACTAACAAAACACCGTCCTATTGCACAGCTAATCCAAGTCACTTTTCAAGATGTCATCAGTGTGGCTACAGCTACCACAGAGCAAATTCCCAAGAGACAGAACCCCCAGGACCAAAAGGTAAACACATCCTGGTGGAAAGAACTTCATGTGGGAGACGCTTCCACACCAGCAAACCAAATGGAGGGAGTACTAAAAATTGTGAAGGAGCTTCACCTTGCCTTCAGTAAGCATTCCACAGACTATGGAGAAGTGGATATCATCAAGCACTCCATTCCTACAGGTTCACACCCACCGATCAAGGAAAGATATCGGCCTATACCACCAACTATGTACCAATCTGTAAAACAAATGATCCAAGAGATGAAGGACTCCAATGTCATTAGAGACAGCCATAGTCCATGGGCTGCACCTCTAGTCCTTGTCCGTAAAAAGGATGGTAACATCAGATTCTGTGTGGATTACAGAAAAATTAACCAAATCACCCACAAGGATGCTTACCTTTTACCACGCATAGAGGAATCTTTGACAGCTCTAGGATCTTCAGCCTACTTCTCTACCCTTGATTTAACCAGTGGATACTGGCAAGTACCCATGGCACCTGAAGATCGTGAGAAGACTGCATTTACCACCCCGATGGGCCTATTTGAGTTCAACCGCATGCCTTTTGGACTTTGCAATGCGCCCGGAGCCTTTCAAAGATTAATGGAACATTTTTTAGGACACAAAAATTTTGAAACTGTCCTGTTGTACTTAGATGATGTCATCATCTACTCCAAATCGTATGAAGATCACTTGAAACATTTGGCTGAAGTTTTTCAAATCCTCATCAAACATGGACTCAAAGTCAAACCATCTAAGTGCTATCTACTGAAGACAGAAGTCAAATACTTAGGGCATATCGTAAGCTCTGAAGGTGTTAAACCGGATCCAGAGAAGATAGCCGCAGTCCGAAATTGGCCTACTCCTACTACAGTGAAAGAAGTGAGGAGCTTTCTCAGTTTCGCAGGATACTACAGACGCTTTATTCCTCACTTTGCCCAAATTGCGGGGCCAATATTAGAACTTCTGAGAGGACATCCCAAGAGATACCAAAAGTCTTCAATACCAGTCGAATGGAACACAGAAAGAGAAATTGCCTTCCAGCTCCTAAAGAAGAAGTTAACAGAACCACCAATCCTAGGCTATCCAGATTACCAGAAGCCATTTCATCTTTACACAGATGCTAGTAAGAAAGGCCTGGGAGCTGTCCTATCGCAGGTACAGGAAGGAAAAGAAAGAGTTATTTCCTACGCTAGTAGATCTCTTAAAGGTACTGAAAGAAATGACCAAAACTATAGTTCCTTCAAATTGGAATTCCTCGCACTCGTGTGGGCTGTTACAGACAAATTTAAAGATTACCTTGCCGCAACACCATTTGTGGCCTTCACAGATAACAACCCGCTAGCACATCTGAATACCGCCAAGTTGGGAGCATTAGAACAAAGATGGGCCTCACGCCTAGCTAACTACGATTTCACCATAAAATACAGAACAGGAAAAGCAAATGAAAATGCGGATGCATTATCCCGTCTGCCTACCCAAGAAGACCCTACTACACAGGAAGATGTTTGGGAAGAGGTAGAAATGCCAGCTTTTTACAAAAATTTTGCCCAACAAGACCTTATCACCATCAAAGGAAGAAAAGTTCTTAACCTTCAACAACAAGTGGATCCAAGATTCCAAGTGGACAAAGAAAGGTGGATCAAGCTGCAAAATGAAAGCAGAGTGTTGGGAGAACTGCAAGATTTCTTCACCAGCGGAAGAACACCTGAAAGAATTCGCAGAAGAAATGCTGATCCAGAATTGTCAAAACTTTGGAGATACAGAAAACATCTCTTCCTACAGAAGGGCCTACTATTAAGAAGAACTTTAGACCCAATTACCTCGGATTGTCTATACCAAATCTTAATACCACGCCGAGATGCAAGAATCATTCTTGAGATGTATCATGATCAATCCGGACACTTTGGCGTGCAGAAGACAGAAGCCACCATCCGTAGAAGATTCTACTGGATTGGGATGAGAGGAGACATTGAAAAATGGTGTCGAGAATGTTCCACCTGTGCTGTTGGAAGGAATGAAAAACATGACCAAAAAGCACCCTTACATCCCATTGTAAGTCGAACACCGCTAGAAATAGTTGCAATCGACCATGTGAAGCTGGAACCAAGTCGCTCAGGTTACACATACGCCATGACCATCATTGATCATTATACCAAGTTTGTTGTAGCCGTACCTGTCAAGGACCTGACCGCTAGAACAACTGCAGATGCCTTCTGGAAACATTTCCTACTGCCATATGGATGCCCAGAAAGAATCCTTACAGATCAGGGATCTGCCTTTGAGTCGCAACTCTTCAAAGAACTGTGTACACTTCACAATTGCCAGAAAATCAGGACCACAGCCTACCACCCCCAAGGGAATGGACTTTGCGAGAAAATGAACCAAACTTTAATTGAGATGTTAAGAGCAGTACCACCTGCTACAAGAAGTGATTGGCCTACTCTATTGCCTCAATTGATGTACACCTACAATAACACCATTCACTGTTCTACTGGGTATACACCTTACTATCTAATGTTTGGCCGACAAGGTAAACTACCTGCTGACCATACTTTGGGCGTACAAGTGCCTGATGCAATCAACCCTCTACCAAAGACTGATTGGGTGAGTGAGCACCAAAGACGTCTAATTGATGCACAAGAAATTGTTCAACATCGCATGGAACGTGCTCATGAAAAGCAACAAAGAGATTATAACCAATCTGCCAAAGCAGAACCTCTCCAAATTGGTGACCATGTATGGTTAAAAAACAACCATCGCACCAGCAAGTTAGATAGCAAATGGGAGAGAGAACCTTACACCATTACAGCTATTCTCAATCCAGAGACTGATACTTATGAGATCACCAAAGAAAACAAATCACGTGTAGTACATCGCAATCGCCTTAAGTTATGTCTCAAGGAAAGTACTCAAGAAGAAACTCTTCAAGAAGAAGCTGTCCAAGAGGAAACACAATCCATAGAACCAGAGCCTACAAAACCATCTGATTCAGAGAATCCACTACAGTCTTTTGGAAAAGCATTATTAGACTCCGATCCTTTACAATGGTTCCTTACACCATGGCTCAATATCTTAGTGCCTGCCAAGACCAATACAATCGCACTTCAACCAGAAGAGCTATCTCAAGAAGTGTCTACTACAGCTCAAGAGACATCAAGTTCCCTTGAAACAAGGCCTGTAGAAACTCAGCCGCTAAGAAGATCTGACAGAACTACAAGAGGGCGACTACCTGTCCGTTTGGAGGATTACCTGCACCAGCAGCCGAGAAGTCGACTACCAACTCTGTCATCTCATCGTTGAGTGCATCCTTACATCGTCTGAAGTTCCAGAGTGAGAAGAAGACTTACTTGGGATATTATGTTTATTTCCTTTAAAGAACTTTTCAAAAGGACTACATACCTACTGTTTTGTAACGTTCAAGCCTGCACCCGGAGATAGACTTTCACGTACCTGAGCCTCCGTGATATTCATCTGTTGACATCTTCCTGTGCCCAGGGAACGGACTCATACCCTGTGAGCCTCCTGAGATGTTATTTTTGTTTTGATTTTCTTTTTCCATCTCATCGTGGACTATTCTGGTTTTGCCATACATCACCAGTCTTCAGAGGAAAAACTACACCCTTTTTGTCACCTTTTGACACATTTCGTTGTTGCCTGAGATATGTTTGCCTAACCCATTTTACTTGCAGATACAAGAAGTACAAGAATGGGGTTATATTGTTATTTCCTATGCATGCATGCTTTTCCATTTCTCTTATATCTTACAGGAAGACACAACATCGAGTCAAAAGTGTGCCGAGGTCGACACACGTTTTACCATGGGGGTGTGCAGCGTCCCACTCAAGACATGTGGGATTTGCAAAAGTATTACTTCTTTGTCATTGCTTTATTGCATGTCATTTTGTATTGTATACCTGTGATATCCCTGTTCATAGGCTGGTCAGGTGTGCTTTATACTTCCCACCACAAGATGGGGATAACACCACTCTGGGAAATCTATCCCAGCTCAGGCTTATCTGTGGTCAGTGATTGAGTACAGGAAGGAGTGTGGAAAAAAGAGAATGAAAAATGTGAAGGTGAGAGAAGGTCAGTCCAGAGAAGGGACACATTTAAACTGATAAAATCAAAGGATAAAAGCCATCAATCGGCAACAAAGACCTTTGAGTATAAAGGTGAAGGATTTGTTAGCCTCCGGCAACCTCACCCATGTCACTGGATTCAAAAAGGACCAGACACAAGTAAGCATTATTACTGAACCACAGCCTGAGTCCAGACCCACTAAAGCCTATTAGCAGTGGATCAGCAGAACTCCTCTATTTACCCAGAGACTGTATTCTAACTGGATGTTTGTACTGCAACCAAAACCGGACACAGTAAAAGTTGTGAGTTGTATTCTGCCACTGTCTACCTCATTCTTTAACATTGTTACTACAACTGGTTGTACTACCATTAACGGTACTGGCGTCACGACAAATATCATCAAGGGACCCAGCCGCCACAAGCACTCTAAACACCCCTGTCATCACGGGCACCTCAACCACCATCTCGGCTGGCGTTTCCCTATCGCAGAGCGTGCCCCGGAGGATTTCGTGCTATCTTCCCTTTCACTGTGCGACCGGCCCAGGGAAGCTTTCTGCTAACCGTGAGTCAACCGATGAACTGTATTATTGCTGTCTCTCATCGGCCCACCGTGCACCTCACGTGTTCCCCTGCGGTTCTGGCTTGTCGCACGTCCTCAGCGGTATTAACCTCTCTTATGAGAGGGTGTACCGTAACAATTGGTGGCAAGCTACGGGATGGTTGTCACAGCCCAGAAGGTCAGCTACACAACCTAGACGGATGGAAACACTGTATGAGAAACTAAAGCGTACTACTCTTAAGGACTTACTGGAACACCGAGGTCGACAAGCCAGCAACTGTAAAAAGAGAGAAATTATTGCAGAGCTGCTCAAAATGGATGCAGCGCAAGGAACCAAGAGGGTTAATTTACCCAGCATCATGGATGTGACACCTGAAGAAATACACTTTAACCGGGGAGTACACATAAGGCTGGCACACTTTGGCCCCAACCCTACACCGGACATCATTGAGCGGGTCCAGGCAGCCGTGATAGCAAACCAGGCACTTAAACAAAGAGGAACTGCAGCAGCGGAGGTACCTCATAATAATGGAAGAAAGAAGGTACACTTCGCTGCATTTAATAACGTCGTAGAAGTGGAGGGGGAGATCGATGGGTACCTGGCCGATTTCGAGAGGCAGTGTGCCCTACACCAGGTACCCGCAGAGGAGGGGGTTACAATTCTCTCTGGGAAGTTATCCGGCCGGGCAAGCGAAGCCTTCCGAGCCATTCCCGATGAGGAGATTACAAAGAAGCCCTCTTAGCCAGGTATGCTGTTACCCCAGATTCATATCGGTGGAGGTTCTGAGAGTCAAACAAGCTGGCTGGAGATTCCTACACTGAGTGGGCATGCTGGGTGCAAGGCATTGCAACCCACTGGATGGCGGGGTGCCAAGTAGTATCAGGGGAAAAGGTGCTGCAGGCGTTCCTGTTGGAACATCTCTTTGATAAATTACCTACAGGAGTCAGAGAGTGGGTCCGGGACCGTAAACCCTCCACGATGCCTGAAGCTGCCCGCCTGGCAGATGAGTACACCGATGCTCGCAAACTGGACCATGCTGTAACCAAAGTCCCTGCCAGAGTGGAGTACCGACCAGCAACGCCCCAGTCCACTAATGCCTACAAGCCCCCAGCACACCGTACTACAGCACCACCTCCAACTGCAAGCTATAATTAGCAATACTGGTTTAATTCCCGGGATTACTCCCAACCCATCCGGTGCTTTGGATGTAAGCAGCTGGGGCACAAAAGGCCAGAGTTTCCGTTAAACACCACCAACCAAGCACAGTCCTGGAGGAGACCCGCTGGCGGAAACCAGCATAACCCTCAGCCTGCTGCCCACTGCATAGAGGAGGAGAAATGTTGGGGCATCCTGCACGAAGCAGACCCCGTTCAAGCAGCCCACCGGGACAACAGACAGCAGCACCGACAATCCGTTAAAGTAAATTGGAAAGAGGTCAGTGGTCTGCTACTATGACCTTACTTCAAAAGAACTTGGTGTCGTAGAACAAGCACACCGGGAACACTGTGGTGGTGAGGGTAGCAGGGGGCGCTGTTTTCCGCCTGCCTGTTGCCCGGGTGCATTTGGATTGGGGAGTGGGCCCTAGACATGTGAATGTGGGAGTCATGAGGGATTTGCCAGCTGATGTTCTCCTTGGAAATGATTTGCCCCCCCTTGTGTCTGCCTACGCTCCAATGGGCCCCACTGATGTTAACATTGTGACTACCCGTGCCCAGACCCGTGCCGTCGAGACAGGCCCCGCCTGCTGCTGAGTCCCAGGTAAGACCCTCTCCCCCGACTTGTACTCTAGAGCAAGCCCCATTAGGCTGGGATACCCCAGAGGTGTATGGAAGGGAAACCCGGGAGGATCCGACCCTCCAGAAATATAGGGCTAGGGCCGATGCTAGGGAAGAGGAGGTAGAGGGGGAACATTATGAGTGGGTGGGGGACAGGCTGCATAGGATCCCTAAACCTTCCCAGAAAAGGGCTGCCCCTCCGCACAATCCGCAGCTGGTAGTGCCTGCGAAATACCGGCAGGAGATTCTGCGGATTGGGCATGATGTGCCATTAGCTGGACATCTAGGGTCCCGCCGCACAGCCCAAATGATCACCCAAAATTTATTTTGTCCCAATTTTAACCAAGATGTGCGGATATATTGTAGTACTTGTGACACATGTCAACGGCTAGGTAAGAGGGGGGACCACCCAAAAGCTAGGCTTATGTTTATGCCTATCATTGGGGAGCCATTTCCCGCATAGCCGTTGACCTTGTGGGTCCCCTGGCCAGGGCTAGTCCATCCGGGAAGAAATACATTCTCACCATGGTGGACTATGCCACCCATTACCCAGAGGCAGTAGCACTGTCTAATATTGAGGCAGAGACAGTTGCTGATGCCCTGGTTAAGATTTTTACTAGGGTAGGGTTCCCTAAGGAGATTCTCTCCGAAAGGGGAACCCAGTTTACCGCTGTGCTCACCCAGCAGCTGTGGAAGGTGTGCGGCATTAAACCGCTGCTCAGTTCACCTTACCACCCACAGACTAACAGCCTCTGTGAGCGCTTTAACAGGACCCTCAAACAGATGCTGAGGACCTTTACTGACTCTTGCAGAGACTGGGAGCAATTCCTGCCCCAACTGTTATTTGCTTACAGAGAGGTACCCCAGGGATCTACTGGGTTCTCTCCCTTTGTGTTACTCTATGGGAGAAGGGTCCGCGGAGCCATAGTTCTCAGAGGACACTGGGAGGGAATGACAGAACAGGAGGAGACCCTCATAGTGCCATATGTTCTGGAACTCCGGGACCGCATGGAGAAACTGTCCCTGATGGTAAGAGAAAAACTCCAGGCGGCCCAGGGGAGACAGAAAAGATGGTACAATCGGGGTGCCGACAGCGGGTCTTCCAGGTTGGGCAGAAGGTCCTAGTGCTCAAACCTGTGAAGACAGATAAGATGCAGGCATCTTAGCAGGGCCCGTATAAAGTATTAGCCCAGGTATTTGATACTACCTATATTATAGCCAGCTGTGCAGATGAAAGGATCCAGCAATCCTTTCATGTGAACATGCTGAAGGAGTATCAGGTCGCTGCAGTGTGTGCCCCTGCCGCAGACGACCCTGAGAACTTCCCCCTTCCCGATTTATTAAGGAGGGACCACCAGACTGACCTTACTAGTCTTGTATAGCTAGGGACCAGTTAAGTGCCGCAGAGAAGGTACAGCTTCTGTGGGAGAAGCAGGCGACGTTCTCCCAAGAGCCTGCTTACACTACCCTAGCTGTACATAAGGTAGAGACCCCTGGACAGAACCACCTGCAACAGCCCCCCTACCGTATCCCTGAAGCAGTCTGAGAAGGAATGCAGAAGGAGAGACAGGAGATGACTCAGCTTGGGGTCATCGAACACTCAGATAGCCCTTGGGCCTCGCCTGTAGTCCTGGTGCCTAAGAAAGACGGGACCACCCAGTTCTGTGTGGACTACAGGCGGCTCAACGAGCGGACCACCACTGACGCCTATGCCCAGGTGGACGAGTTACTAGACCGCATCGCTAAGGGGCGCCATCCGACTACCATAGACCTGTGTAAGGGCTATTGGCAGATCCCCCTGGCGACTATGCTATCCCCAAGTCGGCATTTGTCACCCCGTTTGGCCTGTACCAATTTAGAGTCATGCATTCGGGATGAAGAATGCCCTGGCTACTTTCCAGCGTATGGTGGATAGACTCCTCCATGGCTTCCAGTAATTGCTTGTGCCTACCTGGATGACATTGCGGTCTACAGTGAGTCTTCAGAGGAACACCTGGTTCATGTAGGGGTAGTTCTGGACAAGATTCGGGCCACTGGCCTGACCTTGAAGCCAGACAAGTGCCATCTAGGCACAGCTGAAGTGCAGTATTTGGGTCACAGAAAGGGAAGTGGGAGCCAGAGACCGGAGCCAGCCAAGGTAGAGGCAGTGGCTAACTGGACCACACCTATCACTAAGACCCAGGTACTAGCCCTCTTAGTGACGGCAGGGTTCTACCGATGATTCGTCCCTGACTA
Organism: Pelodytes ibericus; assembly: GCA_036172795.1. Classification (NCBI taxonomy): domain Eukaryota; kingdom Metazoa; phylum Chordata; class Amphibia; order Anura; family Pelodytidae; genus Pelodytes; species Pelodytes ibericus. The sequence goes on along the minus strand of CM069864.1, from coordinate 66,335,301 downwards.
CAGTACTATTGCCAAACCCCTGACTGACCTGACTAAGAAGAATTTACCTAAGCAGGTCCTGTGGTCTCCAGCTTGTGAGGCCGCGTTTCAGGCACTGAAGCAGGCTCTTGTGAATGCCCTTGTCTTGGCTGCCCCAGTACCTAACAAACGTTTCCTCATCCATACAGATGCTTCCATGTATGGACTGGGGGCTGTGCTGAGCAAGGTCAGGGAGGATTGAGTGGAGCACCCTGTCGCATATCTCAGCAGAAAATTACTACCAAGGAAAGTGAGTTATGCGGCAGTGGAGAAAGAATGTTTGGCCCTGGTTTGGGCACTGAAACAACTGAACCCTTATTTATACGGACAGGAATTTTCCCTTGTGACTGACCACAATCCCTTGGTCTGGCTTAACCGGGTCTCAGGAGAAAATGGTAGGTTGCTACGGTGGAGCTTAGTCCTGCAACCCTACAACTTCAACATCAGCTACCGACTCGGTAAGCACAACAGGAATGCTGACGGATTATCTCGGCAAACTGACATTCCTACAGCCTCCTAGTCCGGTCATCCCCAAGTTGACCCGCAAAGGGTCAAGCTGGTCTGCCGGAGTGTCCCACAAAGGGGGAGCCATGTGACAGACCCCTCTGTCTTGAAACAATGCTTCTATTCTGTTGCCTTCGTCTATCTTTCGGTTAACTGTCTGTCCGTACCCTCCGTTCATTTATTTCACAAACTACCAAATAAACTACTGGGTGGAATTGTCTGATTCTGAAAAAGGTATGTTTTAGGGGAATGTGATGCATATTTTCAAAGTTATCAATATTGTTAGTCACATTCTGTGAGCATATTGCTTTACGTGTAATGTTTAATTCTGTGAGTAGACCACTCTAAAGGTTTATAATTAGAGTTGAGCGGACACCTGGATGTTCAGGTTCGGCAGGTTCGACCGAACTTCGAAAAAATGTCCGGGTCCGTGCTCGAACTTGACCCCGAACCCAAACCCCATTGAAGTCAATGGGGACACAAACTTTTGGCCACTAAAATGCCTCTAAAAAAGTCCCGGAAAGGGCTAGAGGGCTGCAAAATGAAGTAAATTGTGGGAAAGAGAAGGACAAGTGCCCTGCAAGCAAATGTGGATAGGGAAATAACTTAAAATAACATAAAATACATGCAAATTACAAATCCAGCTGAGCCACAAAATAGCACTAGATGGAATCTTTAATTTTAGCTTTGGAAGAACATAAATCTAAATCTAAATCATGGCTGCCAGGATGATCAAAATAATTATCCATTTGAGAGAGCGTTGGAGTGCAGGGTATTCTCTTTCAATTTATACTAAGTGACCCATAGGTTGAGGAGGCGGTGACCGTAGCGGTGTAGGTGGAAGCGGCGCTGGAGGAGGAGGAGGTAGCCAACACTGTTTTTTATTTGTTTTTGTTTTTTTAAATTGGGGTAGCCCCCAAAATATTGGGACATATAACAACAGAAAACAAAGAATAAGTGCACTTGAGTATAACAATGACTGGGTGAGGACAGTATAAATGTCTATTCAGCACAAGGTACAGAGAAGTCTGGTGGGATTCATGCCTGGTTCATCTTAATAAACGTGAGCTTGTCCACGTTGGCTGTGGACAGACGGCTGCGCTTGTCTATGATAATGCCCCCTGCCGTGCTAAACACACCTTCAGACAATACACTGGCTGCAGGGCAGGCCAGCACCTCCAAGGCATTAAGGGCAAGCTCTGGCCATGTGCCCAATTTGGAGACCCAGAAGTTGAATGGGGCAGACCCATCAGTCAGTACGTGTAGGCCTGTGCACACGTACTATTCCACCATGTTGCTGAAATGCTGCCTCCTGCTAAGACGTTGCATATCAGATGGTGGTGCTGCTTGTTGTGTCGTGCTGACAAAGCTTTTCCACATTTCGGCCATGCTAACCCTGTCTTCTGAGGTGCTGGCAGTGCCCCAGCTGCGTATGCGACCTCTTCCTATGCCTTCGTCTTGTGCTTCCGTTGAACCCCCCGTGTCATTTTGGAATGCCCTCAGCAGCCCGTCTACCAGCGTGCGCTGGTAGACGCGCATCTTACGATCACGCTCCAGTGATGGAATTAAGGACGGCACGTTGTCCTTGTAACGGGGATATAACAGGGTGGCCACCCAGAAATCAGCACAAATTAGAATGTGGGCAACTCGGCAGTTGTTGCGCAGGCACTGCAGCATGTAGTCGCTCATGTGTGCCAAGCTACCCAGAGGCAAGGACAAGCTGTTCTCTGTGGGAGGTGTATCATCTGTGTCCTCCGTATCCCCCCAGCCACGCTCCAGTGATGCCAACGAGCTGCGTTGCGTGCCACCCTGCTGTGAACACGGTTCCTCCTCCTCCTCCTCCTCCCCTAATCATCCTCATCCTCCTCCAAAACTGTGCCCTGGATTGACAGTTTTGTACCTGGCCTATGCTGGTGCAGGAACCCACCCTCCAAGCTACTTGTGAATGACTGGCCTGATAACCGTGGAAATGACCCCTCTTCTTCCTCCTCCTCTTCCTCCTGTGCCACATCCTCTTCCATCATCGCCCTTATCGTTTTTACAAGGAGACATACAAGCGGGATAGTAAGGCTGAGAACGGCATCATTGGCACTGGCCATGTTGGTGGAGTACTCAAAACTCACTGGCACACAGGTCTCGCATGGAGGCCCACTCATTGGTGGTGAAGTGGTGCTGTTCCGCAGAGCGACTGACCCGTGCGTGCTGCAGCTGATACTCCACTATCACCTGCTGCTCGAACAATCTCTCCAGCATGTGCAAGGTGGAGTTCCACCTTGTGGGCACGTCGCATATGAGGCGGTATGCAGGAAGGCCTAAGTTACGCTGCAGCGCAGACAGGCGAGCAGCAGCAGGGTGAGAATGCCTAAAGTGCGCACAGACGGCCCGCACTTTCTGCAGAAGCTCTGATATATCTGGGTAGTTTTTTAGGAATTTCTGCACCACCAAATTAAGCACATGCGCCAGACAAGGGATGTGCGTCAAACCAGAGCTGCTACGAGATTTCGCTCATTATCGCACACCACTAGGCCGGGCTTGAGGCTCAGTGGCAACAACCACTCATCGATCTGTTGTTCCATGCCCGTCCACAGCTCCTGCGCGCTATGGGGTTTTCCCCCCAAACATATGAGATTTAAAAGAGCCTGCTGTCGTTTCCCCCTGGCTGTGCTGAAGTTGGTGGTGAAGGTGTTACGCTGACCGGATGAGGAGGTGGTAGAGGAGATGGAAGAAGCTGAGTAGGAGGAGGAGGCAAAGAGAAATGCCCTGCGATCCTCGGTGGCAGAAGGACATGCGCCAAACTGCTATCTGCCTCAGTCCCAGCCGACACTACATTTGCCCAGTGTGCAGTTAGGGAGATATAGCATCCCTGCCCGTGCTTACTGGTCCACGTATCTGTGGTTATGTGGACCTTGCCACAGATGGCGTTGCGCAGTGCACACCTGATTTTGTCCGCCAATTGCTTGTGCAGGGAAGGGATGGCTCGCCTGGAAAAGTAGTGGCGGCTGGGAACGAGGTACTGTGGGACAGCCACCGCCATCAGGTTTTTAAAACTGTCCGTATCCAACAGACGGAATGACAGCATTTCAAAGGCCAGGAATTTGGAAATGCGGGCATTCAGGGCCAGTGTTCGCGGGTGGGTAGGACCATACTTCCTCTTTCTCTCCAGTGTTTGGGAGATGGACAGCTGAACACTTCCATGGGACAGTGTGGAGATGCTTGGGGACGGTGGCGGACATTGTGGCGTTGCTGCCACTTCCTCTATTTGCTCGGTGGCAGGTGCCACTGTGACCCTAGAGCTGGAGGAAGAGGACAAGACAGCAGCAGAAGAGGAAGAAGGAGGAGCCAGAGACCTTTCTTGGGTTTTGAGATGCTTACTCCACTGCAGCTCGTGCTTTGCATGTAGATGCCTTGTCATGCAGGTTGTGCTCAGGTTCTGATTGCACAGCTTGCAAACCACTCGTGTCTTGTCGTCAGCACATTGTCTAAAGAACTGCCATGCCAGTGAACTCCTTGGAGCTGGCTTTGGTGTGCTCGGCCCCTGGATGCGGTGGGCAGTAGCAGGCATACTGTCTAGGGGAAGGCACGGTTTTGCACCCTGCTCCCTCTTATGCTGCGCTGGTTCCTCTTTGCGACCACCGCCTCTTCCTCCAAACTGGACACGTCACTCGCATGACCTTGATTCCATGTGGGGTCTAGGACCTCATCATCCTCCACATCATCTTCCACCCACTCCTCAACCCTGCCCTCCTTGCCGGTCTGCACACTGCCGAAAGCCACAGCAGTTGCACCTGTGTTCCGTCATCATCAGAGACGTGCTGCGGTGGTCCTCGCATGTCCACATCCTGACACATAAGTGGTTGTGCATCAGTGCACTCAGTCTCTTCCACTTCTGGGGCAAGGCTAGGTTTGATGACCCCGCCAGCAGAGTCATCAAAAAGCAAAAGAGACTGCTGCATGACTTGTGGCCAGTGGCGTCCCGAGGGGAAGGCGGGGGGGGGGCGGCCCGCCCCGGGTGCCACTGACTAGGGGGGTGCCACCGGTGCTGCCGGCACCCCCCGCGCTGCTTAAATTTTTTTTTATTTTTTTTTCAGGCGGCCGTATCCTCTGGATGCGGCCGCCGGGTGAAAAAAAAAAAAAAATCACAGCGACCGGATGTGACGATACGTGAGGAGGGAAGACTGCACGGAGGAGTCGTCCGTCCGGGAGAAGCAGCGATTTGGTAAGTGATGGGGGGGGGGGGGGCCTGGCACTATATTACTGGGCTCTGGCTGGCACTATATTACTGGGCTCTGGCTGGCACTATATTACTGGGCTCTGGCTGGCACTATATTACTGGGTTCTGGCTGGCACTATATTACTGGGTTCTGACTGGCACTGTATTACTGGGCTCTGACTGGCACAATATTACTGGGCTCTGGCTGGCACTATATTACTGGGTTCTGGCTGGCACTATATTACTGGGTTCTGGCTGGCACTATATTACTGGGCTCTGGCTGGCACATTACTGGGTTCTGAGTGGCACTATATAACTGGGCTCTGACTGGCACGCTATTACTGGGCTCTGACTGGCACTATATTACTGGGTTCTGAGTGGCACTATATTACTGGGCTCTGAGTGGCACACTATTACTGGGCTCTGACTGGCACACTTACTGGGCTCTGGCTGGCACTATATTACTGGGTTCTGGCTGGCACTATATTACTGGTTTCTGGCTGGCACTATATTACTGGGCTCTGGCTGGCACATTACTTGGTTCTGAGTGGCACTATATAACTGGGCTCTGACTGGCACGCTATTACTGGGCTCTGAGTGGCACACTATTACTGGGCTCTGACTGGCACTATATTACTGGGTTCTGAGTGGCACTATATTACTGGGCTCTGAGTGGCACACTATTACTGGGCTCGGACTGGCACCCTTACTGGGCTCTGGCTGGCACTATATTACTGGGTTCTGGCTGGCACTATATTACTGGGTTCTGGCTGGCACTATATTACTGGGCTCTGGCTGGCACTATATTACTGGGTTCTGGCTGGCACACTTACAGGGCTCTGGCTGGCACTATATTACTGGGTTCTGGCTGGCACTATATTACTGGGTTCTGGCTGGCACTATATTACTGGGCTCTGGCTGGCACTATATTACTGGGTTCTGGCTGGCACTATATTACTGGGCTCTGGCTGGCACATTACTGGGTTCTGAGTGGCACACTATTACTGGGCTCTGACTGGCACACTTACTGGGCTCTGGCTGGCACTATATTACTGGGTTCTGGCTGGCACTATATTACTGGGTTCTGGCTGGCACTATATTACTGGGCTCTGGCTGGCACTATATTACTGGGTTCTGGCTGGCACTATATTACTGGGCTCTGGCTGGCACATTACTGGGTTCTGAGTGGCACTATATAACTGGGCTCTGACTGGCACGCTATTACTGGGCTCTGAGTGGCACACTATTACTGGGCTCTGACTGGCACTATATTACTGGGTTCTGAGTGGCACTATATTACTGGGCTCTGAGTGGCACACTATTACTGGGCTCTGACTGGCACACTTACTGGGCTCTGGCTGGCACTATATTACTGGGTTCTGGCTGGCACTATATTACTGGGTTCTGGCTGGCACTATATTACTGGGCTCTGGCTGGCACTATATTACTGGGTTCTGGCTGGCACTATATTACTGGGTTCTGAGTGGCACTATATTACTGGGCTCTGAGTGGCACACTATTACTGGGCTCTGACTGGCACACTACTGGGCTCTGGCTGGCACTATATTACTGGGTTCTGGCTGGCACTATATTACTGGGTTCTGGCTGGCACTATATTACTGGGCTCTGGCTGGCACTATATTACTGGGTTCTGGCTGGCACTATATTACTGGGTTCTGACTTGCACAATATTACTGGGCTCTGGCTGGCACTATATTACTGGGTTCTGGCTGGCACTATATTACTGGTTTCTGGCTGGCACTATATTACTGGGCTCTGGCTGGCACATTACTGGGTTCTGAGTGGCACTATATAACTGGGCTCTGACTGGCACGCTATTACTGGGCTCTGAGTGGCCCACTATTACTGGGCTCTGACTGGCACTATATTACTGGGTTCTGAGTGGCACTATATTACTGGGCTCTGAGTGGCACACTATTACTGGGCTCTGACTGGAACACTTACTGGGCTCTGGCTGGCACTATATTACTGGGCTCTGACTGGCACTATATTACTGGGCTCTGACTTGCACTATATTACTGGGCTCTGACTGGCACAATATTACTGGGCTCTGGCTTGCACTATATTACTGGGCTCTGACTGGCACAATATTACTGGGCTCTGACTGGCACTATATTACTGGGTTCTGACTGGCACTATATTACTGGGTTCTGGCTGGCACTATATTACTGGGTTCTGGCTGGCACTATATTACTGGGCTCTGACTGGCACTATATTACTGGGCTCTGACTAGCACTATATTACTGGGTTCTGGCTGGCACTATATTACTGGGCTCTGACTGGCACTATATTACTGGGTTCTGGCTGGCACTATATTACTGGGTTCTGGCTGGCACTATATTACTGGGTTCTGGCTGGCACTACATTACTGGGCTCTGACTGGCACTATATTACTGGGCTCTGGCTGGCACTATATTACTGGGCTCTGACTGGCACTATATTACTGGGTTCTGGCTGGCACTATATTACTGGGTTCTGGCTGGCACTACATTACTGGGCTCTGACTGGCACTATATTCCTGGTATCTGACTGGCACAATATTACTGGGCATTTGACTGGCACACTATTCCTGGGCTCTGAGTGGCACACTATTACTGGGCACTGACTGACACAATATTCCTGGGCACTGACTGGCACTATATTACTGGGCTCTGACTGTTACAATATTCCTGGTATCTGACTGGCACACTATTACTGGGCTCTGACTGGCACACTATTACTGGGCACTGACTGGCACAATATTCCTGGGCATCCGACTGGCATAATATTCCTGGGCACTGACTGGCACAAAATTATTGGCATCTGACTGGCATAATATTCATGGGCACTGATTGGCACAATCTTACTAGGCATCTGACTGGCACAATATTCCTGGGCTCTGAGTGGCACACTATTACTGGGCACTGACTGGCACACTATTACTGGGCACTGACTGGCACTATATTACTGGGCTCTGACTAGCACAAACAATAATACTGGCTCTGACTGGCACAATATTCCTGGTATCTGACTGGCACAATATTACTGGGCTCTGACTGGCACATTGCTGGGTTCTGAGTGGCACTATATAACTGGGCTCTGACTGGCACTATATTACTGGGCTCTGACTGGCACTATATTACTGGGCTCTGGCTGGCACTATATTACTGGGCTCTGAGTGGCACAATATTACTGGGCTCTGGCTGGCACTATATTACTGGGCTCTGGCTGGCACTATATTACTGGGCTCTGGCTGGCACTATATTACTGGGCTCTGACTGGCACTATATTACTGGGCTCTGACTGTTACAATATTCCTGGTATCTGACTGGCACACTATTACTGGGCTCTGACTGGCACACTATTACTGGGCACTGACTGGCACAATATTCCTGGGCACTGACTGGCACTATATTACTGGGCTCTGACTGTTACAATATTCCTGGTATCTGACTGGCACAATATTACTGGGCATTTGACTGGCACACTATTCCTGGGCTCTGAATGGCACACTATTACTGGGCACTGACTGACACAATATTCCTGGGCACTGACTGGCACTATATTACTGGGCTCTGACTGTTACAATATTCCTGGTATCTGACTGGCACACTATTACTGGGCTCTGACTGGCACACTATTACTGGGCACTGACTGGCACTATATTACTGGGTTCTGAGTGGCACTATATTACTGGGCTCTGAGTGGCACACTATTACTGGGCTCGGACTGGCACACTTACTGGGCTCTGGCTGGCACTATATTACTGGGTTCTGGCTGGCACTATATTACTGGGTTCTGGCTGGCACTATATTACTGGGCTCTGGCTGGCACTATATTACTGGGTTCTGGCTGGCACACTTACAGGGCTCTGGCTGGCACTATATTACTGGGTTCTGGCTGGCACTATATTACTGGGTTCTGGCTGGCACTATATTACTGGGCTCTGGCTGGCACTATATTACTGGGTTCTGGCTGGCACTATATTACTGGGCTCTGGCTGGCACATTACTGGGTTCTCCACCAACACCAGCACCACGACCAGGGCCACGTCACTTATTTGACTCTCTCCTCATTCTTTGCAGTCACCCACCAAAGTAACAGATGGTTTATGTCAGGCGACAATATAACCGCCAATAGTCAACAATTTTTATTTGTATTTTTTTTGTTTTTTGTTTATTGGACTGCAAGAAATGCACCGCAAGACGTAAATGTACTATTTAGCACGCAAAACAATTATACTTTTTCAAAGTGCGCTGTAAGCACAGTATTGGACTGTTCTATTTGACTCTCAGATATGAAGTGCACCGCAAGACGCAAATGTACTATTTAGCACCCAAAACAATTAGAATTTTTCAAAGTGCGTTGTAAGCACAGTATTGGACTGTTCTATTTGACTCTCAGATATGAAGTGCACCGCAAGACGTAAATGTACTATTTACCACCCAAAACAATTAGAATTTTTCAAAGTGCGCTGTAAGCACAGTATTGGACTATTCTAAAGGTAAACTGTAGTAGGTGAGCACATAATAAAACACCTTATAGGTGAGTATATGGTGATGATATAATTGAAGAAATAGGAGCTGGGGGAGGCTGCAAAAGCTCCCCTCTATTTATGCACTCACAGAACTCCTTAGGGAAAATAGACTTCTCACAGAGACACACTGTGTACACAGGGGATAATCCTTAGTTCTTCCAGGTTCTCTGTCCTCCACTAGTACAGCTCAAAGTGTAGGGAAAGAAATGCCCACAGATGGAGTTAGGATAAGACAAGTACAGAATTTTAATAAAAAACAATATCTGCTTACACATAGGATCTCTAGATTACGCGGAAAAGCAGAGTCCTTTCAGCAGCAGCAGGGATACAATCCAAGAAAAGCATATAAAAAAGGATGCAGGTCTGTCCAGACCTGCATCCTTTTCTATACGCTTTTCTTGGATTGTATCCCTGCTGCTGCTGAAAGGCAGTGCCGATCCTGGGCGGGTGCACGGGGTGCACCGCGCCCAGGCGCACGGGAGGAGAGGCGCCTGAATCACAGAGCGCGACGGGAGTGGAGCTTGCACCCGTCGCGCTGTGATTAGTGTGAGAAGGATGTGCGAGCCGCAGGTGAGCGCCTTCGGTTACTGCACCTCCCTATCACATCAAGCACAGCGGGTCGGGTGCAAGCTCCGCCCCCGTAGCGCTCTGATTGGCTGCAGGGAGGATGGTGTCAGCAGAGGCAGACACCGGCATCTAGTTTCTTCTGCCGGATGTAAGCTGACATCCGATAGAAGAAACTAGATCCCGGTGTCAGCCTCTGCAGACACCCTCAAGCAGGCGTCCTGGGCCAGGCGGGAGACAGAGCAGAGGTAAGTACTGGGGCAGGGGGGGAGGAGGGTGGCAGACGAGCATACTGTGGGGCAAAATCCTGACATATTAATTGGCATAATCCTAATATATTGAGTGACAAAATCGTGGCATATTAATTAGCATAACCCTGACATATTAATTACCATAACCCTGATATTTTAATTGGAAAATTCCTGGCATATTAATTAGCAAAACCCTGACATATTAATTGGCAAATTCTTGGCATATTAATTGGAATAACCCTGACATATTAATTGGCATAACCCTGACCTATTAATTGGCATAACCCTGACATATTAATTGGCAAATTCCTGGCATATTAATTTGCATAACCCTGACATATTAATTACCATAACCCTGACATTTTAATTGGCTAATTCCTGGCATATTAATTAGCATAACCCTGACATATTAATTGGCAAATTCTTGGTATATTAATTGGAATAACCCTGACCTATTAATTGGCATAACCCTGACCTATTAATTGGCATAACCCTGACATATTAATTGGCATAACCCTGACATATTAATTAGCATAACCCTGACATTTTAATTGGCAAATTCCTGGCATATTAATTAGCATAACCCTGACATATTAATTGGCAAATTCTTGGCATATTAATTGGCATAACCCTGACATATTAATTGGCATAACCCTGAGATATTAATTGGCAAATTCCTGGCATATTAATAAGCATAACCCTGACATATTAATTGGCAAATTCCTGGCATATTAATTGGCATAATCCTGGCATATTACTTGGCAAAATCCTGGCATATTAATTGGCATATTGAGGGGCTAAATCCTGGCATATTGAGGGGAAAAATCCTGGCATATTGAGGGGCAAAATACTGGCATATTAATTGGCATATTGAGGGGCTAAATCCTGGCATATTGAGGGGGAAAATCCTGGCATATTGAGGGGCAAAATACTGGCATATTAATTGGCAAATTCCTGGCATATTGAGGGGAAAAATACTGGCATATTAATTGGCAAAAGAATGGCATATTGAGGGGCAAAATACTGGCATATTAAATGGCATATTGAGGGGCAAAATACCGGCATATTAAATGGCATATTGAGGGGAAAAATACTGGCATATTAAATGGCATATTGAGGGGGGAAATCCTGGCATATTAAATGGGAAAAGAATGGCATATTGACCAACTGCTCCCAACCACCCTCCATATTTCACTAGACCGGGATAACATGCTTGTGAGGGTAGGTGGGCCGAGTGGGAGATATTGTCGGGGGGGGGGGCAGAAAATGTGTTCAATAAGGGGCCCTGAAATTCCTGGTGGCGGCTCTGCCATCGAGAACGTCCTCCTCCCTGCACATAAAGGTAATTGAGTAGGGAGGACGACAGCATTTCTGTGTGTGTGTGTGTATTTATGTGAATGTGACTGACTGCATGTGTGACTGTATATTTATGTGTATGTATGTGTATGTGATTGTATATGTGTGTTTGTGTGTATGTGACTGACTGCGTGTGTGACTGTATATATGTGTGTCTGTGTAACTGCATACTTGCATATGACTGTGTGATTATGTGACTGTATTTAATTATGTATGTGCACCCATACATAATCACATATACACATTGGGGGACATGTATAAACACGGCGCACGCTGGTGCAATCGGCATGTGCGCCAATGTATAAAACAAACTCACGAGAGTTATCTACGTTGAATGCGTAGATTTAAGTTGGTTCGTGCTCGTTGTGCCGGCGCAGCCTATGTTTAAAAAATAAAGCACTGAAAAGTGCCTGATATGGGACAGGAGTGGAGACAGAGAGAGAGACAGACATGGGGGCAGGAGGGGAGAGAGAGAGACAGACATTAGGTATGAGTGGATAGAGAGAGACACACATTGGGTATGAGTGGAGAGAGAGAGAGACAGACATTGGGTATGAGTGGAGAGAGAGAGACAGACATTGGGTATGAGTGGGGAGAGAGAGAGAGAGAGACACATGTGGGTATGGGGTAGGGTTGCCACCTTTTCTTCAGAAAAATACCGGCCTTGGTACTCTCTCCATAGACTTAACATTGGCCTGAAGCCAATTTTTTACCGGCCTGCCGGTAAAATACCGGCCAGGTGGCAACCCTAGTATGGGGAGAGAGAGACAGACATGTGGGTATTGGAAGTTAGAGACAGGCATGAGGGTATGGGGAAAGAGAGAGAAAGACATGGGGGCATGGGGATAGAGAGACACGCGAGTGACTGGCATGGTGGAATATTATTTATCGCTCCTTGTGTACTTCTTTCCAGAGATGCTCAGCCAGACTTTGGCTGGTTGAGCATCATGGGAACGGTAGTGAAAACTCATTCTGCTAGCCAGCAAAAACTCTCCCATGTTGCTGGCTGAGCATCATAGAAATAAATAAAACCACTTCACAGTATTATGGCAGAATATATATCTTTATTTAAAATAAAATTTTGTGTTTGTCCTTTACATCAAAATAAAGTTTGTGCTCTAATGGCGTCTGGAACAGACATGTCTAAAGGGGAAGAGTTCATAATATAACCACTCCCACTTTTAGGCGCCAAAAGAAAACCTGCACCCAGGCGCCCGTGACCCTAGGATCGGCCCTGCTGAAAGGACTCTGCTTTTCCCAGACTGTGTGGCGCCCACTGATTCTGCGTAATCTAGAGATCCTATGTGTAAGCTAGACATGTGCAAAACTAAAATTTTCATTTCGTTTTAGTTCATTCGGACAAAAATTATATTTATTTAGTCTAAAACGAATTTCGTTCATAACTTCATTCGTTTCGGACGAAATTCGTTTACCATTTTCGTTTTCGTTACATTCGTTTAGTTTTACCTAATAAATGAATGAATTGAGTTTGACTTAAACCGAAAATCTATAAACCGAACAACGTTCGGTTTATAGACTTTCGTAATTTAGAATGCATGTAATTGTAGTACTATTGGCTTTCACTACACGGAGACAGAGTCTCCAATGGAGACTCTGTCTCCGTGTAGTGAAAGCCAATAGTAGTACTACGATTACATTCACATTACAATACAAATGCCGAAAGTCTAAAAACCGAACGTTCGGTTTATAGGCTGTCGGCTTATGGAATACATGTAATCCTATTGCTATTCTATAAGCCGAAAGTCTATAAACCGAAGGTCGTTCGGTTTATAGACTTTTGGCTTAGAGAACAGTCAGCAATAGCATTACATGTATTCTATAAGCCGAACAGTGTTCGTTTTAAAGACTTTCGGCTTATAGAACAGTCAGCAATAGCATTACATGTATTCTATAAGCTGAACGTCGTTCGGTTTAAAGACTTTCGGCTTATGCAGTACATGGAATACTATTGGCTTTGTAAACCGAACTAGAGTGCCCATTCATAATAATTTCTTATGAATGGGGACTCTAGTTCGGTTTATACAAAGCCAATAGCATTACTTCATAAGCCGAAAGTCTTTAAACCAAACGACCTTCGGTTTATAGACTTTCTTCTTATGGAGTAATGCTATTGGCATTGTATAAACCGAACTAGAGTCCCCATTCATAAGAATAGGTCAATTGACCTATTCTTATGAATGGGGAATCTATTTCAGATTATAGAATAGCAATAGCATTTTATTATGCATTCCAGGGAAGGATATAGAAGTAAGTTGATTTAGTTGTCCAATCAGCTCACTCCTGTGAATCATGCTTATGGCTAGACCAATGGTGTGTGCTGCTAGTTTATTTTTTTTTAAAAATAGGAAAAGCAGTTTATAAGTGCAGTGGTTTCATTTTCTCCTCATTACGTGTCTTAGCTTTGAAGGTGAAGTACTGCTGTGCTAGCCACATTGCCTTTCACTGGGTTTCTTTGTGAGCTTGCCATTTCTCACAACAAACTATTTTTAAAAGTAGAGAGACTTCCAGAGACTAAATTTTTTAAACATTTTTTTTCATTCTGTGAACTGTACAACTACTGCTAATTGAGTCAGTTGGCAGTTTGGCACAAATAGTGCCTGTCGGCCTGACTGGTAACCAGTGCCACTGCCTGCAGTGCTTTTTGTGTGTTGTATTGCCTGCAGCTACAGCTTTTAAAAATAATTTAATATAGAAATTCAATAATTTTAATCTAGTTGAGTGGACCTGAGGGCTTCTGCCCTAGGGGTAGACTACTAGGTTGCTTAAGGTTATTTCAGTAACGTGAAATATAATTATTAATACTTGAATTCATTTTTACTGTAGTGCAGTTTTCTTTGTGCTTTTGTTTTTTTTTTTTTTTTACCACAGTAAACAGTGAAGTTAACTGTTGTACTGTTGTGAGTATAGCAGTGCAGTGAACTGTTGTGCTCTTTTTGTCAGTTGATTTAATTGTTCATTTATTGTGTTTTTTAACAGCAAGCAGTGAAACTCAAACTAACTGCTGTTTATTGGTTTTAATTTATATTTACGTGACTGTACTAAGTAAACTTCAAGGTATCTGTAGTACATTTATTTAGACTTTGTTTAGTAGCCAAACTAACTTATCCAAGTTAAAATAATAGCATATAATTTTGTTCATAACTTAAAATTTCAAAAATATAAGTGACTTTGTAATAGTATAGCTTGTGTCTCTGTTTGCAGTAAGCAAACAGAGAGTACTAATCATCTAAATGGATCCTCCTAAGTACTCCGGTACTAGGAAAGTTAAGGCTCCATCCACCACCAACACCACCACCACCACCAGTACTAGAAGTGTTTGTAGTACACAGCCTTTGAGTGAGCTTAGTCGGGCAAGTACTTCTGCCCATATGTCTGAGTCAACAACTAGGATGCCAAGCTTTCTGTCCCAGCCATTGGTGCAAGATTCAGCAAAAGGAAAGACACCAATAGCAGGCACTAGTGGTGCAAGGCCCAGCATCACAAAAGTTTTCTATGGAAAAGGGAAAACTGCAGGTCTTAAAGCTAGCACTAAGCCTAGTATACCCAAAAAGAGGACTATTAGTACTTGTGGTAACATATTAAGTAAGAAGAGGTGTGTTATGCCCCCAGCTTTTTCTTCTACCACAAGAAGCACCCTCTCTTCATTTTCTGTTGCAGAAGGGGCTATGTTAGGTTCCAAACAGAGCATGTTGAGCAGCAGCAGTAATTTTCCAAGCAACCAAGGGGTTTTTCCAAGCAACCTTCTTGTGCACGGAGGCTGTTTTCACATCCCCCTCCCAAGACCACCACAGTTTCAACCACTAGTGGTATGGCTGCTTCAACCACTGACAGTGGAACATCTGCCCCTCTTGCTACCACCACCTCTAAAAAACAACCCAGAAAGAGAGGAGAGGTAGAGACCCTAGAGAGTGACACAACAACAACAAGTGTTACTCATCTAGAGTTAGAAGAAGCTGCAAAATCTGTTCTTCCTGCAGGGGATATTAGTCTAAGCGCCAACCTTGCAGAAATTGCATCTAGTTTAGCTAATGAAGAGCTTAACTATGAGCCTGAGGATGAGGATGAGATAGTATGGGAGAGTCCAACTCATTATTCCTCAGGGAGCAGTGCTTGCTTTTCACCAGCTAGTAGTGCACGTTTTTCCCCTTCCTCTCCACTTTCTCCAACTGTTGCACCTGTTACTGCTGCTTCCACCCTCAAAAGGACTTCACCACCAAAGCCGATTGCATCGATATTTTTTAGTGGTAGAACTACCAATCCCACTGTTGGTTCCCACCATTCTACAACTCCTGCTCCCAGTGGCACAGTTACTACCACCAGCACTGGTACCAGTAGCCACAGTTGTAGTGCACAGTCCAATATGCCAGCTCCCACTTCTAACGCTGCTGCTGCTACTCATCCACCCATAGCAGCTGTATCCCAAAGGGTCCCATCCAATGTTGCACGTCGCAGCAAAGTATGGGACCATTTTGAAATTGTTAGAGAGGGTTTTTTTGCTAAGTGCAAGCACTGCGGGAAGGAAGTTAGCAGGGGGAAGGTGTTGGGTCATCTCACCAGTGCCGGGATGAACCATCACCTCCGCAGTCAACACAGGGCTGTGCTATTGAGGGAAGAGGCAGAAAGTGGTAGGCCAGGCAACGTAGCTGCTACAACTTCCACAAGCACCATCAGCTCTGTAGAAGTTCCAGCTATGAGTGGCAGGGTTTTTTTTGAAGAGCAAAGAACTATTGCCAGCCAACAAACAAGGCCAGTTACAGCCACCCAGCCCACCCTGGAACAATTCGGGGGATTTCATTCCAGGGCTGTTTCCAAACAGCAGGCCAATAAAATCACACGACTTATTGGCCAGTTGATAGCTGTTGGGGGTGCTTCATTTAACATGATAGATGGGGCACCTTTCAAGCAGTTGATGGCAGCAGTGTCCCCACAGTACCATCTTCCCTCACGTTACACTTTCAGCAGGAGGATAATCCCCTCACTATATCAGTCCTGTGTTGGAGTAGTGAAAGAGGAGCTTTCTAAGGCAGCTGGTCAGTCTGTCCATTTCACTACAGACTTGTGGAGTGCACCTAGTGGGCAGCATGCCTTTCTGTCCTTGACAGCACACTGGTGGCAGCCTGGTGTGTCTCATGAAGCTACTACTTCGCTAGCACCAGGGTCTAGCAGAATGGGAGGAAGTGCATCAGTTGATCAGCAGGGCTACAGATCTTTCCTTCTCCATGCTGAGGTGATGGATGAAAATCACACTTCAGAAAATATTCTGCATGCTATAAAAAGGATGGTGTCACATTGGGTAGAAGCAGAGGCAGGCACCAATGTAGAAGTGGGGTTTGTGGTCACTGACGGAGCTGCAAATATGTTGAAAGCTCTGCGTGACGGTAATATGGTTGGTGTGCGCTGTGCAGCACACATACTCCATCTTGTGGTAAAATCATCAATCCCAGATGGAAGTAATAGAATAGCTAGAGTAATTGATCACTGCAGGAGGATTGCTGGGCACTTCCACCGTAGTGTAAAAGCTAGTCATCTATTGAGGCAGGAGCAAGAGAAGGCAGGTCTTCCTACACACTGTCTACGACAAGATGTGGTTACACGGTGGAACTCTACTTTGGAGATGCTTGAAAGGATTTTGGAGCAGCAGAGGGCAATCCATAGTCTGTCATCAGACCAGTTTATTGGCATTGCATCTCCACTGGGTAGAGAAGATTGGACAGTGATCAGTCAGACAGTGGCAGTCCTTAAACCATTCAGGGATGCCACTGAACACTTAAGTAGGAGCACTGCCAGTCTGGGACAGGTAATCCCACTGTTCAGCCATCTGGGGAGCAAGATGGATGCTTTTCTTGAAAACCGTGAAGTTTTTCAAGGTGGCCTGCATTCTGATGTTGCAGCTCTAGTTAGGAAGTTGAAAGAAAACCTTAAACTTCGGCTACGTGACCAAATGGATAATTATCCCGAACTGATGCTAGCATGCATGTGTGATCCACGGATTAAGGGCAAGCTTGCACTCAAGTACAATATTCTGACAATTTGTAGGGATAATCTCATCCAAAGGGTGTTGGACTGGCAGCATAAGAGTGGCATGCTGTCTGGTGGAGAACTGCAGCATGACATTGACATGTCTGCACCTCACAGCAGTAGTGCTGGCAGTGACACTAGTACCAGAACACAGCTGAGTGGAGCAGCTTCATTTTGGGAAGAGGCACTTGAGAATCTAGTTGGCCCCACCGAGACACCTAAGGAGAGTAGTGCCTCAGAAATGGTAAAACTTTACCTTGACCCTCTTAGTTTTTGGGATCAGAAGAGATTGTGTGGCCTGCACTCTCAGTGGTTGCGCAGAAACTGCTATCGTGTCCGGCAACCTCAGTCCAAAGTGAGCGTGTGTTTTCTATAACTGGTAACATACTTAATCCACAACGCTCTCGCATGTCACCTCATTTGATGGAGCAGATGGCTTTTCTTAAATTTAATCTGCCCAAATTGGGGTACCCTGCTCTTAAGTTTGAGGGATGATATGTTGATTAATATAGCTTGACATATAGTGGAGTTACAGAGAAAGGGAAAGTGTTCTTTCTAGTTAAAAAACTTATTTATTGCCTTCCATTTTTACTCGAATCCACCAAAATCAGCTTGAAACAAATACTACTAGTTGGTTTCTCCCCTCTGGCTGTGTCTGTTTGCGGTGTGGCAACGCCTGCTACCTCCACCAGCGCTGCTAGCTAAAGCTAGGGCATTGTGTTCAAACTCTGAAAGTCCGCTCCACTCGTCTGGGACTGAAGGTGTTTGGATGCTTTGCTTTGGGGTTGAAACAGGTGTGTGGGTTGTCAATTGCCCTATCACTGTACTTTACTATTTCATTCCTGTTCTTCTGCTGGTGGTGGCAGCTACAAAATTCTCTTCCTGTGGTTACACCTCTTTTCCCCAAAAATCTTTTCCCCCACAAAAAATAGTATAGGTTTCTCCCCTCTGGCTGTGTCTGTTTGCGGTGTGGCAACGCCTGCTACCTCCGCCAGCGCTGCTAGCTAAAGCTAGGGCATTGTGTTCGAACTCTGAAAGTCCGCTCCACTCGTCTGGGACTTAAGGTGTTTGGATGCTTTGCTCTGGGGTTGAAACAGGTGTGTGGGTCGTAAATTGTCCACTCACCTCCCTTTAACATTTCATTCCTTTCCCCTATCCAACAAACCTAGCCCAAAAGTGTCAATGGTAGTTTCTCCCCTCTGTCCACTCACAATTGTCCACTCACTTCTGTTTATTTCCTTTCCCCTAACCATCAAAGATTTTACTACACCAAATACTTAATTTAATTAAACTTTTATTCTTTTTGTTGGTGGACCTACTTGGTAGTACTTACTACTTTACTTCCTTATCCCTTGCCTCTGCTGCAGGGTAATTTGTGTCCAGGGCCAGTTTAGAACCCTGGTAGTCAAAGCTTGCTGTTATGGACAGGGCATTTATGTGGCAGTGGGAGTGTGTAGGGGTCATGGACTGGGCAAAGGGAGGACTTTTACAACCCCTGCATACACTAAAAGAAGTTCCCACCCATCCGTCCCTTTGTTTTTTTTAATGATGTTATGGTTACGTTTTTTAGATGATTTGTTAGGATGTATCTATTTGAGAATTAAAATAGTTAAGGTGATTGGCTGACACAGTCCTTACAAGTTATTATTATGTTAATAAATCGCTGTGGCCTTTTTTTATTCACCAACAACTGTCTCGTGTGTTTTTATTGGGGTTATGGGGCACAAGGTATTTTGTTTGACACAGTAGCACTATCCACACTCTAACATACAAGTACATTTTAGATGCCAATCCATCCTTAAACTTCCCAATCTGCCCCTCAGATCTGTAAATGCACCCCCAGACTTGCCAATGCATTCACACATTGAACACCATGACTTACCACAGGACACACCTCATCACCCACATTGCATATCCGGGAATTATCTCAGTACATGCCCTATAACCCACATTACACACCCAGGTCACACCCCAGTAGATGCCCTATCACCCACATAGCACATCAAGGACTTTCCATCGTCGGCATGTTATGTAATTGCAGGCAGGTCACCTGATTCCAAATGCTCTGACATTAGTCAGAGTGTGAGAAGCAGCATGGGAACTGCTCTGCTCTGCTGGTTTTAAAGCAGTACTATGGAGCTGCAACCCTCTGTCGAGGCCCCCATTTTACCTATTCCCCTGGGCTGCTTCCCCTAAAGACCATGCCTTAAACCTGCCCTGTTTCTTTCGCTGACACAAAAGGGGTGTACTTGTACCATCTGAACTGCATTGCTGAAATTGCTTGGATTTCAAATGCTTATTTCTAAGATGACCGGTGGTGATCCTAGCAAATGTGCGACGATGCGTGAGCACATGATTTTTAAATCTGGAAAGATCCTGCCTTTCATCCAGTCACCAGAGCTGAGTCACTTAAGCATGATCCTGCATGCATATGACACTGCCTGTATTAGTGAACCTGCTACCTGTCACTGCCTGCCTTCTATATACCAAAAACAGATTATGTGTTAGATTTCAACAAAATTATGTCCATAAGCTTCTACATATATGGCCATTGTATATATTTATGACCATTGGAGACTTTGTCTCCGTATAGTTAAATGCCGACAGCCTATAAACCGAACGTTCGGTTTATAGGCTGTCGGCATTTCTCTTTATTTTTTTATTTTTTTTTATTTTTTTCTTTTTCTTTCCTTTTTTTTTTTCCCTTTTTTTCCCTTTCCCTCCCCTCCCCCCTCCCCTCCCTCCCCTCCTTACGTCCTTCTTTCCTTTTTATTACCAAATTGTTAATTGTATATTCCTATAGGTGTGCTGCCCCACTTGGTCTTAGAGTTCCCCTCCCCTCCCCTTAATCCCATCCTTAAATCTACCCTCTTTTCTTACCCACTCTGAACGCTCTTGTGCCTATTTAGCGTCCTGAGTGTTACCCCCCCCCGCCCTCCCCCCCCCCCTAACCCATCCGTGCAATCCCGCCTTCCTTTGAAGTTTGTGTTTATTGTTTATTTCCTATTTCTTTTAATGTGACGGTCAGTGTTACGAACATATAACATGTAGGACATGGACTACATATATACAGAAGACAAACAGCGACGTGGCTATGTTCCCTCCTCACCCTCGGGCATCTCTGGCTTTCAGCCGGGCCCTATTCAGAGTCTTAAAGAACAGTGTTAGCCTAGTAATGGCAGCCATTCTTCCCATCTGTTGTTTTTTTCTTTTTTCCCTACACCAAATTGTCTGTCAATTCCTGCTTCCATTTTTAACTGATATTCAATTTGGTTTTTCACTGGGGTCCAGGTTGGAACCGTCTCAGAATTCCACTTTCTCGCAATTTCCAACTTGGACGCCAGCAAAATGTGTATAATTAGTTTTTCCTTTTCTTTTGGCCATGTATTTTCTGTTATATGGAGCAGATGACTCTGTGGAGACAAACTTATTTTTGAGTCGCAAATTCTATTTACCCTGGTGTTTATCATTTGCCAAAACATTTGGATTGGAGGGCATTGCCACCATATATGAAGGAAGTTGCCCTCCTGTGCCCCACATCTCCAACAGTTATCTATTCTTTGGGGGTAGATTTTATTTAGGCGTGTCGGAGTCATATACCATCTATTCATGACCTTATAATGTGTCTCTCTCAGGTTTAGGCATCTAACTGCTTTATACGTTTTTGACAATGATTCGAACCACTCTTTTTCTGTTATATTTCCGTTTAGGTCTCTATTCCATTTTTTTATGGGAGGAACTGTTGTACAAGAGTCGATATTTCTTATGAGTGAGACACATCTGGACAGGAGTTTCTTATTACCTTCTTCTGTTAACAGTTTCCCTAATTGTTTAGATGCTTGATTTATCTCCGTTTTAATATGCTTTATCTGAAAGTGATATAACCTAACATAGGAAAAATAAGAGTTTTCACTTATCCCGTATTGTGTGTATAAGTCGTTAAAGGATTTAAGGTTTGGTTTAAGGTTGGTTTCTGTATACAGGTCGGCAATTCTATGAATGCCTCTACTGTCCCAGTCTTCCAAATTCAAATCTGTCATATTGTCCCTTAACCTTTCCAGAGCTAGGTCTGTCAGTAGGCCACCTTCAATCCTTAATTTCTTTTTCATTTTATACCAACATTCCAATAATCCGTCCATTATTAGGGATTTCCTCTTTATGTTACTTAGCTTTTGTTTGTTTTTCCCTACCCACCAGAAGGGGGTGGCTAGATCTTCTATTAACAGAAGCTCCTTCTCTATATTATACCATCCCTCCTCTTTTGCACTTGGTTTTTGGGTATTGATTGCGTGCATGATTTTACAGGCATTATAGTATTCTAGAATATTGGGGGCCCCCAGTCCTCCTTGATTTGGACTTTTTTTTATGCATGTATATGCTATTCTAGCCCTTTTTCCTTGCCAGATGAAATTATTTATAGATCTCTGAACCAATTCAAGCCATGACTTTGGTACTCCAAGTGCAATCATCCTGAAGAGATAGGTCCATTTAGGGAGGACATATGCCTTCAAAATGTTTACCCTTCCCCACCAGGACAACCCCATTGGTTTCCATTTTTTTAACTGCATATTTGTCTGTTGTAGTAGAGGAAGAAAGTTCAGTTCGGTTATTTCTTTGGGTTCTGAACCTATTTTAACTTCTAGATAGGTTATTGAGGTTTTTGCCCAAATAAATCCAAATTTTTCTGCTAAAAGGGTCCTGGTTGGGGGTGGAATATTACTTGCCAAGGCGACCGACTTATCAAGATTCAATTTATACCCTGAATATCTTGAGTACTGTTTTATTTCTGTCATTAAGGCTTGCATAGACGTACTGGGGTTTTGAAGAGTTAACAGTATATCGTCTGCATACAGATTGATTTTGTAGTTATTCTTTGTTGTTTTTAATCCTGTAATCTGTTGATTTTGTCTAATCGCGATGGCAAGTATTTCAATTGTTATTAAGTATAAAAGTGGTGAAAGAGGACATCCTTGCCGCACCCCATTATTAATTGGGAACCATTCCGATTTAAACCCCTGTCCCGTCACTCTTGCCGAGGGATGTTTATAGAGTAGCATTATTTCTTTCAGAATTCTACCTTTAAGGCCACATGCCATCAGCGCTTTTTCCATGAATGCCCAGCCGACCCTGTCAAACGCCTTTTCTGCGTCCAGTGACAGGGTCAGCATGGGCACCCCGTTTCTGTTCACCAAGTCTAATGAATCTACCACTCTTCTAACACTGTTGGTGGAGTATCTCCCAGGTACAAATCCCACTTGGTCCTTGTCTATTATAGTAGGGATAATTCCCTTCATTCTGTCGGCCAAAATGGCTGCATATAGCTTGATGTCCTCATTCAACAGAGCTATCGGGCGGTAATTTGCTGTTTTCTCTGAATCCTTACCCTGTTTGGGTATCGGGATGATATGTGCCTGTGTTAATTCCGTTGGGATCTTATTATCCTCGATAAAACCGTTAAATGCGGACACCAAACCGGCCTTTATTTTATGTTTTAGGACCTTATAGAACCAACCACTAAATCCGTCTGGACCTGGTGATTTATTATTTTTAAGTCTACCTATTGCGGACAGAATATCCTTCTCTGTAAATGGTTGGTTCAAAGTTTCCAGTTGAGATTCTGTAATCCCGGGAATATTAAGGTGGTCAAGATAATCTTGAGTTCCTTTGTCATCCTTTGGTATTGCTAGGTTATATAGGGCTTCATAATATTTCTGGAAGGCTGCTCCTATCTTGTCTGGTAGGAGATGAGTCTTATTCCCTTCTTTAATTTTTGAGATTGTCCTAGCTGCTGTTTGTTTTAATTTTTCAGTCATCCCTTTATATGCTCTGTTGCCTTGGTAGTACCATTTCCTTTTGATCTTGACCAATAATGCGTTAGTTCTCTCTATTAGAATATTATTTATTATTGTCTCCTGCAGTTTTATTTTTTGGGATATCTCTACTGTTGGGGCTGCTTTATTTATTTTATTTAAGGAGTCCAATTCTATGTAAGCCTCGGCTAGTGATGTTTGACGCTTTTTTTTCTCCGTCGCTGCTAGTTTTATCAAGTGTCCTCTAATCACACTTTTATAAGCGCACCAGACTGTTGCAGGTTTAACTTCTCCGTTGCTATTTTCCTTAAAGAATAGATCTGTCATGGTCTCTATAATTTCTCGATTCCTTTTGTTATTTATCAGATAATTGTTAATTCTCCAGTCTGATTTTTGTGGTCTATAATCGCTTTTTAAATCCATAATTACTGCATTATGGTCTGACCAGGTAATTGTATTTATTTGAATTTTCGTAATAAGTCTAGCTATTTGGGCTTTCCCTAAAATTAAGTCTATTCTAGAGTAAGCTAGATGGGATGCCGAAAAACATGAAAAATCACTCATCTCTGGATTCCAGACTCTCCACAGATCTAAGAATTGATTTTTTTTCATCAGTTCTCTGAAGCGTCTGGACGTATTGATGATGTGTCTATTTGGGGGTTTCCCCCTGATATTCTTAGTGTCGATAGTGGGTTCTGGAGGGCAGTTAAAATCACCCAAAAGTACTACGTGGCCCTGGGCTACTTGTTCAGTTTTATGTAAAATTTGGCTAAAAAAAGACATTTTAGGTTGGTTAGGGGCATAGATAGACACCAGAGTAAAGCGAGTGTTGTTAATGTCTGCTATTACCAGCAGATATCTGGCCTCTTCATCTCTATCTATATGTAATATATTTACTAACAGGTCTTTAGAGAAAAGAATAGCCACCCCCCTTTTTTTTTTATGTTGGAGAGAGGATTCTAAGATTATTGGGAATTTTTTATTTTTCATTCTACTGCACTCCTCTTTCTTCCAATGTGTTTCTTGGATGGCACAGACTTGTATATTTTCTTTTCTCAGGTATTCGAATATTATCTGTCTTTTTTGTGGTGAATTAATACCTTGTGCATTAATAGATGCAAATCTAATAATTTCTGATTTTGTTTACTATATTCCCAGCTTTATCCCGAGACCCTCGGATCCCCCTAGGGGGAGGGAGTAGCCAACGTCGCTGCCACACACAACCACATAACTTAACACACATATACATAGAAACAAAGACAAAAACCCTTCCCAAATTGGTATGACATACTATAGGTATACCATAGACGTATTGGTCGACTCCGTGTCGATCTCCAACGTCACAAAATATTTGTCTCATCTATCAGATGGGACAACTGGGTCTCCGCCGGCCTGGGTAGTATAAATCCTTTCTTCACTCCCCTCAGTTGCTACGAGGTGAGAGAGGGTCGGAGAAGAGAGGGGAGAGAAGAAAAAAAAAAAAAAAAAACAATAAACTCCCATCATGTGCCCAATGTAAACTACTAGTCAATATTGGTCTTAGTCTCTTAACCTATTATTTCTATCTATACTATTTCTTGGTTCTGAATCATATACTTATTTTACTCCGTGAGTCTAGCTGTGATTATTATAAGCATCCTGTTCCGCCCCCCTCTATCTTCCCCCCCCCTACCCCTGTGTTCTACTATCCCCCCCCCATCCCATCCCTCTTGTCGAAAAATTATTTCTTTTACCGCATTGTGTAATGATCTAAACTATACCCCCCTCCCCCCTCCCCTTCCTTCCTGTCTAACAGTGTGAGTTTGTCAACCTTATCTAATCACTTAATCAGTTTATCATCTCTTTATAGTGCTTAATTCTTTCCGTGGATCATAATTGTGTTTCTCTTAGTGTGTTTTACATTTAAAACTCCCCTCATGTGGGGGGGGGGAGAAAAAAAAAAAAAAAAGAACCCCTCACGCCTCCATTACATCCCACCTAGTATCTCTCGTTTTTATATTAACATATTTTCACTTTTTTCTTCTCCTTTCTCATCCCCGTAGCCCTGGCTTTTAGTTACTCCCTTGCTCCACTTTATTTTTTTCGATCCATTTTTGTAGGACATCTGCATTTTCAAATGTCTCTCTATTCCCTTGATAATAGAGGATTATCCCTTTTGGGTTTCTCCATGAGTATTTTATGCCTGCATTTCTCAGAATATTATTTTGAGAGCGAAAAGACCTTCTCATTTCCCTCGTTTGGAATGACAAATCCTGGAAGATTTTTATATTTTCGTATTCAGTCTTTGCTAACTCTTTCCCATATATTGCGTTCATGATCTGTGTTTTGAATCGATACGAGTGGCAACAGACAATCGTGTCTCTAGGGAAGGAGTCTGCAGGTTGTGATGTTTTATATACCCGATGGTATCTTTCTAGTGTTTTGCATTCTTGTGTTGTGTCCAATCCAAGAAAGTTAAAGAATTTCCCCAGGTAATCCTCTAGTAGTTGTTGTGTGATATTTTCGGGTATGCCTCTTATTCTTAAATTACATCTCCGCGACCGGTCTTCTATATCTGTCATCTTTTTTTGCAGAGTTGAGATCCTTATTTCTAGGTCTGTTATGGTATCTTTTTGTAAGTTTGATTGAAGTATAGTATGGTCTAACTTTTCCTCTACATTTTCCATCCGCTCTGTAAATAGCTTCAGGTCTTCTCTTATATCTTTTTTTATTTCCGACATATTTTTTGTTATTTCCTGCTTAATCCTGTCGAATTGGAAATCCAGTGCTTTTTGTAGTTGCTCTGAGGTTATTGATTGTGGTTCCGTCCAAGATGAATTAAGTATCTCTCCCCTCAGATCTGAGTGCAGTGCCTCGTCCGTATGTGGCTGTAGTTCAGGAGTTTTTTTATTCCGTTCTATTTTATCTGCTTGGGGCGAAAAGAATGTTGATAGTCTTTTTTCCACTTTTTCTGTTTTTTTCTCTCTATCCTTCTCCCTTTTAGATGTCAGTTTATTATCCTCCTTTTTTCTAGTTGCCATATTTGATTCCTTAGTTTTCCTTCGCCTTCTCCTACCTTACTCTCCCTCCTTACCTTTTCCTCCTTCCAAGGATGTAATTAAGATTTTCTTTTGATGTCTTGGAGTGTACCTCGGCCCTTCTTCTTTGCGGTCTTTTAATCTTGTAGAACCTTTGAGTTTAATTGTCTCAGCCTTTCTTAGCAGTGTAGCAGTGTAAAATTTGTCTACACAAATTTTAACAGGTAAGTGCACCAATGTGTAAGTTCTAAATCTCCGCTGGTGGTCTTGGATACCCACCTTTGAACCCTTCAGCAGGATTTAAATCGCCAAATAGACATTTCGGTTCAAGACTCCTGAATTACCCCAAAAATATCAGAGAATGGTGTCGCTACCCCCTACATATATTTTAACAGGCGTAGTGAAAGAAATCACGTTACATGTCATAAAGTGTACATGCAGCACTTAATTAAGTAAATTCCAGATTTTATCCTTCTCCCCTTTCCCTTTCTTTCTTCTCCCAAATCCAGACAATGATTAGACAGCTATTTTAAATGAAAGTAGGGGGATGGGGTATTTCTCACCCTGGTTTAGCAAGCGAGTATTCTTGAAAATTTGGATATCAAATCCCTTGTTTAATCGGTGTCCAGACAATAGAACTCTCTCTATCCCCAGAATTTAGATGTCATACACCAATTTTCCCACCTCTAGGCAATTATCACCTAGACTGCTTGGGAAACTCTTTAGCAGTGTTTAGTGTCAAATGTCAGGGTTTAGTGTCAATTGTCAAATGCACATTTTATCAAGAGCCATCGATTGCTCAGTAGGTCGCAGGGTGCAGCAAGAGAACAATCATCATACCATGTACAAATCTTTTAACAAACGAAGGGCAGGTTGCCCCGTCGCTTGCAATTTAACTCACGTGTACCCAAAGGATAGATTAGTTTCTCCGGCTACCAAAAAGAACTTCTGCACGATGCTATGCCCGAAAACCGGTACTATGCCGAGAGTAGTATAATGCAGCGTTTCTCCAGGGTCCTTCCCCCTCAGCTACTGAGAGTGAAGCAATTCTCGGGAGCTTAATCTTCTCTACGGTCTCTCATTTTCCCCAGCCCGGCGTTCGGCCCAGTCCACTACACGTGGAGACGCTGCGTCACTCACGTCATGCTCCTCCCCCAAGTAAAATCCATAATGAATGGAGAGACTCTGTCTCCGTATAGTTTAATGCCCATAGCCTATAAATCGAATGTTCGGTTTATAGGCTGTTGGTATTTTACTACACGGAGAAACAGTCTCCATTCATAATGAATGGAGAGACTCTGTCTCCGTATAGTAAAATGCCCACAGCCTATAAACCGAACGTTCGGTTTATAGGCTGTCAGCATTTCACTACACGGAGACACAGTCTCCATTCATAATGAATGGAGAGACTCTGTCTCCGTATAGTTAAATTCCCATAGCCTATAAACCGAACGTTCGGTTTATAGGCTGTTGGCATTTTACTACACGGAGACAAAGTCTCAATTCATAATGAATGGAGACTCTGTCTCCGTATAGTTAAATGCCCACAGCCTATAAACCGAACGTTCGGTTTATAGGCTATGGGCATTTAACTATACGGAGACAAAGTCTCTCCATTCATTATGAATGGAGATTGTGTCTCCGTGTAGTAAAATTCCAAAAGCCTATAAACCGAACGTTCGGTTTATAGGCTATGGGCATTTAACTATACGGAGACAGAGTCTCTCCATTCATTATGAATGGAGACTGTGTCTCCGGGTAGTAAAATGCCCACAGCCTATAAACCGAACGTTTAAACCAGGGGGGCATGAGAGGGGGCAAAGAGTTTTTTGGCAGAGGGCTACAACTGGGAGTTAGGCATGGTAAGTAAACAGGGGCTCCATGGCTACTAACAATAGGCATCAGTGTGCTTTACTCATCATAATCTAATGAGCTGGAGGATGATGTGCTAGGCAACCGACTAGCATTATTAGGATCATCTTCCTCCTCACTAGACTGACTTTCAGTCACCTGTGCTGATGGAGGGGGGTTAGAGATGCAAGATGCCTCAGGAGCAGCGGTACCGTCAGTACATGGACACATGTTGGCCAATTTTGCATCCATGTACCTTACCTTTCGGTTGCGGTATTCAGCTCGAGACTGATATTCCTGCTGGCACATCAATCTCATCTGCTCCTGATGCGCAGCTTGCACATCTAAGTGTCTAAGGACTTTGTCCTGCCACTCCATCGTGTGGGCATGGAACGTATCCTGATTACTCACCATCATTGTGAGTTGCTGGCGCATCCAACTGATGTCCTGCTGGATCCCAGCAACTGCACCATGGACAGCATCCAAGGATTCCATCATCGAAGGGGCAGGAGGTCGTGGCTGGGCTCCTGATGTGCCGTACTCACTGGGATCCACCACCGTGAGGAGTATTGTTTCCTCCTCCTCCTCGACAGATGTTGCTGCAGGAAAAGAAGGAAGATAAGTAGAACATTACAATACAGAATATTAAATTCACCACAAGCAGAGAGACCATTATTTTTGAATGGATCAGCAGAAGGGACCTGGTTAAGGTTTCCTCTGCCTATCAAATTTAAAAATGAGGGTCTCTCTGAACAAGCAGAGAGAGACACTTGCCAACCAGACCAGGGTGCCTCATTGGAAATACAGTAGCTGCTGGTAAAACTTGCATGTACTATCAATATTACATGTAATTTTCAATGCCAATGCATTCACAGACTTCCCTTGCAAACGCATTCAACCAGTCCACCTGATTTTCAAATGAATCCTCAGACTTGCCAAACTGCCACCCATAGTTGCAAATGCATCTCCAGACTTGCCAACCAGCCCCCCATACTTGCAAATGCATTCCCAGACTTGTCAATGGGCCTCCTATGAATGTCAGTGCGTCCCGACATTTCAATGGTGTCTAGTGGGGGCAGACAGAGTATGTCTGAGCTTTCAGGTACGCAATGACATTGTCTGATGCTGCCCTTCACTTCCGCTGTGACTTCTGAGATGGAACGCCGGGAGGTCATCGTAGCCTGCGTTCTGTCTTTGAAGTCACAGTGATAGTGTCAAACAGTATCGGATGATGTCTGTGCACAGACATCCTCCGGCTGCATGCGTGGAGGATCCAGGTCCATTGCAGTTCTGTGGGGTACCTGGCTCCTAGTCTTATAGTCTGACCTCTATTTTAGGTCTGATTATAAGACAAAGCTAGGAAATAAGATTTTTTTCATAGAGTATTTGCTATGAAAAAAAAATTATTTTATTCTAGCACAGGGGTGTCCAAGTTTATTTGGCAAAGGGCCACTTCGCTTGAAATGTATACGTGTATACATGTGTGTGTATGTAAATATATATATATATATATATATATATATATATATTTTACACTAATGTGTAGTGGTCACATTTACTACAAACACACACATGCATACACATTCACACTTACCCCCCCTTCCCACACACACACAGTCACAATTACCCCACACACACATACACATTTATACACACACACTCACATACATCCATACACTTACCCCACACGCACTTAACATGCACTCACATAGATACACGTTTATACACATACTCGCATACATACACTTACCCCACTCACACACATACACATTTATACACACACACTCACATATATACATACAGTTACCCCACACACTCACATACATATACTTACCCCCCACACACACTCACATACACTTACCCCACACACTAATACACATTTAAAAACACACACACACACTCACATACATACACTTAACCCCCACACACATCCACATTTATACACACACTCACATACATACACTTAGCCCACACACTCACATACACTTACCCCACACACTAATAAACATTTATACACACTCATATACATACATACATACATACACTTAACCAACACACACACACATTGATACACACACTCACATACATACATACATTTAACCCACACACACATTGATATACACACTCACATACATACATATATACATACATACACTTACCTCCACACACGTGGCTGTGGAGGTTGTGGGCTCCCGGTGCGCTTCTTCCCTCCCTCTGACCCTTGCGCATGACCTCACGCGCAGGGTAGAGGAGGGCATTTGTGCACTGCACACCGCACGGGAAGCTGTATCGGGGAACGAAGTTCCCTACACAGAGCGTGTAGGAAACTTCGTTCCCTGACACAGCTTTTCGTGTGGTGTGCAGTTCGAGGTGCGGCTACCGGAGAAGATCAGGCGGGCCGCACCTCGATGCCCGGCGGGCCGCACGTTGGACGCCTCTGTTCTAGCAAATAATATTAATATGATCTAACTGGTGGTGTAAATGTGTATAATATCTACCTTGGGTGGTGGATCCCAGTGCCTGCACATCAGGAGCATGAAGTTGGTGGGAATCCACGTGAGGTGGTGATGATGAAGATACCGCTGTTAGAGATGGAGAAGAATGAATTGTTAGTGCATGCATACAGATGTGTGCAGAAAATACATCTGAGGCTATTAACAAAACAGGTGAGTTGCAGGTGATTTCATATCACCAATTAATCTAAACATTGTGGAGGGACAAACATTGGGAGTTTTCCCCGATAAGCAAACTCGCCAGGTTTGTCACTGCACAATGTATAGCTAACCTGATGAGATGAAATGTGTATCTCACATCAACACAGTTTTTTGTACATAGCCCCTATCAACATTTGCATTAAGATTCATTCATGACAGAAGCCCTGTTTGTTGTACATGTTTCTAGCCTGTTGGTGTATGTTGGACTTACCGAAGGCAGGTGAAGAGGAAGCATCCACCAGGGCCTGCAGAGCCGCCTGACCCGGTGTAATCAGAGGAGGAGCTGCCAGATGTTGTGTGGCTACAGGACATGGGGCCCTGTCATCACTGTCATCGCTGGGGGTTGAGGGCGCACAGCAGAAGATGCTAGGAGTAAAGTGAGAGAGAACAGTATCAATCAGTATGAAATCACACATAATTATTACCATGAATTAATGTTCAATACTTACGACCAGCTGTTTCTGGCTCCGGCCTCTCAACCCCCATGATGTATTCAGTCCCCATGGCCTGCAATAGCTCCTCCTCAAATTTCAGCAGGTCAGCCGGCTCTGGAGAGCCGCCACCAGAGCTTCTGGTGGCGGCGGCTGCCCTGGTAAGCTTACTCTTCACCTGCCTCTTGATATCATAGAATCTGAAAGACATGAGAACATTGCTGTACATACATATAATCCTATTTACACATACATACATCTATTTCTCGACATATCTATCTTATCAATCCATGAACATTTTGATATCATGTATTATCTTTATACACATATATATATATTGTTATTGATGTGCTACTTATACCTACAGTGTTTGTGAGTGCAACTGCTTATACTATACCAATAATTATTGCAATACTGGATTACACTATGATCTCTGTTTATCTTTGTGTTTCCCCATGCACATTATGAAACACTGAAGAATCTTCCTTATACTGCCATATCAGCAATTTTCAGGCAATTACCATATTTCCTTATATATTTTCTATTGTGTGGGGTTTACTCAGAGCACCAATCACTCCTACTGTTTGGTTTTATTTTGTTTTTGTTAAATACACACATGTGCAGCCACTCTTACATTCCATGTCTTAACTAACCTTGACACAGCTAGCTACTAGCAGCTATATGTTAGAGTAATTGCACAGTAGGTGAAATTGTGGCCCTGAGTCAGGCTGAGCTCTACCTCTGTGATGAAAAGCAGGACAGAGATAAAGCTCGGCAGGTCTCCCAAATCAGGACTGTCCCTCTATGTAATTCACTACAGGTGTGTGTGAGCTATGTGTGTGGTGAAATTTTACATGAGGCCTATAGTGCAGGTGTATTTTATATGAAATTACCTTTTAATCACCACCTCCTTGGAACGTGAATTACCACCAACTTCATTAACTGCTTCCATGACCTCCTGCCAGTTCATAGTCCTCCTCCGGATTCTCTTGGCTGCTGCCCCTAACACCCAGTTGTAGTTCTGGCACACCTTTCTCACGAGTGCCAGATTTTCCTCTGCCAAAAAACTCTTTAAATATTGTTATTTTCTCACCAATTTCCCCCCTCTCTTCTGCCCCCCCCCCCCCCCCCCCCCGGCTTACAGATCCTTCTCCCTCCATTACAGCTAAAATAAATGATCTGACTGAGGAAATGGTGGTCTGATTATACACAAACATCCCTGGACAGTGATTGGCTGTAAGTTGTAAATTAATGTATCGATTTAATAAAGGTACTGGGCCATTTCCTGTGGAGATTCCTCAGAATTGCACATAAAACACTCCCATAGGCTATAATGGGGATTTTTAAAATAGCTTTAAACTACACAGTTAGGTGCATTTTGACTAAACAATGTTAGGGCCAGCTAGCACAGCAGTGCCTGCTTTCAATCTGAATACATTAATCTATATACTGTATGTCTGTCTGTGTTTGTCAGTTTTGTATAATGTGTTAATAAGCATTTTGATAATTATGGATGGAAAGTGTAATACATATTAAAAAAAGATAACATTTCATATCCATAATTATCAAAATACTTAGTAATACAATCTATGTTATATGCTTATATCCACAGATTTTTTCTCAAATTCACTCCCTGCACTTCACATACTGATTGTCAAGTACAGAGAGAGAATGGCAGAAAAATGACAGTGAAAGGAAAGAAACAAACTACCGTATTTGCTCAATTATAAGACGACCCTGATTATAAGACGACCCACCAAACTTTGGATATTCCATTAGGAAAAAAAATAAAAGCCTAAATATAAGACTACTATATAGGAAAAAAGTTCAACTTGTATGTATATATTCACATGTAAATTGCTTTTTTAATAAAAAATGATGATATAAAAAAATTAATTTCTTGTTTTTATTTCCTTTTATGTGACAATGCTGCCTCTCTCTTTCCCTTGCCCCCAGATTTGTCGCTCTCCCCCCCTTAGTGTTGTCTCTCTCTCACCCTCCCTTTGTCTCCCCCCTTGCTCCCCTTGTGTCTGTCTCTTCCCCCCTTCCCTCCCCTTGTTTCTCTCTGCCCCCCTCCCCTTGTTTCTGTCTCTTCCCCCCTCCCTCCCCTTGTTTCTCTACCCCCCCCTCGTTACTCTACCCCCCCCCCTTGTTATTCTGTCCCCCCCTCACCTGTTTCTTGCTCCCTGGTGGCTAGTGGGGGCAGCCGGGGGATGTATGCACTATACATAATAGACGGAAGTGTCGGGCAGCATGGAGGATGTCTGCACGATTCGTGCAGACATCACCCAGCTGCCCGATTCTCCCTGGTGGCTAGCGAGGCAGCGGAGGATGTCTGCGCGATGAGCGAGACCTCCCTGCTGCCGCCCGGAACGACCGCCAGGACTTTTATGAGGAAGCCGGAAGTACCCAGCTTCATCATAGAAGTCCCGGCGGTCATGCCGGGCGGCAGCAGGGGAGATCTGCGCTCATTGCGCAGACATCCCCTGCTGTTAGAGAGTGGGATCCAGGTCCCCTGCAGCTCTGCTGGGGACCTGGATCCCAGTCTTATAGTCTGACCTCAATTTGAGGTCAGATTATAAGACGACCTCGATTATAAAAGGGGTATTAAAACTTCCCTTGCTGATCACAGTTTCTTTTTACTGTGATTCGTTTCCTTCCAAGTTTATGGACCTCATTTAGTTTTTTCAAAATAAATTTTATTTTGTACATTTTTACTATATTACTTATATTCTTTTCATGTATTAATGTAATTACAGTTAACTCCTACAAGCCTGTGCTGTGATTATGACCAGAGCAAACGTCAACCCATTCGTGACGTTGGGACGTTCTATGCCGTCCTGATTTTAAGTCCCTTAAAGTCGTTAGGACGGCATAGTACGTCCTGTGTTAAACAGCTCATATCGCGGCTCGGATCATGCTGCAGGCACTTGCAGCGGGATCCCACCTGTCAGATGAGGCCATTTTAAATGGCCTCAGTCTGACAGGGGAAATTTAGCTGGTGCTCAAAACGAGCACCAGCTACATTTCTCTAAATCGTGCGTGACGTCCGAAGGGCTTGCAATTTTTGGGCAGGGACCCACAGGGTCTATTAAGACCCTGATTGGGTCTCTGCCATAGTGTTCCTGGCTAACGATCACCTTGTGATCAGTGGCCAGGAACAAATCGTGACGTTTTGGTGCTTACGTCATTTGGGACGCAAGCACCATGCGTCACAAAGGGGTTAAAACTCTCCACTTTTTTAAATTTATTTTTTAATACTTAATTCAAATCATTTCATGCTATTGGCAATTCTATAAACCGAAATAGAGTCGGTTTATGGAATACCAATAGCAAAATAGCCATTACATAGACCGACATAATGAACGAATTTCGGTTTATGGAATTGGCAATGGCATTCTATAAACCGACTCTATTTCAGTTTATAGTAATGCCATTGCAAATAGCATTACATTATACATTCTATAAACCGAAAGTCTATAAACCGAACGACGTTCGGTTTATAGACTTTCGGCTTATAGAACAGCAATAGCATTACATGTATTCTATAAGCCGAACGTCGTTCGGTTTATAGACTTTCGGCTTATAGAATACTATTGGCTTTCTATAAACCGAACTAGAGTCGAATCCCCATTCATAAGAAATTCTTATGAATGAGGAGGGACTCTAGTTAGGTTTATAGAAAGCCAATAGTATTCTATAAGCCGAAAGTCTTTAAAACGAACGACGTTCGGTTTATAGAATACATGTAATGCTATTGCTGTTCTATAAGCCGAAAGTCTATAAACCGAACGACGTTCGGTTTATAGACTTTCGGCTTATAGAACAGCAATAGCATTACATGTATTCTATAAACCGAACGTCGTTCGTTTTAAAGACTTTCGGCTTATAGAATACATGCAATGCTATTGGCTTTCTATAAACCGAAAGAGTCCCCATTCATACGAATAGGTCAATTGACCTATTCGTATGAATGGGAACTCAATTTCG
This sequence comes from Pelodytes ibericus, assembly GCA_036172795.1. Classification (NCBI taxonomy): domain Eukaryota; kingdom Metazoa; phylum Chordata; class Amphibia; order Anura; family Pelodytidae; genus Pelodytes; species Pelodytes ibericus. The sequence goes on along the minus strand of CM069864.1, from coordinate 66,300,009 downwards.
GTTTATAGAAAGCCAATAGCATTACATGCATTCCATAAACCGAAAGTCATTCATGTCGGTTTATGGAATGTACAATGCTATTGGTATTGTATAAACCGACTCTATTTCGGTTTAGAATGCCAATAGCACGAATGGACGAATGGACGAATGGACGAATGAACGAATGATTTTCGTTTATTAACCATTCGTTCATTCGGATTTTGTTAGTTAATATTTTCGTTATTCGTTTTTCGGACGAATGGACGAAAATGCTATTTTCGTCCGAAAATGCATTCGTCCGAAAACGAATGCACATGTCTAGTGTAAGCAGATATTGTTTTTTATTAAAATTCTGTACTTGTCTTATCCTAACTCCATCTGTGGGGATTTCTTTCCCTACACTTTGAGCTGTACGAGTGGAGGACAGAGAACCTGGAAGAACTAAGGATTATCCCCTGTGTACACAGGGTGTCTCTGTGAGAAGTCTATTTTCCTTAAGGAGTTCTGTGAGTGCATAAATAGAGGGGAGCTTTTGCAGCCTCCCCCAGCTCCTATTTCTTCAATTATTTCATCACCATATATAAGGTGTTTTATTATTTGCTCACCTACTACAGTTTACCTTTAGCGCACTTTTTGTACCTTTTTTTCCTCATTTGTTTTTATTGTGTGTTAATTAGGGACACACTGCTTTTAGTGCAGCTTGGTTTTGTGAATTTAGCGCTGTTATCACTATATTGTATCATTGGACTATTCTATTTGACTCTCAGATATGAAGTGCACCGCAAGACGCAAATGTACTATTTAGCACCCAAAACAATTAGAATTTTTCAAAGTGCGCTGTAAGCACAGTATTGGACTGTTCTATTTGACTCTCAGATATGAAGTGCACTGCAAGACACAAATGTACTATTTAGCACCCAAAACAATTAGAATTTTTCAAAGTGCACTGTAACCACAGTATTTCATTGTTCTATTTGACTCTCAGATTTGAAGTGCACCGCAAGACGCAAATGTACTATTTAGCACCCAAAACAATTAGAATTTTTCAAAGTGCGCTGTAAGCACAATATTTGACGGTTCTATTTGACTCTCAGATATGAAGTGCACCGCAAGACGCAAATGTACTATTTAGCACTCAAAACAATTAGAAATTTTCAAAGTGCGCTGTAAGCACAGTATTGGACTATTCTATTTGACTCTCAGATATGAAGTGCACCGCAAGACGCAAATGTACTATTTAGCACCCAAAACAATTAGAATTTTTCAAAGTGCAGTGTAACCACAGTATTTCACTGTTCTATTTGACTCTCAGATATGAAGTGCACCGCAAGACACAAATGTACTATTTAGCACCCAAAACAATTAGAATTTTTCAAAGTGCACTGCAACCACAGTATTTCATTGTTCTATTTGACTCTCAGATTTGAAGTGCACCGCAAGACGCAAATGTACTATTTAGCACTCAAAACAATTAGAATTTTTCAAAGTGCGCTGTAAGCACAGTATTGGACTATTCTATTTGACTCTCAGATATGAAGTGCACCGCAAGACGCAAATGTACTATTTAGCACCCAAAACAATTAGAATTTTTCAAAGTGCGCTGTAAGCACAGTATTGGACTGTTCTATTTGACTCTCAGATATGAAGTGCACCGCAAGACGCAAATGTATTATTTAGCACCCAAAGCAATTAGAATTTTTCAAAGTGCGCTGTAAGCACAGTATTGGACTGTTCTATTTGACTCTCAGATATGAAGTGCACCGCAAGACACAAATGTACTATTTAGCCCCCAAAACAATTAGAATTTTTCAAAGTGCAGTGTAAGCACAGTATTTCATTGTTCTATTTGACTCTCAGATTTGAAGTGCACCGCAAGACGCAAATGTACTATTTAGCACCCAAAACTATTAGAATTTTTCAAAGGCGCTGTAAGCACAGTAATGGAATGTTCTATTTGACTCTCAGTTATGAAGTGCACCACAAGACGTAAATGTACTATTTACCACCCAAAACAATTAGAATTTTTCAAAGTGCACTGTAAGCACAGTATTGGACTATTCTATTTGACTCTCAGATATGAAGTGCACCGCAAGACGCAAATGTACTCTTTAGCACCCAAAACAATTATAATTTTTCAAAGTGCGCTGTAAGCACAGTATTGGACTGTTCTATTTGACTCTCAGATATGAAGTGCACCGTAAGACGCAAATGTACTATTTAGCACCCAAAACAATTAGAATTTTTCAAAGTGCAGTGTAAGCACAGTATTGGACCGTTCTATTTGACTCTCAGATATGAAGTGCACTGCAAGACACAAATGTACTATTTAGCCCCCAAAACAATTAGAATTTTTAAAAATGCACTGTAACCACAGTATTTCATTGTTCTATTTGACTCTCAGATTTAAAGTGCACCGCAATACGCAAATGTACTATTTAGCACCCAAAAAAATTAGAATTTTTCAAAGTGCGCTGTAAGCACAGTATTGGACTGTTCTATTTGACTTTCAGATATGAAATGCACCACAAGACGCAAATTTACTATTTACCACCAAAACTATTAGAATTTTTCAAAGTGCGCTGTAAGCACAATATTTGACGGTTCTATTTCACTCTCAGATATGAAGGGCACCGCAAGACTCAAATGTACTATTTAGCACCCAAAACAATTAGAATTTTTCAAAGTGCGCTGTAAGCACAGTATTGGACTGTTCTATTTGACTCTCAGATATGAAGTGCACTGCAAGACGCAAATGTATTATTTAGCACCCAAAGCAATTATAATTTTTCAAAGTGCGCTGTAAGCACAGTATTGGACTATTCTATTTGACTCTCAGATATGAAATGCACCGCAAGACGCAAATGTACTATTTAGCACCCAAAACAATTAGAATTTTTCAAAGTGCAGTGAAACCACAGTATTTCACTGTTCTATTTGACTCTCAGACATGAAGTGCACCGCAAGACACAAATGTAATTTTTAGCACCCAAAACAATTAGAATTTTTCAAAGTGCACTGTAACCACAGTATTTCACTGTTCTATTTAACTCTCAGATATGGAGTGCACCGCAAGATGCAAATGTACTATTTAGCACCCAAAACAATTAGAATTTTTCAAAGTGTGCTGTAACCACAGTATTTCACTGTTCTATTTGACTCTCAGATTTGAAGTGCACTGCAAGATGCAAATGTACTATTTAGCACCCAAAACAATTAGGATTTTTCAAAGTGCACTGTACCTGGATACACTGTTGCTTAGACCACTAGCCACCAGCATATGCCCAGCTTATTAAAAAGTATTGAGGCTGCTTTTAAAGGCATCTAATGTATTTGTTAGAACCACTACTTCAGGCAGTGAATTCCATATCATAATTGTCCTTACTGCAAAAAATCCCTTCTGCTGTTTTAGACTAAATCTCCTTTCTTCAAGTCTTAGTGGGTGACCTCTTATCCTTTGCACTGTTCTGTAAATAAACAGGTCATTAGGAAGCTGTTTGTATGGGCCCTGTGCATATTTCTATAACATTATCATATCCCCTCTAAGTGAGTACAAATTTTACTTTTCCATCCTTTAGTCAGAATTGAACCGCGTATTCAAAGTGTGTTATTACCATGGACCTATAAAGAAGCAGAATAATATCTTCCTCCCGCGAGTCAGTTCTCCTTTTACTACATCCCAATATCTTATTGGCCTTTGCAGCTGTCAGCTGCCAGTGGACACTGGTAACTATTGCTAAGTCTCTTGTATACAACTACTCCCAAATCTTTTTCATTAGTAGATTTCCCCAAGGAAACATCATTTAAACTATATGTTGCATTTTTATTATTGTACCCAAGATGCATAATTTTACACTTGTTTACACTGAATGTCATTTGCCATTTATCTATCCTCTTACCCAATCTATCCAAATCCTCTTGCAGCAAAGATCTATTTCAGACTGTGTTACCCTACTTTATTTTGTATCATCGTCAAACACTGAGACATTGCTCCCTATGCCCTCTGGAAGATGATTAATAAACAAATTTAAAAGAAGAGGACCCAGGACAGATCACTGAGATACCCACATATCACATCTGTCCAATTTACCACCATCCTTTGCATTCTATATTTCAACCAATGGCCAATCCACAAACAAACCTTTGGCCGTAAGCCTTTTTCAGTCAATTTATACTGTAACCTTTTGTGTGGAACTGTATATAATGCCTTAGCCAAGTCTAAATATATCACATCCCCTGCAGCACCCATATCTAGATTTTTACTCACCTCTTCATATTATGTAATTAACTTAGCATGACAAGATCTGATCTGTCTTTCACAAAGCCATGTTGGCTCCTGCTAATTAGATTCCTGTTCAATATGAAATAAAATCAGGAATGAGAGCTGCCAGTAACATGTGCAAAACTAATGGACTGCTTATATGCTCTTTACCAGGGAGCATATACATGAAACATCAAAGTATATTTTAAAAAAAAACAGACAAGCACACTGATAGTTTATATGTAAATATAATATTTTATTAGTAATATAACCATGTAACAATGGTCAAAAAAAGTAAATGTAGGAGAAAAGCTGGAAAAGTTGTGAAAAAAACAGAAAGCCACAGAAAGCAGGAAAAAATAAGAGGCAAGCAAAATAATGCTTTGAGAAAAATAGTATACAGTAGAAAAAATAGACAAAATTTGAAAAAATAGGGAAATTGAAGAAAATAAGTAATCAAAATAAAACATAAAAAAGTAGTGTAATGGAAAAAAGGCACAATATATAGTAAAAATGTAGAAAAAAATTTAAAAGTGTGGCTGTATATGACTCAGAGGATAACTAGTAAAGTGAAATAATAGTTAATGTTGGCCTAACCCCATCAAGATCAAAATACAAATAAATGAGAGGATAAAAAGCAATATATAAGAGACAAAAACCAACAAACACGCCTCTTGTAACTATATCTGGTGGAAAATGCCTGCATCAAAAAAGCAGTCTTTATAAACTTTTGAATCAGCAGAGGACTTGGGGATGGTGGCACAGGGCGACGCGCCCAGAGGGTCTCCTTCTTAGGCCACGATTTGGCCTCCCATAAAAAGAACTACATCACCTACAGACAATGAAACTGTTAGTACTCACATTGCAGCTGCATTGACTTTCACCGCTGAAAGTTCAGAGTTTAAACTGCCGTGCTGAACTGTCAGTGGTAAAACAGCAATGAACTGTCCTAGACGCCTCCAGAGCTCCAATCTGAGCTTTCAGAGAGGCCATTTGCTCACACTTGCCATAGCGATATGTACTCAAAAGTGAGCTCTGTAACCTTGCTCATCGTGTGGTGCAAGTGTGAGTGCTTAAAAAAATGGAGAGGATAGGAAAGTGTGAGGAATTATAATTAATATAAATATGAGTTTGTCATGAAATGTGAGATTACTGCATAATTGGATACAATTCACTCCTATTTAAGCATATATTGGAAAGGCAGTGAAATTTTACTTCATTTCCTTTATATTTGTTACTTTTTTTAAATACAATTTTTTATTTATTTTTCTTTCCTCTTTTGCCTCACATTGGGTGTGGATGACACTCTTGCTCTCTCTCTCCCATCCTCTCCCTTTTTAGTTTGGGAGGGAATGTCAGGGAATTAAAAGGCAAGGGTGCTCATATTTTTTTTTTTTTATTAATTTCAATATACAAAATACATTACAAACACAACAAGTCTGATGACACCACAATATACAAACGGTACATTACAAAAATTAGAACAATCACTACGAGAGAGTCGGAAACACTTATCGATTTATCAGTTGACGGGTTATCGGTTATCCCGGGAGGGATGGAGAGGGTCAGACATTCTATAACAGTTGAGTTCCAGTGGTATTTCAGATCAAGGCAGATTAGTCTTACTCCAATTATCCTAGTCACCATAACCACTATCAACAGTAACGTTAGCTTCAACAGTATAATAACATTAACATTACCAATATTACGTCCAGGGACCAAACTCCCCTTATTTATTTATTTTTTCATTATTTTTTTCCTTTTTTTTTTTTTTCCCTTCTAGCCCCCCATTTGGCATCCAAACTATGTGTTGCCGTAGTCGTTTATCCATTTAAACCAAGGCAACCATTTTTCTTCAAATTTGTTATTATTAGCATTTTGAAAAGATATTCCACTTTCCATCTTATATTGGTAATTCACCTGCGTTTCAACTTGAAGCCAAGATGGTTTATGTTCTTGTCCCCATAGCCTAGCTAGTATTATCTTTGTGGCTAAAAGTATCTGGATGATTATTTATCTCTTTTTGTAAGGAAGATATATCCTATCAAAATGCAATATTGCTGTAATCATCTCAGGTTCAACCCTGAATTCCAATATATTGGAGATATTTGTAAATACTTGACACCACAGAGGGACTATTACTTCACAGTCCCACCAGATATGTGCGGACGTTCCCTCCTCCTGCTTGCAGCGCCAGTACACACTTGGGGTTTGAGGATTAATGTTGTTCAAAATTTTGGGGACTAAATGCCACCGGTGTATAATCTTATAGTGTAGCTCTAGGATGTTTATGCAGTGAATAGCCTTCTTTACTTCTCCTAATGATTTGGCCCAGATTTCTCTGGGAATTTCCTCCCCTATATCTTTTTCCCAGTTTAGCCATGATCTTGGTTTACTATCTTCATCCTGGAGGCCAAGAATATCTAGACATCGAGAGACTTTTATGCGTTTTAGCTTGGGATCAAAAAAGGCGAGCATCTTAGAAGACTTATCGTCTCCCTCGTCTTTAATCAAATGTTAACTTAGATAGTTTTTCAGCCTTAAATAATTAAATATTTCGTTAGTAGATAGTAACTGCTCCTGTTGTATCAACGGAAAGGGTTTGAGCTGGCAATTATCCATAAGGGCTTCTATAAGAACAGGAGGGTCTTTTTGCCACCCATCTAATCTTAGGTTTTCGATATTTAGTTCCAAAATTTTTATTGTACAGAAAGGTGGAATTTTGTCTGCTACGTTGTTCAGCTTTTTAAAAAGGAGCCAGTCAGCCAACACTTCGGCTAAATGGGGACAACTTATTTTTCCAATTATTTTTTGGGTGGATCTTGTATCTGTCCATAAAGCTTGGGAGACATCCCTAAGTCTTAATATAAAGGACTCAATATCATACCACGGCTCATTTATAGCCATAGGGTCCTGCCATCTCCGCAGATGGAACAAGCGAGTTGACTGATAATATCTGATGACACTCGGAACGGCTAATCCTCCCTTGTTAGACTGTTTTAACATATGGGACATGGCTATTCGTGGTCTCTTTTGGGCCCAAATATAACTTAGAAGAAGTTTTTGTAGTGATCTTAATTTAAGAATAGGAATCCTAAGTGGGACCATTCTGAACAGGTAGGACCACTTTGTTAACAGATAAGATTTTATTATATTTACTCATCCTAACCAAGAGATACCCAGCTCTTTCTAACCCTTTAGTAGTTTTTCTTGTGGATATTTGTATATAATGTCAAAATCTTTAGTTACTAGATCTTCTATTCTCGGGGTTATAGATATTCCTAGGTAGTCAAAGCCAGTTTGCGACCAAGCGAAGGGGAATTCTTTAGAGAGCTGATCTATTGTTAAGCCATCAAGGTTAATGGGCATTATGTGGGATTTTCCCATGTTCAATTTATAATTAGATACTTTCCCATATGCCTTGATTTCTGACATCAAAGCCTCCAAGGAGTTTCTGGGATCCGATAGTGTTAAAACAATATCGTCAGCATAGAGGCTAATCTTAAAGTGCCGTTGACCAACAACAATGCCCTTTATCTGAGGATTATTTCTAACCTTGGTTGCTAATGGCTCCAAAGATAGAACATACAATATCGGGGTGAGGGGACATCCCTGCCTAGTACCGTTATAAATCGTGAACCAGTCCGCGGAGATGCCAGGACCCACGGTCCGAGCCGTAGGGCCAGAATAGAGTGCCATTATTGCTGATTTTATTGGTTCCTCGAAACCAAATCTTTCTAGGTCCTGCTCAAGAATCCCCAGCTGACCCTGTCAAAGGCCTTCTCGGCATCCAGTGACAGGACCAGCTGGGGAGTCCGCACAGCCCCTGCATACCCCAAGAGATCGATGAGCCTCCTTGAACAGCCGGTCATCGAGCATCCTGCCACAAAGCCCACCTGGTCCTGATGGATTAATGAGGGGACAATTGTCTTAAGCCGATTAGCTTATATTGCGGAATACATTTTTATTTCAGTATTGATCAGAGAAATAGGCCTATAACTAGCTGGATCTGTTGGCTCCTTAGCTGGCTTTAATATCGGAGATATTGTTGACCTTAATAATTCAGATGGCATTGTTCCCTTATCTCTTATTTCATTGAAAATATCTGTAAGATGTTGCCCTAATTCCATCTTGAACTTTTTATAAAACAAATTTGGATATCCATCAGGACCAGGTGCCTTATTAGGCTTTAGACGGTCGATCACCTGCATAGTTTCTTCAAATCTAAAAGGAAGGTTTAAATTAGCTAATTGAGCTGCTGACAAAGTGGGCATGTCCACCCCCTGCAGATTTTGATTTATATCAGATTCCAAAGGGGACTCCGGAAGAGCATAAAGCTGCGAGTAGAATTTATTAAAAGCAGTCCCTATATCTTTTGGGCTTGTATTACTTCGACCTTCTATCTTAATATTTACCACTCTAGCCTTAGCTTTCCTATTTTTTAGCTTGTTGGATAACATTTTGTCTGCCCCATTACTCTTATGATACCATTTCTGGTTTAATTTCATAAGGGCAAAGTTAACTTTAGCAAGTAGAAGTTCATTTATTTCTTTTGTAACCTGATCAATTAAAAGGGCCTGGGATTTTGATGGAGATAATTTATTATCGACCTTTAGTTTATACAGGTCCAGGTATAGTTGGTTGATAGATGCTCCTTGTTTTTTTTTATTTCAGAACCTAATTTTATTAAATAGCCTCTAGCCACACTTTTAATAGCGCACCACACAGTCGGGCCAGTCAATTCCTTAGTAATATTTTCTTTAAAATAGAGCTTAAACATTGAGGAGAGGTAGGCAGTATTTTTCTCATCGGCAAGTATTTTTTCATTTAATCTCCAATTTGAGCGTTGCTCACATTTGTTAGTTATTTCAATATCCAGGACAACTGCGGAGTGGTCTGACCAAGCTATATCTTTTATATCTATTTTACTACAGTATCTTTACATGTGTGGTTTAGTTAGAAAATAGTCCAACCGGGAATATGAAAGATGAGGATTGGAATAAAAAATAAATGTGTATGTGTGTGGGGGTAAGTGTATGTATGTATGTGAGTGTCTGTATAAATGTGTATGTGTGTGGGGGTAAGTGTATGTATGTATGTGAGTGCCTGTATAAATGTGTATGTGTGTGGGGGTAAGTGTATGTATGTGAGTGTCTGTATAAATGTGTATGTGTGTGGGGTAAGTGTATGTATGTGAGTGTCTGTATAAATGTGTATGTGTGTGGGGGTAAGTGTATGTATGTATGTGAGTGTGTGTATCAATGTGTGTGTGGGGTAAGTGTATGTATGTATGTATGTGAGTGTGTGTGTGTGTATAAATGTGTATTAGTGTGTGGGGTAAGTGTATGTGAGTGTGTGTGTGGAGTAAGTGTATGTATGTATGTGAGTGTGTGTGTGGGGTAAGTGTATGTATGTGTGTGTGTGTGTGTATAAATGTGTATGTGTGTAGGGGTTAAGTGTATGTATGTTTGTGAGTGTCTGTATAAATGTGTATGTGTGTGGGGGTAAGTGTATGTATGTATGTGAGTGTGTGTATCAATGTGTGTGTGGGGTAAGTGTATGTATGTGAGTGTGTGTGTGTGTGTGTATACATGTGTATTAGTGTGTGGGGTAAGTGTATGTGAGTGTGTGTGTGGGGTAAGTGTATGTATGTGAGTGTGTGTGTGGGGTAACTGTATGTATGTGAGTGTGTGGGTATCAATGTGTATGTGTGTGAGTGGGGTAATTGTATGTATGCGAGTATGTGTCTAAATGTGTATCTATGTGAGTGCATGTTAAGTGGGTGTGGGGTAAGTGTATGTATGTGAGTGTATGTGAGTATGTGTGTATAAATGTGTATGTGTGTGTGGGGTAATTGTGACTGTGTGTAAGTGGGAAGGGGGGGTAAGTGTGACTGTGTATGCATGTGTGTGTTTGTAGTTAATGTGACCACTACACATTAGTGTAATATATATATATATATATATATATATATATATACATACACACACATGTATATAATTATATATATTATTCTCTGAATGAATGAAAAATGAATGCGGCCCGCGCATGCATACATTTCTAGCAAAGTGGCCCTTTGCAGAATAAACTTGGACACCCCTGCCCTAGGGACTTTTTTATCCAGATCCGCATCCAGTATACAGTTTAAATCACCGCCCACTAAAAGGGTACCTTGGATGTATGGCGTTACTTTATTAATTGTGTTATTTATAAATCTATGCGGATTCTCATTTGGAGATTACAAATTTAGAAAGGAGTATCTGTGACCCTGCAAATAAGAAATAGATATCTGCCAGAACCGTCCTGCAATCTTAATATCTCGCTGAAGGCCAAGTCTCTGGAAACAACTATTGCAATACCTCTCCTTTTCTTCTTATAGTTAGAGAAAAAAATGGGTGGGAAGAGGCTATTCTTTATTTATGAGGTATCTCCTTTCCAGTGGGTTTCTTTTATGAAGCCCACCGAAATGTGATCTTGCTTTGCCCTCTATGCCTTTTTAAACCTATCTTTTCCCTGTCTTCTCCCTTTCCTTCTCTATTTTCTCTAGCTCTCTCTCTAGCCCCTCATTTTTCTACTCCCTTACAACTCCTCCTTCTCTCTTCTGCCGGTTTTTATGTTTTATTTTTTTATATATTTTTTTTATTATTATTATTGTTTTTTTTCCCCTTCAATTGGGGCTTTCATTATTGTCTGATTCTTGTATAGTTAAGTGTATTCGTTCAACAAGTATAAAATATTATGTGCAGATAAATCATGTGCCAATAAAATTAGTCCAATTTTTTTTTTCTTGTGTAACAATAATATTTGTTCGATAGATATAAAGTATTATGTGCAGATAAATCTATGCTCTTTACTAAAATCATGTGCAATATACAATAGCTTTATATCTTTATGAGTGTAGTTACCAGAACTGTGCGTAGACTCTTTTAAATAACTTTTGTTATAGCTATAGAATATTAAGTGACAGTAAGTCTGTGCTGTTAACTATAATCATGTGCAGTATAATAAAGCTTTATAACTTTGTGAATGTAATTGACAGTGCTATTTATAGCTCTTTAAATAGCTTTATTATATATAACTATACATCTTGAGCAATACGTTCTTATTAACCAACTGAATATAATTATATTAAATGTAGTATCATCTAACAACCCCCCCCCCCCCCCCCCTTTGCAGGGATAGATGTAGGTGAAAGGGGATAGAGCCACAGGGTCTGTTTTAAAGCAGGTTCCGAAACATGAACGCCTCACTATTCAGAATTATTATTGTAGTCTTGACAAGAGTTACCAATGTGTATACCTAGGCACCGTGCACTTTTCTTGTTCTCATAACAGCACCCAAGTAATTTGGGAAATATATATATTTAGGAAAATCAGTGGTACTGATCTGTTAGCATCATACTACAAAAACCATGGCATACACATTGACAACTACCGCTATTATCTTCACAACAATATTTAGGGTATCGTCAGTGGTGTATCTTGATTTTGTACTGCCCTAGGCAGACAAAATCCGGGCACCCCCCTACCCAAGCTGCACACCCACATTACACACCTAAGACATGCCCCATCATTCAGACTCACATCAAGCTCACACTCCCATCACACTCAGTCACACACTCCTACTCCCATCACGCACACTCTGATTCCCATCACACTCAGTCACACACACTGTCTCCCATCACACACACTCTGACTCCCATCACACACACTGTCTCCTATCACACACACTCTGACTCCCATCACACTCAGTCACACACACTGTCTCCCATCACACACACTCTGACTCCCATCACACTCAGTCACACACACTGTCTCCTATCACACACACTCTGACTCCCATCACACTCAGTCACACACATTCTCCCATCACACACTCTGACTCCCATCACACTCAGTCACACACACTGTCTCCTATCACACACACTCTGACTTCCATCACACTCAGTCACACACAGTCTCCCATCACACACACTCTGACTCCCATCACACTCAGTCACACACTGTCTCCCATTACACACACTCTGATTCCCATCACACTCAGTCACACACACACACACACACACACACACACACACACACACTGTCTCACATCACACACACTCTGACTCCCATCACACTCAGTCACACACACTGTCTCCCATCACACACACTCTGACTCCAATCACACTCAGTCAGTCACTCACACACACACACACACACACACACAGTCTCCCATCAGCACTTACCTTTCCCTGGCAGGCAGGCAGCATGGTCCCTCCATGCTGCCTGTTCGGCTTCCCGGCGATTGTGCCGACAGGTCACGTGACCGGGCGGGCGTATGACGTCAGCGCGCCCGTCACGTGACTTTCGGCACTTCCGTGTCGGCACACTGCACGGGGAGCCGAACAGGCAGCACGGAGGTTTCTCTGTGCTGCCTGTTCGGCTCCCCGTGCAGCCTGGCAGGCAGAGCGATGGTGAGGGGGGATCTTCCGATCCCCTCTCACCTCAGTCTCTGCCTGGAAGCGCGGTGGGGTTTTTTTTTTTTTTAAAGGGCCGGATTTTTTATTTTTTTATTTCTATTTTTTCCAGTGCTGGGGGGCGCCCCCCAAAATTTGCCGCCATAGGCATCCGCCTAGGATGCCTCGCGGTAAATACAGCACTGGGTATCGTGTCACTATCCGGGGGTTGCAAGGGTTAGAATAGACAATCTGAGAGAAGTATATGTAGGCTAATTGGTCTCCCATACGCATGATATGCTCATAACAACCTCAGAACGGTTTATATGGATCATTCCGTAGTATCCTATAATTATTCTCTAAAATTAAACAATAAACAATGTGTCAGGAGGTAATTTTCCCTCTAAGAGTATTATTTACCCCAACTTAATCTGGAAAGATGAGAGGTTCTAGAAGGAACCTGTCTCCTACTGGTCAGAACTCAAACTTACATTATAATTCGCAGTATATCTGTAAAGAGATACACTGTGACATTTCTAGTTAAATTAGACATTTCCACTGTTTGGGCAAATTAGTTAGGCATCAAGCACCCCCCAGAGCACTATTTAGCGAGATTATTCAGCCATATCAAAACCTTCTCAGGGGTGTCATATGCAAGAGTTGAGTTCTCATAATAGATCCAGATTTTTGCGGGGAAACCTCATCTGTAGCCAATGTTCTTTTCTCTCAGTAATTTTGTACTGCTAGAAAAGGACTTTCGAAACATTCTTGTTGCTTTGGAGAGATCGTTAAAGCATTTGAGATGTTGAAATTTCTCAGGAAGCTGTGATGTCTCTCCTAACAAATTCCTCTCTGATCTTAATGGAATGGAATCTTATAATAATGTCTCTTGGAGAGTCATCAGGGATTCCCTTTGGCTTTTGAAGTCTATGAAATCTCTCAAATAGGATGTCTGAACTTAAATCACTTATCTTGACGTCCATTCAGAAGTTCGCAAAATATTGTTCCAAAGCTTGCTGGGCGATATCTTCGGAAACACCTCTTATCTGCAAATTCATTTTTCTGTCTCTATCTTCATAGTTCTGTAAGGTGGCTTCAAGGGATCTAATTTTACTGTCCATTTTTTCTATTTTATCCTCTACTTGAACAATTTTCTCTTGGGACTTTTCCAATATCTTTTCATTCGATTCAATTCTCTTTTCCAATCTTTTCAGTTCTGAGGTTATTTCTTTCGTATTATTTGACATTTCTGAGCGGAGTTGTGTGAATTGATTTTCCAGAAATGTTTTTAAGGATTCCATCGTTATCTCCCTATGCTCAATTTCACTTGAGCTGTCAGAAGATATCTTAGAGTGTATTATCGAAATGTCTATTTGTTCTTGTGAGGTCCCATTGGTGGTACTTTTGGGTGAGAAGATTGAGGCCAATTTTTTTTCCTTTTCTTTTGGATCAGGTCCTTTCTCTATTTTTCTCCTTTGTGTCTTACTGTCCGGCTTCCTCGATGCCATATCTTTTGCTTCTCTCCTCTTACTTGGGATAGGAGCACCTTAGTTTCTGCCCTCTACTGACTGCGTGAGCAATTAATATACTTAATTACTGACGTGTTTATCTAGGACTATGTCAGCGCCAGACTAACATCGGCTGGTCCGTTTGGAAAAGCTTCTAACGAAGTTAATTAAGATTGCAGTGTAATTTGCTGTAGGTAGTAACCTTGGCGTAAACCAGTATAGCTTATTCGTTACTTCAGCTTAGATCATACTTCATCAGGTTAGGGTCAGAGTACCAAGCCTGCTTACAATTGTTCCCTTTAGTTATCTTTGCTCAGGAAACCAATTTAAATTCGGAGGGCAGGAGCTCAGGCCAATATGGTATGAGTGGCGGTAGCACACGCCTATTGGAACAGTCTGTTTTAATAATTAATTGCCAGAGGGACCCGAATGCATTATCTCAAAAAGATTTAAGGCGAAGTCTTGAGAAAGAAATACACTTTGTCTTTGAATAGTTCTGAGTTCAAAGACTGATAAGGGGATCCAGTCGTTTCGACTCTAATTCATGAGTCTATTAATCCGTTTAACATATTAAAGATAGCTGAACCCCCCAGGTGCGAGACCGTTTTAATTAACACTCCTCCTGGTGAATTTAACACCTGACGCCTGTCCCGTGAATCTTGATACATCCACTCAACCCCCGTCGTATGGATAGCTTAACCGACAGTATTATCTTCTTATACAAATAAAAGTGAAGGAAGCTTGATAACTCACAGTTTGTTGTTTCAGTCCTATTGCACTTCACCCTCCCGGGGCAGGGGTAACCACCGTCTCCCTATAACCCCGTAGAAGAGGTGCGCTGGACAAACCTGTACGGCTCTATAGCAAGATTTCCTGCCTTTTAGGTGTCGGTCCGATGCTGTGTAGACATGGGAGGAGTTGTTCCTCTTTTCACTGCGTAGAGGCTGCTTAGGGCAGTGTTGGAGGATCTCGCACCTTATAGGAGCTGCTTAAGGTGGTGTTGTTAAAGGAATCGGGGTAGAATCTTTGGTCACGCAGAAAAGACTCAGGATCAAATAGCGTCGTCGAGAGTCGGAAGGACGAAATCGAAAGATCCCATCTCCGTCTCATCTAGGCTTCTCGCGGCAGCTGTTACTCGGCTCACCGGCTCACAAACCATGCCCCCAGTGTTCTACATCCTATTACGGTTTCTTGACGATTAATCAAGTGCTCATATTTAGTTGAGCATAAGGACTCTTGGCTACTTGGATAGGGATAGTACTTGTGTAAGTATACTTGCCCTCCAATTCATTTATTTATTGACTTCTCTCCCTCCCCCCTTTTTTATTTTTCACTTTTAGGGACAGAGTATGGGTAGTTTAGAGTTACATATAGGGCTTTAGAGGAACAGTATAGGACTAGTATAGAGTGTAAAGGAGGTTTTGTTTTTGTTTCGAGGTAGCTATAGGGTTAAGATAGGGCTGGAGAGGGTAGGGGAAGTTTTGGGAACTTTATAAATTTTATATATATATTCTCCTTTTCTCTTTCTATCTTTTTTCTTTTCTTCCTTTATTTGTTTTATTTTTGTTGTATATTATGTATTAAGACGAGGTTGGTAAAACCTAAGGAGGGTGATGTAAGAAGCATTACTAGCAGCCTTGAATCTTATGATTTTTTTTTGTATATGTATTTTGTTACACTGCTGAGAGAACAAAAAAATAAAATTGTAAAACTAGACTTACCTCTATGTCTCTAACTCTGTCTCTGTGCTGCACAAAGTGCTGTAAATGCACCAATTATACACTTTTAAGATAGCAGTCACTTGAAAAACATCAAACTCAAACGGTGAGCATGCTCTGTGATTTGCACTGCTAGCTTTCTACTAACCAACACAGGTGCTTGCTATCAAAACCCCTAACTAATTTACCACACTTCCCAAAGAGAAAAACAAATGGCAGAAAAATGTATATATAAAACCTATTTTTTTCCACAAACCTTCTTACTGCAGGTTAAAATACAAAACCCAAATCACAATACAATACCCTTTTTTAGCTTATTTAAATGCTCCAGCTGTACACTTTGAAAACAGCAGTCACTTGGAAAAAAGAAAACTAAAATGTTGAGCAGGCTCTGTGAGTTACACTGCTGGCTTTCTACTAACCAACACAGGTATAGCCATCAAAAGCCCACCCTTAACTAATTGACCTGGGAGCATTTGCCCACCTATATGTATAACAGGGGGCTTTCAGAAGAGGTTTGTGAGGATGATAAAGGTACCATCACAAGCACCATTTGAGGGCCACAAATTTTGGGAGAAATGGATACCGAAAAGATAGGCAGACAGAAAGACCACACTGAAAGACGGAGGAAAAGACAAATGATGCATATAGAAAGTAACAGGATGACATGCAAAGGCAAGAGGGACAGGCATTCTGAAAAAGAGACAGACAGGTACAAAGCAATAGCTATACAGAGTAGGACAGAATTACACAGAGGACATCTGAATTTAGGGCCACCATCAGGGGGTTAAAACCCTTTTGGTTCTAAGGGGCCCAGCAGTCATAAGGGGCCCACTCAACCATCTGTAGGGATCAAACAGGCAGCATGATATCTGTGCACTATCCAGAAGGTCAGAGTGTTGGAGGACACGTAACCTGCTGACGCTCTGACTCCAGACATGCGTGAGAGGCAGCATGGGAGGAAGTCTGCACAGACATCCAGCTGCCCACCAGTAGAAGTCCTGTGTATGCAACCTGGGTGCTGAAGAATGTGTGCTGCGGATGGTCCTTCTTCAGAGGACCATCCTGAAGAAGCTGATTGGACAAGTATCAGACACCCAGTGGAGCAAGAGGTTGACATTCCTGATGCAAGCCCTCTGAAGAGGTGTTCATGGAGTTCTGATTGACTGAGTTTTTTTTATGTGAGATTGTGTGAGCTCACCATCTCAGATTGTAAGTGTCCTGTTGTCAGGGTATGCTTGGTGGAGCACAGCGCAGAGAGTAACCTGGGCATAGGTGGAGTTGGAAGGGTAATTAGAGTCAGGGACAGTCCAGGAGGCCGAGGCAGGCAGCAGTAGAGAGTTAAATGGAGAGACAAGCCAAGTTCAGGGTAGGAGAGAGAAGAGGTAATCCAGTAAGTATAGCCAAATGTCAAGAGCTAGAAGATCCACAAGTAGGTAGGGAAGGGAGCAAAGCAAGGGACTAGAAGAAAGAGCATGGTACAATGAGGCAGAGCAAAAGGTACTAGCTTGTACGAGCAAGCACTGAATGAAAGATGTGCAGGGTTTAAATAGGCTGCCAGATCCTGGCTCCTCCCACCAGATCATGGTTACTGCCCTCCATTCCCCTGCCAGCAGCAAGGCATTCGCGATTGCATTCCATGAGGTGTGCCTTACTAGAGGCCGGGGATAGGGCCTACACCGCAACTGCGTGGCCTCAGGACAAAGCATCAGGATGTGGATGTGGCAGGATGGGGATCCCAGGTCCGGGACAAGGTAGGCCATGGACCTGACACCTGTGCAAATAAAACTGTGCCTCTCTGCATCAACATCCTGTGCTGTTATTTTGTGTGATGTGCTTTTGAATTTCAGTATGTACATGGGTTTGCGCTAAACCCAGTGAACGGATACCAATTCCATGTAAGTGATATGAATAGTTTTTCAACAGTGAGCACTATCTGTTTTTTTTTAACTCTTTTTGAGTAATACCTGCTGTTATGCTTGAAGTAAATATTCTATATCATTCTACATACTACTTTTATAGTAGTATGTAGTTTATATACATGTTATGAAGCTCATTTCTTTGCATTTATGGTGAACATGTCTTAAACTTACACAGTTAAATTAGTGTAAATGCAATGCTGCCTGCACACAGCGCAAAGCACAATGTATTGGCAGTGTTAATGCTTGGACTGACCTAAATTTCAAGAAACAGGACTCTAGCAAATTCAGAACTATTGACGAATATGCCGTTTCTGTCATTCACTGACCTGGCATAAAATAAAACAATATTTTCTCTTTCTCAGACAATATTTGCAAAATTTCTATATATTTCTTGTACTAAAATATTGAAACCTGAAACCAGGTGAAATACTGTTCTATAAACAAAGATGAAATAACACTAACAATAAATAAGGGTTAGACTTTAAAGTAGAGTATGTAAAATACATTCTCATTTCAATAAGTTGATTATTTTGTTTATTTGAGTATATCTAATTATGAATACTATTTAACACAGCCAGTAGGATGTTCCATTACAATTTTTGTCTACAACAAATTTAGCTGTGAGGTGCATCACGGGTACAGGAAATGGTGGGGGTACCACAAATCCCTAGAGCTCACAAGATTTATGTCTTGTCCTGGCTGTTATTAGCACTGCCATTAACTTTCTTTCTACATCCCTGTAAGAAATTTTAAAGGATAGATGGTTCTGTGATTTATTTGTCTTCTGTAGTGTTTAAAGATTTCCTATGCCTTTGCCATTTGTCCTAAACATGGGAATCACATTAGTTCACATATCTGATGAAAGTTCAAATGCCATTCATTCACCTTGAGCACTGAATACACACATATTGACAGTGTATAAAGGGTATTAAATATTAAATTAACTTTTTTCTGTTAATCAATTTATAAATAAGATAGAATACATTTAGTCTAACATGAAAAAAGGTGGAGTCAAGAAGGAGGGAGAAAAAATCAACAGCCGTCCTACAACTTAATTTTTTTTATCATTTATGAGCTGATATTGTAGCACAAGGACATAGTTGTATTGTTTTATTTAAATGTTCCATTTCTTATTAAATTGCCTTAGTTTAACTAATTGCTTTCCAGGGAAAATATGAATTACAGAATATTTAGCATTTTATATATTTAAAAATATATCTGGGTAGCTTCCCCCTGCTCGATAACCCGAAGATAAAAACAGAAGTCCAGTAAGGGGGACAGCTGGAGGACTAAAATCATAGATTATTACTTTCTACCCTTTTTACTTCCAGATCTTTTTCATTAAAGACAGATGCAAACTCAACCTTCTTAAAGAAAGAATGCTTCATTCATTCATTGCTCAGTTCCTGGGTCTCATGGGAACTACAATATCCGTTGCAGCACAGTCCACAAAAAAGGTGAACTTTGCAGCTCCCCAAGGTTTATAACAGCCTGAACAACCATCAATTTTACACAATGGAATATGAGATCAAGCAAACTAAGTTTCCATCAGAGTAACCAAGGAGACCGAATGACACATTAACCAAAACATCTCATTTTAAGATTACTTATTTTTTCCCCCTTCAATTATTTGCATGTATGAGTGAGTCATTTCCGTTATTACAAAGACTGTACCACATATTCAGAAGCATTTCTTTATTATCTATAGACTGTATTGTTTCTAAATGTTTATCACTGCCTTCATGCAATGTATAAAATATTTTTTTGAGCTACAAAAGCAATACATGTACAGCACAATGATTTTTGTTTAAACAGTGTAACTTACTTATACTGTGAACACAAAATGCTGATGAATTGTTCAGTCTGGTACAAAATATTTTCCCTATAACAGTTTAGTGTATTTACATTACCAGTTCTTTCTGTGATCATTTCTATTTTTTTTTTTTATAAAGAAAGCTCAACCTTCAAAACTTAACTTTTGCAGCTTTTTTTCCAGGGCTTGGTCCACTTTATCATTTGTATTATTTACACATAGTAGCGTACAGAGAGCATTTACCTTGGTTTTCTACTTACACATAAACCTGATATTATTTATGTTAGAAAAGCAAGATAAATGACCATAACTCCCCCGAAAAATATATTTACATTTATTAGATGGTCACAGCTATACACATTACGAAGGATCATAGCAAAAGTTACCTGAATATTAATAAACAATACGATATATCTAATTTCTTTTCTAGGTATTTCTTTTGTGAAAGGATACTGGCATAAATATCACTCAAACATGCATATGTATTTATCATAAGCAAGCTTTACTGCATTTTATATGAGTCTGGTTTGCAGCCTTTTACATAACAAATGAGCAAATTCACATAAGCATGTCATAATTTGAGACTAATCATTTTTTTTCATATGGCATACATCACTCCATTTACTTGAACACATTATTTTAGTTTCTAGTTCACCGCATATTAAGCTAGTCTCACTGTATATTAAGCTAGTCGTCATCCCATTTAAATAATGCAATGATGTCAGCCATGTGGAAAACCTCCTTTGGAATGTTGGATTTCCCTGCTCTTTGTATTCTCAGTTTCCACAACACCAACATATGTCCCAAGACGGTCTGTTAAACCAGGAACTACTTTGTAAGTAATACAGTGACAAGAGAAAGTATGTGAACCTTTTGGAATTACCTAGTTTTCTGCATTAATTGGTCATAAAATGTTATTTGATCTTCATCAAGTATTGAAAAACACAATGTGCTTAACCTAATAACATACAAACAATGCTAATCTTTCATGTCTTTATTGAACATACCTATTAAACATTCACATTGTTGGTGAAAAAAGTAAGTGAACATTTGTATTAAAAAACTAGTCGAACCTCCTTCGGCAGTAATTAGGGTTGCCACCGTTTATTAAAAAAAACATTGTATTCAAGCCATTTTTTTTACTGGCTTGATGTCTACCCAACAACTGCACCCCTTGAAGATAGCATTTCCTGCATTATTTTAATGACAGAGTTTCTTGTATATCATCAGCGGGTTAAACAGGAGAAGCAGTACTGACTTTCTGAGTACCTGAATTAGTATTTAAAAATTGAAGACAATCCATAAAGCTATATGTGTATACAGGGCGTTTTAACCAATGGGCAAACTGGACACTTGCCCAGGGATCACTGGATAAGGGGGACCCGCAAACATCATATCTGGTGACTGTACTTCCCTTCTCCGTGCAGGGAGGACACGGCCGGGAACACGGAGCAGCCAGGAGGTGAGTACTGGGGAAGGAGGGGAAGAGGGTGGCATATTATTGGGAAAATTGGCTGTGTCTTATTAATGGCAGCATAATACTGGCAAATTTTTGGGAAAATTGGCTGGGGCACATTAAATGGAAAAATAATACTGGCATATTATTGGGCAAATTGACTGTGGCATATTAAATGGCAAAATAATACTGGCATATTATTGGGCAAATTGGCTGTGGCATAGTAAAGGCAAAAGTAATACTGGCATATTAATAGCAAAATAACACTGGTATATTAATGGGAAAGCTGTGGTATATTTAATGGACAAACGGTGGCATATTTTAATAGGCAAACTGACTGTTGCATATGTTAAAGACAAAGTGACTGTGGCATGTTATTTGGTACCTGACAGTGGCTTATTTTAATTTGCAAAGTGATTCTGTGGCATGTTCTGTGGGCAAAATAACATGCACTATGGGGCAAATTGACACTGTGGCATGCCAAATTGTGTGGGTGCAAATGGAGTGCAAGCCAAGTGCTGTGGGTGCAATATAGGGGCATGGAATGAATGTGAATGAATATTAATGTGCTATGGGTTTTGTATGGTGCTGTGTTCTTTAGGTGCAATGTGGGTGCAGAAAAAGGGAATAAATATAAGAAATGCAATTTTTTCAATAACATTTTAATTATCTATACAAATAGTTGAATGTGATATGAAAATAGTTGCATATGATATTAAAAAAATTTACATTTACACACACTTTTTTACAATGCAATTTTAGAAAAATTGGGTTGAGGGGGGCCCACTGCTAAAGACTTTGCCCGGGGCCCACTAGGGTATTAAAGTGGCCCTGTGTGCATACCCTACTTTGATACCAATTTAAAATGAAGCATAGCATAGGGCATTTGCATAGATGATGCCTCATGCAAGCCTATAATATGGAGGAGGACATGTCAGGGGTGACTTGTAATCTTCTAAAATTTTATTACGTCTGAAATAGACAAAGAACAAAAATTATGTGCAGGACAAAAGTGTGCAAATAGAATATTGCCCCATGCTGGAGACAAACTCACGGGATGTGAAAAGGAATGGGCAATAAGGAAGTCCACTGATCCTGGTTAATATCCATGGAAATCACAGTACAAAAGGTGGCAGAGGACAGTGCAGGAGAGCAGACTCTGGAGAAAAACACAGCAGTGTCTCTACGCGTTTCGCCGGAAATTGTGTCTCGGCTTCATCAGGTGAAGACTAATAATAGGCATAGAAGGAATCGTTGTATTAGTATACATCGAAGGAACACCCACTTCTGCTTCAGAAAAAAGGTGCTCGTTGCCATGGTTGCTCGTTGACAGTTGACTGGCGTCCTTCCTTTGAAAATACTGTCCACTGAACAATGACTTGTTGTGAGTCCTTTTCATTGTGGAAAAATAATAACATCAGAAACATCATCAGAAGACACTTAAATTACATGTTAATTGCTCTACCCAGAAGATTACAAGTCACCCCTGAGATGTCCGTTTTTCACACATGTTTGTGAGTGCATCCATTACCAGCTATCCACTTTGTATATGTGGTTATTAATAGACATGTGCAAAACTAACATTTTCGTTTCGTTTTCATCCATTTCGGACGAAAATGCATTAGTCCGAAAACGAATGCACATGTCTAGTTATTAACAATATTGCACTATCACTGTATGTATGTTTTTTATATAATTTAAGGTACCCACTACCTCGCGACATTCTGCTTTTGTTCGGTATATTACTGTGCGTTAAGCAGGCAGGTACAAAAGAAAAGAGGGGTAGCATAAAACTAATACCTTACATGTTTTGTGCATATAGATGCCTATGATTAAGTGCTATTCAGGCACAAAACGCAAAAGGCATTCATTTTATGCTCTGCCCTCTTTTCTTTTTTACCTGCCTGCTTAACACACAATAAACCAGATTTTCACTTTGGCTTATTTGACTCTGTTCGCTCATTTTTCTTTTCCTTGAACCTATCATTTGTGTGTAGAGTTGAGCGGACACCTGGATGTTCGGGTTCGGCAGGTTCGCCCGAACTTCGAAAAAATGTCCGGGTCCGTGCTCGAACTTGACCCCGAACTTGACCCCGAACACGACACAAACTTTTGGCCACTAAAATGCCTCTAAAAAAGTCATGGAAGGGGCTACAAAAGGAAGTAAAATGTGAGTAAGAGTAGGACAAGTGCCCTGCAAGCAAATGTGGATAGGAAAAATAACTTAAAATAACATAAAATACATACAAATTACAAATACAGCTGAGCCATAAAATAGCACTAGATGGAATCTTTGATTTTAGCTTTGGAAGAACATAAATCTAAATCTAAAGCATGGCTGCCAGGAGGATCATCAGAATTATCCATTTGAGAGAGCGTTGGAGTGCAGGGTATTCTCTTTCAGTTTATACTAAGTGACCCATAAGTTGAGGATGCGGTAACCGTGGCAGTGTAGGTGGAAGCGGCGCTGGAGGAGGAGGAGGAGGAGCAGGTAGCCAACACTATTTTTTATTTGTTTTTGTTTTTTTAAATTGGAGTAGCCCCCAAAATATTGAGACATATAACAACAGAAAACAAAGAATAAGTGCACTTGAGTATAACAATGACTGAGTGAGGCCGGTATAAATGTCTATTCTGCACAAGGTACAGACAAGTCTGGTGGGATCCATGCCTGGTTCATCTTAATAAACATGAGCTTGTCCA
Source organism: Pelodytes ibericus (assembly GCA_036172795.1). Taxonomy (NCBI): domain Eukaryota; kingdom Metazoa; phylum Chordata; class Amphibia; order Anura; family Pelodytidae; genus Pelodytes; species Pelodytes ibericus. Next base: position 66,276,215 of record CM069864.1, on the reverse strand, counting down.
CGTTGGCTGTGGACAGGCGGCTGCGCTTGTCTGTGATAACGCCCCCTGCCGTGCTAAACACACGTTCAAACAATACACTGGCTGCAGGGCAGGCCAGCACCTCCAAGGCATAAAGGGCAACCTCAGGCCATGTGCCCAATTTGGAGACCCAGAAGTTAAATGGGGCAGACCCATCAGTCAGTACGTGTAGGCCTATGCACACGTACTATTCCACCATGTTGCTGAAATGCTGCCTCCTGCTAAGACGTTGCATATCAGATGGTGGTGCTGCTTGTTGTGGTGTGCTGACAACGCTTTTCCACATTTCGGCCATGCTAACCCTGCCTTCTGAGGTGCTGGCGGTGCCCCAGCTGCATTGGCGACCTCTTCCTCCTCCTCCTCCTCTTCATCATCCTCATCCTCCTCAAAAACTGTGCCCTGGCCTATGCTGGTGCAGGAACCCACCCTCCAAGCCACTTGTGAATGACTGGCCTGATAACAGTGGAAATGACCCCTCTTCTTCCTCTTCCTCTTCCTCCTGTGCCACATCCTCTTCCATCATCGCCTTAAGCGGTTTTTCAAGGAGACATACAAGCGGGATAGTAAGGCTGAGAACGGCGTCATTGGCACTGGCAATGTTGCTGCAGTACTCGAAACAGTGCAAAATGGCACACAGGTCTCGCATGGAGACCCACTCATTGGTGGCACAATGGCACTGTAGAATGGAATGTGGGAATACAAATTGGGAACTATACTGCACTGATGGTGTCTTGTACACTCAGTGATTTCTAGTTGGCCCTCCCAGCATGCCTTAACTCCCTATCAAATTATTAAGCAAATTATTGAGCACCAATTCATGATTATGGCGTGCCATAGTTTTTATTAAATAAGGGGTATTTATTTAGCCGATGAAACACTGAAAACCTAGAAAACTACAAAACAGAGAAGCCAGCATAGTGCTGAATGGGTTTTAGTGAATACCTGAAAAAGAAATATCAGTAAGGCCATATAACTCATGGCTGCTGCAACTACCTTCCAACCTGACTCTTTTCCTGCAGCTAACTCAAGCCTGCAGCAGTGGCACAGAGAGCAGAGTTCAGCTGTCTTTAGAAATTGAAGCAATTAATTAAACTAAGAAAAAGGGGGTGTATATTGCATTAATGGAAGTTTGTGAGATTTATGTCATATTGTGTAGTGTGGGAATATATGGCACTGTGGAAACAGGTGGACATATGGCAATAGTGTCTACCAGGTTGGGGTAAGAAGGCCTCACTTCACAGAGATTGTTTATATTCACCTAAACCTGCCTAAAATAGATAACATAGTTTATATATACCCCATCCTATCAATAATTAATTGGCTACACATGTTGTATTCTGCCAGTCACCAGATGTATTTTATTTGCTTGGGTACCAACTAAACGTTGCCAAAAGTTTATTTGTGGAGATTTGCATAAACCCTTGAAGATATTTATTACTTGATAGGCTCTGGCATTGCTTTATGGTGTATGAAGGAATCAATTATTCTCATCCTTTGTTTCACTACAGAAGCATGACAAACTACTCTTGTGCTGGTAATCTGCCAGTTACTCCTCAATCCATATGCCAATTCACAGAACAAACAAATAAAGAGTACAGCCTCTGAATGCAGATGAGAACGTAAAATACACAAGGTTCTGTAAAACAGGCCATTTGTTTCTTTGTTGTAGTGAAAGTACCTCTACTATAATTATATAAATTTAAACATATTACCTATATTTATAAGAAAATTTGAAAATTCACTATTCAATTTACTAGAGGATGCGCATTCAGCCGTTTGTCTGACAATAACATCTGTTCATGGTCATTTTCCTCCATTCAGCTTGCTCGCATTCACACCATAGACAAGAGTGGGAAATCTGAGGCCTACAAACTGAACTGCCATGAATAAAAAAAAATTGTCTCCGTATTCTCAACTTTGGCATCAATAATTAAAAGGAATAAAAGGAATACAACCAAAGCCCCCAAGGCCTGAACCTCCTTATATTAGCAGTGCATTCTGATTGACCTTTTTATACAAAAAATAAGCACTCTCTTGAAGTAGTATTTATTATAGGGGTGGGGGGTTCTGCTGAAATGACCAAAGAGCTATATACAGTAACAGTGCACAGGCATCAAAGCACTCACACTGATCATGTTACAAACTTTTACAGCTATAGTTAGATTTTTGAGAGTTTTATTTAACACAGTTTCTCCATCATTGAGATGTGTAAGCTTCTTTTATTTTAAATTCCTTTTTATTCAAAGTTTGGAGAATGGTATACAGTGGTCACTTGGTAGAACAAGTAAAGCAGGTAACATTATAAATTTTAACAGAGTTTTTCCTATTTTAAATTAATTCATCTCTCTCCAAACATAAACAAACTAAGTTATTTATAATCACTAAAATACTATACAATTAATATAAAAACTATATCAACTCAAGCTCCCATTTCAACAAAATATCCCTTAGTCAATAATCTACCTTGCTGACCCAGTATTTTTTTTTTTTACTTTAATCATTGTGAAATTGCTAATGCATAGGGCTATTCCAAATGATTTATTATAGGTCTCAATGAAATGTCTCTATTACTTTTTGCTTTATGGGAGATCCCAAGATATTAATAAAAGGGGTATAGGTGGAGAAAAACTATTTAGAGCGTTTGTTTTCTTCAAAAGTGAATTTCAAATAATTTGAAAGACATTATAAAATACCATATTTGCTTAAATATAATATAATGCCTCTGCTGATCTGCAGCCTTAGGTGCTCAGGTGCCCGATGTAGGCCGCTCCTGTGCCCCCCCCCCCCCCCCCATCATCACTCCTACAATCCCTTTGTCCCCTCCTTCACTGTGCCACAGCTTTCTTTTCCTCCTGTACTACCCATGTTTTGGCATTAGGGTTGCCACTCAGCCAGAGGCCATTTAAGAAAAGTGGCAACCCTAGTAGTTATACTATGTCATATAAATTTATATATATATATACAAACATAGAGAGAGAGAGAGAGAGAGAGAGAGAGAGAGAGATTATTATTATTATTTCGACTTTTACTGCTATAATACAATTTATAAGAGTTTAAACGACAAATATGCAATGTGTGAGTGTATTACAATAGTTCTTATTGCCACACAGTCAAACATACAGTGTGACATATACAGTGTCATGCACACACACACATAGTGTCTCACACATCACACAGTGTCACATACAGGCTCTGACACACACAACACAGAGTGTCTCAAACATTACACAGTGTAATATACAGGGTCTCACACAAACATCACATAGTGTCTCACAAAGCATTCAGTGTCACATAAGATTCCCACACACACACACACAAACATCACACTGTGTCTCACACGTCAGACAGTGTCACATACAGGCTCTCACACAAACATCACACAGTGTCTCACACATCAAACAGTGTCTCACACATCACACAGAGTCACACATATCACATAGTGTCACATACAGTGTCTCACACACACATCCCACAGTGTCACATACACACAGTGTCACATACAGAGTTTCACATACAAATCACACATTGTATCACACAGTGTCACATAAGTGTCTCACACACATAAAAACATCACGCACTGTCAAATACACAGTGTTTCACACTGTGTCACATACAGGGTCTCTCTCTCACACACACACACATCACACAGTATCACATACACACAGTGTTCACATGCACACACCACAAACTGTCCTATACACATACAATGTCACAACCATACACATACAACGGTATGCAGGGTTTTGTAAAATAATTATTCCTTTCCCCCTCCACTTTTTACCTTTCATTTCAGGGATGGGGGCAGTCATGCGCCTGTTTCACTTTACTATATGACACACCGGTAAGGTGTCTTTTTCTGATCAGAGAGCTGGAACATCATGTGACCCAGAGCTCTGATCGATCATATGTTACAAATGTATTCTTCCTGGTAAAATACTTTCTAAATAAATAAATAAATAAATAATAAATAAAAGGGAAAGAGAAGAAACATATAATGGTACATAGTTACTTCAGCAATTTTGAATTCTGTTTTCAGTGGAGAAACATTCCTTCTTGATTCCAAATGGCAATCAGATTTCTCCTTGGATCAACAAGCACTGAATAAATATTAATGCCTATATTAACATACATAGCCCTCGATATTCGGTTTCATTAAAAAAGTATCGAGACCCCTTTTAAAGACATCTAATGAATTCCATACCTTTATTGTCCTTACCGTAAATAATCCCTTCCGCTGTTGTACAATAAATCTCCTCTCCTCAAGTCTTATTGGGTGGCCTCTTGTTCTTTGTACTGTTCTGTTAATGAACAGTTCTTTAGAGAGCCTTTTGTATTGGCTCTGTACATATTTATATCAAATTATCATACCCCACTAAGATGCCGTGTCTCTAACAAAGACCCAACATTATCAGCCTTTAATTTTTGACATTTATGTATTTAATGGTATTTTTGGGGTTCTTCTTGCTCTCCAGCCTTAGCAATTATTTTTTCATTCTCTAATTTAGCTTAATTTTGTTCCAGTTAATGCTCCGTCAATATGGCTATGCCCTCTTGTGGTCTGAGCTTCGGAAGTGAAAGAAAATTTACTTCCGTCGATCTGAATATTCTACTTGACTGCCCCTAGAGGCAGCAAGTAACAGTGCAATGTAAAAAAAAAAAAAAGATGTAATTAGATAAAAACTGGTATTATAGATAGATTAGCCTATAGGGTTAAAATGAAATAATTTTTTGCATAAGGGATAGGGTTAAAATTAAATTAAAATTAAAATATATTAAGGGATAGCAAAAGGGTTAGAGTTGGGGTTAAATTTAGTGTTAGGGTTACATTTACGGTTCGGGTTGGGGGTCAAAAAGTCAATATAGGAAAAAAACAAAAAACACTATTTTTGGTTTTTGCCCCATAACTCGCAAAAAAATACCGAAAAATATGGAAACATGCATATTTCTGAACTCGGGGCAACATTTAGAAACTATTTAGACAGGGTCTTTTTTAATGATTGCATTTGTGTAAATTATATTTTAGGTCAAAGTTAGAAGGAAAAAGTTTTTTTAAATTTGTCATCATATTTTATGATTTTTTTTGTAGTAAATTATAAGATATGATGAACATAATGGTATCTAATGAAAGCCCTTCTTATGACGATAAAAACAACATATAATTTGTGTGGGTACAGTATGTGAGAAAGAAGAAAATTACAGCTAAACACAAAAACCCCAGAAATGTCAAAACAGCCATTGTCACCAAGAGAAAGTTAAGGTAAAAATGTCTTGTCACTAAGGGGTTAAGCCTTCTAAATGTGGAATTTTTAAAAATAAGTGTTTTGGTGGGACCTGTACCATTTAACCTTTTAAAATTAATCTCAAATGATACCATGTTATGGTCACAATTCCCAAAGTGCTCCCTTGTTTGGATGTTAGAGATAAGCTCACCATTGTTAGTTATTACCAGATCCAGAAACACATCCCCTCTGGTAGGTGTCTGTACTAACTGAGACATAAAAATTGTCAGCAGTTCCATTTTTTCAATCTAATTCTGTGTAATAAAAATCCCCCAAAATGATAATACAACCTATTTGAGAAGCCTTTTCTATTTCCATTAATAGTTAAATATTTGGTGGTTTGTAACAAATGCCCACTAATGTTTTCTGGTACTATCTCAATCCACATTGATTCCACTTGTTCACTACAGTCATCATATATATCTTCCCACAATATTTCAAGCCAATAATTCCAGTTTGACATGCAGACAGACTCCTCCACCTCTTTTGTTTGACCTTTCTAAACCAATCATGCGAGTCACCCTACCATGTTTCTGGTATGCCAATTCAGTTGTACTTTTTAATTCCTGCTTACCACCTCCAATTCCCCTCTTTTACTAATGAAATCTCTGGAATTTGTAATGCCACTGCCATGTTCCATTTGTGGCTTCATTTTGAAGTTTTTTTATAGGCTTCTTCCTATAATATGTACTAATCATGCTTGCCTTCCTATATGGTCTATCCCAATAGGGATATTTGTCCCTCCACCTATTCCTAGTTTAACCACTCCTCTAAACGTCAAGATGTCCTCTTCCAAAGCACAAGACCCTCTTGCATTCAGGTGCAATCCATCCCAACTGTAGAGATTGTAACCAAAAGCAAAATCAGCCCAGTGTTCTAGAAACCCAAAGCCCTCATTCTTACACCAAGACTTCAGCCATACATTAAGCTCCCTAAACTTCCACTGTCTCTCTGGTGTAGCGCAATGCACAGGTAGTATCTCTGAGAACACGACCTTGGAGGTCCACTTCTTAATCTTAGTCACTAAATCCCTATCATTACCTTTTAGAACTCTCCATTTTCTTCTTACTGTGTCCAGTGGTGTATCTTGGGTTTGTGCTGCCCTAGGCAGACAAAAATTGTGCTCCCTAGACCCCCCCAAGTTGCACACCCAGGACATGCCCCATAACCCACATTGCACACCCAGGACATGCCCCATCACCCCATTACATGCCCCATCACCCTCATTGCACACACATTAAATGCACCATCACCCCAATCACATTCCCCATCACCCACATTGCACACACATTAAATGCCCCATCACCCCATTACATGCCCAAATCACCCCATTACATACACATTAACCCCTTAAGGACAGAGCCTTTGAAACATTTTTGTCCTTTCTGGACAATGCCTATTTTAACATTTCTGTGCTGTTTGTGTTTAGCGGTAATTTTCTTCTTTGTCATTTGCTGTACCCACACATATTATATATTGTTTTTATCGGGACAAGAAGGGCTTTCTATGGATGCCATCTTTTTGATCATATCTTATCATATTATTAAAAAAAATAATAAAATATGGTAAAAAAAAACACAAATTTCTTTGTTTTTATTTGAAACAACTTCTCCTCATCGACAATAGCGAACGAAAATACATGCTAAATAGATTCTACTATTTCTCCTGAGTACAGGGATACCACCCATTCATAGGTTTGTTGGGTTGTTTGGGGGCTAAAATGCCACATTTGTGAGGTGCAGTTTTTTGTTTTCCAACTTGAAATTTTTACATGCAGACAGCCTGCACCCATGTCCCATTTGGGACATATTTGAAGCCAGCTAGTGTATTTTACCCCATCAACCCATATATTTTTTAAAAGAAGACACCTTAGGCTATTTCAAATGGTGGTATTTTTACACTTTCCATGCACTAATTCTACCACCAGCCTTTGTCAAACTTTGTGGTAGTAATTTTTTTGTGGGTTTTTTTCACAAACCTTGTACTTCAGACATGAATTCACAGATTTTGGTATGTGTCACTGCCAAATAACACCCTAATAAGTGTTCAGCAACATCTCTTGAGTACAGGGATACCACCCATGCATAGGTTTGTTGGGTTGTTTGGGGGGTAAAAGGCCAAATTTGGTAGGTGCAGTTTTTGGTTTTCCAAATTAAAATTTTGACATGCAGACCGCCTGCACTCATGTCCCATTTGGGACATATTTGAAACCAGCCAGTGTATTTTACCCCATCAACCCATATATTTTTTAAAAGAAGACACCTTAGGCTATCTCAAATGGTGGTATTTTTACACTTTCCATGCACTAATTCTACCACTAGCCTTTGTCAAACTTTGTGGTAGTAATTTTTTTGTGGTTTTTTTTCACAAACCTTGTACTTCAGACATGAATTCACAGATTTTGGTATGTGTCACTGCCAAATAACACCCCAATAAGTGTTCAGCAACATCTCTTGAGTACAGGGATACCACCCATGCATAGGTTTGTTGGGTTGTTTGGGGAGTAAAAGGCCAAATTTGGTAGGTGCAGTTTTTGGTTTTCCAAATTAAAATTTTGACATGCAGACCGCCTGCACCCATGTCCCATTTGGGACATATTTGAAACCAGCCAGTGTATTTTACCCCATCAACCCATATATTTTTTTAAAGTAGACACCCTACGCTATTTCAAATGGTGGTATTTTAACACTTTCCATGCACTAATTCTACCACCAGCCTTTGTCAAAGTTTGTGGTAGTAATTTTTGTGTGGTTTTTTTTCACAAATATTGTATTTTAGACATAAATTCACAGATTTTGGTATGTGTCACTGCCAAACAATAACCCAATATGTGTTCAACAACATATCCTGAGTACAGGGATACCACCCATGCATAGGTTTGTTGGGTTGTTTGGGGGCTAAAGGGCCACATTGTGAAGGTGCGCATTTTCAACTTGGAATATTGACGTGTAGTCAGCCTGAGCCCATCTTTCATTTGGGACTTTTTTTTAAGTAGGACAGTGTATTTTACCCCAAAAAGTATATATTTTGTAAAAGTAGACACCCTAGGCTATTTTAAATGGTGTTATTTTAACACTTTCCATGCACCAATTCTACCACCAGCCTTTGTCAAAGTTTGTGGTAGTCATTTTATTGTGTATTTTTTCCCACATACATTGCACTTTAGACACAAATTCACATATTTCGGTATGTGTCACTGACAAACAATACCACAATATATGTTCAGCAACATCTCCCGAGCACAGGGATACCACCCATGCATAGCTTTGTCAGCTTTGTTTGGGGTTGAAAGGCTACATTTGAGATGTGCGCTTTTTGATTTTCAAACTTGGAATTTGAACATGTAGAGCAAGGAAGGGGTTAATAGCTCTTATAAGAGCCTTTGTAGTACTGTACAAAAAAATTAACCCCTAAAAATGCACAGACAAGAAAAAAATTTCTGCTGTGCAGTGATCAGTGGCAGGGAAGGAGTTAATACACTACACTATACAAAAGGTATGGCTTTTATAAAAGCCCTTGGGACTCACAATTTATTAACATTTTATTTAATTTATTACAATTTAAAAAATATGTTATACAGATCTGTCTCTTTCCCTCACTAAAACTCAAGTGAGGAGAGGGAGGCAGATCCATATGGGTCAGAACAATATTTACGAACCAGACGAATGGTGATGCTCATCTGGGAAATCACCAAACCACCTTTGCCACTGATCGGCTGTTACTGATCGCTATACACGCGTTCAGACAGCTTCAAAAGGAATACATGTAATCCCCTAGTGGGTATAATTAACCCCTAGTGAGTCTGACAAAAAAAAAAATCCTTCGGCGACTAGATTGCTCCATATGCGCTGCTTAGGCAGTGACCATATGCACTGCTTAGGCAGTGACCATATGTGCTGCTTAGGAAGTGATATACAGCAAGGAAGGGGTTAATAGCTCTTAAAAGAGCCTTTGATATACTGTAATAAATCAAAGTAAAAAAAAATAACCCTTAAAAAAATGCACAGACAGCAAAAAATGTGCTGCTGTGTAAGATCACTGCGTACACAGCGATCAATTGCAGGGAAGGGGTTAAATACTGGAAACGGCTTTTATAAAAGCCTTTGGGTCTCAATTCTATTAAATATATTATAATTAAAAACTTACATTATACAGCTCTGTCTCCCTCACTAAAACTCAAGTGAGAGGGAGGCAGATCTACACTGGTCAGATCAAATATTTACACATATTGATCTAACCAGACGAATGGTGATGCTCATCTGAGCAAACGCCAACCCGCCATTGTCACTTATCAGCTGTTACTGATCGCTATACATGCGCTCAGACAGCTAAAAAAATTTTTTTACGTTAAACGTAGTCCCCTAGCGGGTATAATTAACACGTGACGGGTGTAATAAAAAAGTTTTAAAAAAATTAAAAATGCTTCTGCAGCAAGATTGCTGCATTTGTGTCAGATCGCTGATTAGGCAGTGATCTACGGCAAGAAAGGGGTTAATCTCTCTTAAAAGAGCCTTTTTTTATCCTGTAATGAATTACAGTAAAAAAAAATAACCCCTAAAAAATGCACAGACAGCAAAAAATGTGCTGCTGTGTATGATCACTGCGTACACAGCGATCAATGGCAGGGAAGGGGTTAAATGGCTTTTATAAAAGCCCTTGGTGTTTAAAATTTTATTAAATATTTTTTTTATTATTTTATTTTATTTTTTTACTTGATCTGATCTGTCTCTCTCCCTTACTAAAAGTAGTAAGGTGAGGGAGGCAGATCAATACTTGTCAAAGGCAATATTTAGTAATATTGCCTTTGACAGTATGGTAAGTGCTCATCAGAGCACTTACCATACATGCCTGCACACAGATCACATAGATCTGCTGTGCCGGCATCGATTGGCTCCCCCTAGAGCATCGGAAGTGAAATACTTTCACTTCCGATGCTCTTGCCATTAGAAGGGAAATGCTGCCTGTACAGGCAGCGTTCCCTTCTACTGAGCCGATGGGGTCGCTCAGGAGAGCGACCACCATCGGCTCTGGGGAGCAGAACGGTGTTGTTAAGTGCCTCGCTGGCGAGGCACTTTAACAACACCGGAGATGCTTAGAAAGCGAACGATCGTTCGCTTTCTAAGCACATGTGTGCAGCGGGCGCAGCCATTTTTAAATGCCAGGCACGTCACCTGTCGGCAAGTCCTCGATTTGCCGTGACGTGCCTGGCACGTCACCTGTCGTTAAGGGGTTAAATGTCCCATCACCCCTATTACATGTCCCCATCACATGCTCCTTTACATCATTACATGCCCCCATCACCCCCATTACATGCCCCATCACCCCATTATATACCCCATCACCCTATTACATGCCCTCATCACCTCCATTACATGCTACCATCACCTCATTAAATGCCCCATAACCTCCATTACATGCCCCATCACCCCATTACATGCCCCATCACCCCATTACATGCCCCAATCACCCCATTACATGCCCTCATAACCTCCATTACATGCCCCCATCACCACCATTAAATGCCCCATAACCTCCATTACATGACCCCATCACCTCCATTATATATCCCCATAACCCCCCTTACATGCCCCACCACCCCCATTACATGACCTCCATTAGATATTCCGATCTCCTAAGCCACCGTCTCTACCAGAGAGCAAGGTTTTTTTTGTTTTTTTAAGAGGTATTTTTGTCTGCCCTAGGCAGACAAAAAATTGTGCTCCCCAGACCCCCCCAAGTTGCACACCCAGGACATGCCCCAAAACCCACGTTGCACACCCAGGACATGCCCCATCACCCCATTACATGCCCCATCACCCTCATTGCACACACATTAAATGCACCATCACCCATTACTTGCCCGCATCACCCCATTACATTCCCCAATCACATGCCCCATCACCCAAATTGCACACACATTAAATGTCCCATCACCCCATTACATGCCCAAATCCCCCCATTACATGTCCCCACCACCCCCATTACATGACCTCCATTAGATCTTCCGATCTCCTAAACCACCGTCTCTACCGGAGAGCAAGGTTTTTTTTTTAAGGGGTGTTTTTTTTATATATATTTTTTTCTTTTGCCCCATCACCCCATTATATGCCCAATCACTCACATTGCACACACATTAAATGCCCCATCACCCCATTACATGCCCCATCATCCGATTACATGCCCCAATCACATGCCCCATCACCCACATTGCACACACATTATATGCCCCATATTTTTTTTAAACAAACTTTATTGAATGCGCATTGGCTGGAGGGGAGCGCACAACGCTTCCCTCACAGCCACGGACCTGCACCGGAGACAGAGCAGCAGAGAGGAGGTAAGTAAGGGGGAAGGTGTGAGGATCCTGGCATATTGTGTGACATAATAATGATTATTATGCCACACAATATGCCAGAATTTAGGATTATTAAATAATCCTGGCATATTGTGGGGAAAGTCCTGGCATATTGGGTGGCTAAGTCCTGGCATATTGTGGGGGAAAATCCTGGCATATTGGGTGGCTAAGTCCTGGCATATTGTGGGGGGAAATCCTGGGATATTGAGGGGCATAATCCTGGCATATTGAGGGGCATAATCCTGGGATAATGAGGGGCATAATCCTGGGACATTGAGGGGCATAATCCTGGGATAATGAGGGGCATAATCCTGGGATAATGAGGGGCATAATCCTGGGATAGTGAGGGGCATAATCCTGGGATATTGAGGGGAATAATCCTGGCATATTGGGTGGCTAAGTCCTGGCATATTGAGGGGCATAATCCTGGGATATTGAGGGGAATAATCCTGGCATATTGGGTGGCTAAATCCTGGCATATTGAGGTGCATAATCCTAGCATATTGTGGGGGAAAATCCTGGCATATTGAGTGGCATAATAATTCTGGCATATTGGATAGCTAAATCCTGGCATTTTGAGGGGCATAATCCTGGCATATTGAGGGACAAAATACTGGGATATTGGGTGGCTAAGTCCTGGCCTATTGGGGGGCAAAATCCATTGGTGTTTGTCTCCAGTCCCCAGAGCCAGACCAAAAGCCAGACTACAGCCAGAGACCAGATCATCTTATTGTCCTGGTGGTAAGTTGACAATTCAATATGTTTATTATTTAGTAGTTTAGTTATTAATACTACATTGGAAACTAATTTACCTCACATTTAAAGGACACTATAGTCCCAGAACCACTACAGTTTAATGTAGTGGTACTGGTGTCTATAGCCTGTCGCTGCAGAGAAAAGACACTGTGCAGTCCTGGGGTTAAAAGTTAATTTTAAATTTAAGGTCAAAGTAGCTTAAATTAAAGCATAACTGATGTAGATCATTTTTACAAATCAGTAATTTTGTTTGCACTAAAGGACTAAATTTGGGTACGAAACCATGAAGTTGCAAAATGGAGGAGTAAGCAAACAATCTAATACACAGGCTTGTTTCTTTAGCTATGGCTTAAGTTATGGTACTTATTCTCCACCATTCTTAATAGGGGGCTTTATTGCAACATGTAACTCTGTTAACTCTCTTTTAATTTAAATGCTGAGAAAGGGGTGGAACATGTGATGTCATGATATGGGAAAATAATATGATAATGTGGGGGGGGGGGGCAATTTTTATTTTGCCTAGGGCGGCAAAAATCCTTGCACCGCCCCTGCATATGCGCAAGCCTATCCTGCCAATTTGTAGAGTAAAATTATTTTCCGAACCATATCAATGCTTTAGTAAACTCTACATAGATCACATCTTGCGGCACACTCAGATCTATCATTTTACTGACTTTTTCATAGAATGTTATCAAATTAGTTGGGCAAGAATTGTCTTTATTTTAATAGTCTAAATCACAATATATTCCTGAATATATACATGTAATCCCTCAAATAATTCCCCCACTGTAGATGCCAAGCTCAAAAGTTTGTGGTTTTGATCCATTTTGAAATATGTCCATCTGCTTTAAACCAATTTACTGGCATCATACCCTAATGGAAAGAACCTCTAGAGAGCGAAAATTACATTGAGTCCACTGCTATGCTGCTTAAGCACTCTTGAGTATATATCATCTGGCCCTGGGGCCTTGTCAACCTTTGCACTGTTTATTTGCTTAACCACTTTTGCCTGGGTCAGCCAAACCCATGTTTGTTATAACAGCTTTAAAAATACTGTTGCTGATGCTTCTTCCTTTGTATAAGCAGAATCATTTTTTCTCTCTGTTCTGAGGAAACAAGTAACGTTAAAAACGTAATCAAACTCCTAGTTAACTAATAGATGGTATAATTTTAAATAAACTATTATTTAAAATGATACCATCTATTGGTTAACTAGGAGTTTGATTGCAAACTCTCTGTTCTCACTAATCAAATTACCAATTTCAGCCAACAAAGGACAAAGATTTTCTGCATTCAGTTTTTTTTTATTTTAACATACTTGCATATTTATTTATTTATTTTTTTTTTCATTTTTTTTTTGGGGGGGGGGGGGGTTAAGTCTTACTCTCCATGGCAATCAGTATCTCATTTTCTAATGTAGCTAATTTGATTGTCTTTTTGCTGTCTTTGTTGGCATCTTTTACTTAAAAAATTATGCTGATCCCTCTTCTTTATAATGTTTGAATGTCATTTTCTTCATTTCTGTTACTGGTTAGCCACAGGGGTTTTAATGTTCTTCTTTGTATTTGGCTCCCAATGCTAAATTCATGTAATTGTGTTTTGTGTAAAGGTATTGCACATGCCTTGTGTGTTTAATCTAGAAAACCAATGGATGCTCTTAGCCTGTTAACATTTATCCTTCTAAAATTCTGTTTTGAGGTAGTGAATACCAATTTACATTTTTGAATTAATCTCAACATGTTTTGGTCACTATTTCCCAAGTGTTCTTTTGCTTGGATATTTGAGATCTGTTCTTTAATAGTTATTACCAGATCCAGACAGGCATCCATTCTAATTGGGTTCTCTGTTAAGTGTAACATAAAATTGTCATTTAGCAGGTACAGAAGCCTGCTTGCCTTAGCAGAACTAATTGTTCCACAATTCTGATCTGTATCTGGATAATTACAATTTCCCATGATTAAAACTTTACCCACATTTGCAGCCATTCCAGTTTGCAATATAAGCTCATCTTTCCCATTGATGCTAGTATAATTTTATTTTAAGCAAGGAAATGGTAGTGGGTTCAACATGGATCCATTGTTGGAGAATTATTTTGTGCCTGCAGCCAATATCACTTCCAAAAGATTTAATTTTGTGTCTGTTCTTGGTTTCAAAAATAATTGTCTAAGCAGCAAATATTTGAACAGTGCTTTTCAGGGCTTTTTTCCCCCTTGCCTAATAGCTATTTAGTAAACTGGGTTGCTGCAGCTTTTTAAGCTTTTTAAGCTTTGTAAGTGTTTTTATAAACAGGAGCACACAAAATAATGTTGAACTGTGTTATGCAGAGCTATGTTTGGTTATCTGCCTCACAGTCATAAATCAATTTAGACTAATGCAGCAGACACATTTTTTAAGTCCATTTTCACAATAAGAACACTGGATTGATGTAAAATTAAAATGTTTGTTGTCTCTAATATCTAAGGACAGTTATGAAAATCAGGTGAAGAACTACTGCTGTCTGTTTCATAATGATAGAGATATTACATATTATATTGGCTCAATATTATTGAAGAATTTGGTTCATACTCTGACTTTTCTATCAACTGCAATAAATTGAATGTCATGGCATAAGATTCTAAAGCTAAAGTAACTCCACTAAGTCAACTGCAGTGGTTGGATCACATTAAATACCTTGGAGTCACAGTGTCCACTAATCCATTATCATATTTTGAAAATAACATGATAGCTATGATTGACAATCTTCAAACCAGGGTCAACTTATGACAGAATCTACACAACTCAGTAGCTGGCTGCATTAATTTGATTGAAATGCTTATTCTCCCTAATTTTCAATATGGAATTATTAATACCACATGAATGATTCCTCAAAAGTTGTTTTAAATAATTAATTCCTTGTTTTCTCTTAATTGTGTGAAGGGATAGATGATTTCACATTAGCAGAAGCACTTTGACTATATCTAGACAAAGGGGGATGTAAGATTTCTTCATATTTGTAGATCTCTAAAAATATTATTTGACTTTGCAACTAATTCACGAACGAGAATGGATTACAGCAGACAAGTATCTTCAATAATGCTGAAGAATGCATTGGTTAAATCAAACTTAACCAGGTAATTAATTCTGGATTAATGAGGAGTATAATTGTTTTTTCAACAAAATGTACTGATTTGTTGCAGGATTTCTGGTTTAGGTACATTTCTCTGGCACACCGGTCATTTACCTGAGTTGATGAGCAAGTAGATTTAATATTTTTGGACCCCTCTGGATTGATCTGAAAGATCCATATGTGTTTCTATTGTGTCATATTCTGGGAGGGACGGGGTGAGGGATTGGGTGGGGGGGGGGGGGGGTAGGGGTATTGTATTTTTTGCTTGAACTATAGGAAAGGAGAAGTGATAAATAATATATAGCTGAATCTGATAAAATAAGCTAAAAATAAGACAGTGCTATATATAAACACACCTAAGTAATAATATAAACTTTAGAGGCAGGTATGTATAAAAATATATAAATTCCTTTATTATACAAAGACAAGCAGTAAAAAAAACAGAGATAAAAAAATGTCAAAGGTAGCAGTCCAGGGCCACTAAATATATATATGTGAGTGGTCACATGGATAGCATACATACAAAAAAGAAGTAGGTAGATATAACATACATGAAAAGTAAAAATTACCAGTATAACTAAATGAATACATTAATACCAAAATGCATAATACAAAAATGTAAAGGTATAAGAATCCCTTACCCACTGGGTTTGCTCACCTGGCCAGGTTATGAACAATTGGGTATTGTGTTGCACTAAAAAACAAAACAGCTACACCCAACAGGACGCATTTCGATTTCTTCTTCAGTTGGTGGGCGGTAGTGCAATAAACCCAGTCGGGAAGGGAGCGATATATATTGCAAAGCAAAAACAATGAAGACCCTTAATTAATCAGTACATCATAAGAATCAGTTTGTTTCAATGAAAATCCATGTGTTGCATTAAAACCGGAAGTAGCCACCATAGAGGGGTTGTATAGAAAGTTCAACTCATTTTCGTTTAAAGTCCGTATATTGCATTGAATATGGAAGTAGTTATCATAGAGAGATTGTATAAAAGGTATCATCACCATAGAAATGAAGACAACAAGGATCCGATACAATTTGTATGTTCTGTTACAAATACGGAACTAAAAATCATAGAGAGAGGTTTTCGAGGAAAGAGATCAACAGTTGCCATGGTGATGGGTCCAAGCCCTGCATAGCCGGCATAGCGGAGGAAGGACAGCGAATACAGCCACGGAAAGAGTGCCCTCTTTCTTACCAAGTGATATATCACTATATCTAATCTAAAAAGAGGGGGTAAATTGTTCCAACAACGATTGTGGTACAAATAATGGCATCTATTCATTTATTAATCCTTCGTTCTTATGTAGATCTGGTACATTTGTATGCTATCCATGTGACCACTTACATATATATATTTAGTGGCCCTGGACTGCTACCTTTGCCTTTTTTATCTCTGTTTTTTTACTGCTTGTCTTTGTATAATAAAGGAATTTATATATTTTTATACATACCTGTCTCTAAAGTTTATATTATTACTTAGGTGTTTTTATATATAGAGCTTTCTAATTTTTAGCTTTTTGTTTTTCTTTTTGCAGTGGTTCCTTCCATTGCATTCTGTATTAAGACTAGCTGCTAATATATTATTTTATTCCGGTGGAGTCATTCCTTTACTCCACACGATCTGAGATATTTATCCTCACATTGTCAACGTGTACCCCTCCTACCAATGGTGTATATCAATATATATATCAGCCCACTGGTTAGTATTGTGTTTATATTACATTTGGAGTGAGGTTTATATTATACGCTTTTTTGACACCAATTCTATTCACTAGCGCTGTGCTTACGTTTTTTTTAATCTGATATAATATCAATATTCTATGAATCATAGCAAAACGCATCTAGACTAAATTAATAAATCCTACTAGAGTGGGAAGGTTCGCTTATAAAATATAATTTAATGATAATTTTTTAAAAGGGAGATCTAGAGTAAGAACAAAAGCGAAAGGAATGGGAGTTGGGGGGAAAATACATATAAAATAATTGCACTTTACACATTAATCACCATATTAATAGAGGAAATAAATATAAATATCTATTAATTTAATAACACATGACTAGCACTAACTTTATAAAGTTATGTATTCACAGTTGAAAATTATAATCACATTTTGATATAATTCATATTTAATATGTCATTCCCTACCCCTTTAAATAAATAAATAAATACATTAAAAAAAAACATTAAAAATTAATTGCACTTTCCACATTAAACATTATATTAATATAACGTAAATAAATAAAAATATCTACAAATTTAATAACACACGATAAGCACTTAATTTACGGGGCTAGGTATTCACAGTTGATATTTGTAATCACATGGAGATATAGTTAATGTTTAACATATGACTATGTAATTAATAAAGAAGTGAGAGGGAAAATGTATATTCAATTCATACTTCTTTGGATTTCAATATTGGATTTGGATTTCAATATTGTTGAATGGATTAGACAATGGCTGAGTGACAGGCAACAGAGGGTTGTAGTCAATGGGGTATATTCGATGCAAGGTCTTGTTACCAGTGGGGTACCTCAGGGATCTGTTCTTGGACCCATTCTCTTTAATATTTTTATTAGCGATATTTCAGAAGGTCTTGTTGGCAAAGTATGTCTTTTTGCTGATGATACAAAGATTTGCAGCAGGGTTGATATTCATGGAGGGATAAGCCAAATGGCAAATGATTTGGATAAACTAGAAAAATGGTCAGAGCAGTGGCAACTGGCATTTAATGTGGACAAGTGCAAGATTATGCACCTTGGGCGTAAAAACCCAAAAGCAGAATATAGACTATTTGGTACAGTCTTAACCTCAACATCTGAGGAAAGGGATTTAGGAGTAATAATTTCAGAGGACTTGAAGGTAGGTAGGCAATGCAATAGAGCAGCAGGAAATGCTAGCAGAATGCTTGGTTGCATAGGGAGAGGTATTAACAGTAGGAAGAGGGAAGTGCTCATGCCATTGTACAGAGCACTGGTGAGACCTCACTTGGAGTATTGTACGCAGTACTGGAGACCGTATCTCCAGAAGGATATTGATACTTTGGAGAGAGTTCAGAGAAGGGCTACTAAACTGGTTCATGGGTTGAAGGATAAAACTTACCAGGTAAGGTTAAAGCATCTTAACATGTATAGCTTGGAGGAAAGACGTAACAGGGGGGATATGATAGAAACATTTAAATACATAAAGGGAATCAACACAGTAAAGGAAGAGAGTATATTTAAAAGAAGAAAAACTACCACAACTAGAGGACATAGTCTTAAATTAGAGGGGCAACGATTTAAAAGTAATATCAGGAAGTATTACTTTACTGAGAGGGTAGTGGATGTATGGAATAGCCTGCCAGCAGAAGTGGTAGAGGTAAACACAGTCAAGGATTTTAAGCATGCGTGGGATAGACACAAGGCTATCCTAGCTATAAGACCGGGAACGGGGGACTAATAAAAGTACTCCAAAAAAAAAATTGGGCAGACTAGATGGACCGAATGGTTCTTATCTGCCGACACATTCTATGTTTCTATGTTTCTCTGGAATGAACAATATAATAACAATATAATAACACTGATTAAATAAATGAAAAGTTCATATTTAATGGGTATCACAAGATTTGCATTTCAATTTAGTAAATTACAGTTAAATATGGCTATACCATTGTAACCACATTGATAGGTGGAAATTTTTTTTTGTATTTATTTTTTTTACAACTCACTATTAAAATATATATATATTAGTCTTGTAATATATTTGGTTTAAAATGTGGTTTAACACAGAAGTGGAATAAGGTTTTAATGTATAGATGCTGTATTTAAATTTTTGTCTATTCACTGTCTTTTTCCTCCAGATCCCTTAGACCTAAGAAGCTCTGATCTAATATTTAATACTAATAATGAAGTGAATAACTAAGCTAGGACTCAACCAATTGGTTTGGATAACTGTTCCCAAACCCCCCCCCCCCCCCCACTCCTTTTTCCATACTTCCCCTGATTTTCCTTTAAAAGGGATTCTCTCCTTCTTTGCTGAACATGATCCCACACCTTCCGTCCACGCTTCCTTCCCTTCCCGTGGATTTTTAATAAGCTTTTATTAGTAAAGCTACACATGTGTCTAACAAACAAAGGGGTTGGACACACATTAGGGGCTGATTATCGCTATGGGGATAGTGATGGTCAGGGTTCTTTTTTTTGTGTTTTTTTGTACTCCAAGGGAGGATGTACATGTGCAATGTTATATGTTTGCTCAATGTGTAAAGCGGATGGGGTTGGGGATGACCATTACTAAGCGGACGGCGGTGGTTAGGGTTGTTTCTTCATGGCTTTTTTGTACTCCAAGTGAAGATATATGTGTGCAATATTATCTGTTTGCTCAATGTTTAATGCGGACAAGGTTGGGCCGGATTTTAGGCATATATCTATTTTTAGATGAGGGAGGATACAATTACAATATTACCCCTTAATGTTCAGGGTCTTAATACCCCACAGAAACGAATACTGCTAACTGACCAATTAAAGAGACATAGTCACAATTGCCTTTCTTCAGGAAACCCATTGGAGACTGGATGGCCCTATAAACAACATTTACTTCCTCATAGTTGTTGCCTCTAGATATCGAACTAAGAAAAGAGACGTAGCAATTCTAATATCAAAAGAGATTTCATATAAAGATATATATAGAGATGTAGATAAGAACAGCAGATTAGTTTTTTTGGTGTGTGAAATACAGGGAAATATTTTATCATTCCTCAATTTATATGCCCCTAATAAACAGCCACAAAAATGTATAAATAGACTACTTAATACATTTGAGAATCTAGTACAGGGTAATTTTATAGTTGGAGGGGATTTTAATTGTGTGATTGATGAAGATTGGGATAGCAAATGTCCCTATGTAAAGAATAAGCCTAAAACAAAGTTCAAGGGATCACTCCAAGAAATATTAGCTAAACAGGAATTATATGATGTCTGGCGATCCCTTCACCCAGATGAAAGGGACTTTACCTTTTACTCCAAATCCCATCTATCTTATTCAAGGCTGGACCATTTTCTAGTCAAACCATTGTTTTTACAATCGTGCCTAAGTGCTAAAATTAAAGAAGTGACCTGGACAGACCACTTGGCGGTAATGTTAGACAAGAGAAGAGAGAGAGATTACCCCAGGCCCGCTCAGCATGGATATTAAATGAGAGATTATTACTGAAAAAGGAACATATGGACTACCTGTCCGAAGTGATAAATTACTACTTTAAGGAGAATGAATCCCAATCCCTTTCTATTTCCACAATATGGTGCGCCTTTAAAAGTGTTATCCGGGGGGAGCCTCATAAAACTAGGTTCAGAAACTAAGAAAAAATTATGTATTCCACTCAACCAATTATATTTATCTACCTAATTTATCTATAGATCAGTTGGCAGAATTAAATCTGCCTATTGCTAGGGAGGAAATCATAAATGTAATCAACAATTTAAAACCTAACAAAGCACCGGTTTCTCCAATTTATTTTACAAAAAGTTTAAAAATGTTCTGGTGGATCATCTGGTATCGCTGTGTGGGGATATTATGAGGGGAGGTTCCCCCCCACAGGAACTATTGCAGCCCACTATTTCACCGATACTAAAAACTGGGTAGGATCCCTCAGATCCAGCAAATTACAGGCCTATCTCCTTAATAAACACAGACATTAAAATTTACTCGATTTGAGGTCAGATTATAAGACGAACTCGAATATAAGACGAGGGGGCTTTTCCAGAGCATTTGCTCTGAAAAAAACCTTGTCTTATATTCGAGCAAATACGGTAATTCACCTTGCGATGGCCGCCAAAGTGGTTATTTCTAGGCTCTGGCGAAAACCGGAGATTCCAACATGGAAGCAAGTCCTAAACCAACTTAGATACCAATACACCATGGAAAAAAGCTTAGCACAACAGGGGGACACATAGAATTCTTTAATAAATATTGGTCCCTACGACCGCATGTTGGTTCTGAATTTGTGTTAACTTTTCCCTCGGAACAACTGATTGTCCCTTTTATGGGATTGGACCCTGCCCACCCTCGTCCTCCTGTTCGTTGTTTGTCCTTTGTTTTTGTTTGTCACTCGTCTGTTTCTAAGCGAGTTTTGTTAGTCGGGTTGTATATTGTATAAGTGTCATTTACTCTGAGTATTACTCAATAACCCTGAGTCTTATTTGTAATGTAATCTCTGTCTTAATTTTTATACAATGAAATTTGATAACTAAAGAATAAAAAATAAAAAAAAAATTTGGATATATTATGGTGTTACGTCTATATGATATTCCCACCACAAGCTCAGTTGCAGAGTTGTGGATTATTCTACCACCCTACCACCTTCCACTCATGGTGCACCGTCAACATTTTATTGCCTACAACTCACTCATGCATTATGAGCTCAGTGGGGCAACTTGCCTATTTCTAAAATCTATACAATACTGCAAAAACATAACACCAAGGGGATCCAATAATGCATTGAAATTAACTTTGTAAAAGTGGATACAGGATGTGAGCTTCATAGAGTCTTATCAATTGCAGAAATGTCAGACCTACGATCAGACCCCTTCAGCCTAGCTGTTATATCCTCTATTTAACTTTATTTTTGTGCTTTCTGGGTTCGCGATACTTGGCTCTGCTCCTTTTTTATGAGGCGGTCATCCCTCACCTTATAGGAAGACCGCGCCACGAGACTGATGCTGAGTTATTGTAAACAGTCTCTGTTTAGTGCCGGCTTAGCTTCCAAACCAATTGGGACTTACCTGTTAATGAACTTTGCTTTCTTCTTGTACCACGCTGATTTCTCCATTTTCTCCAATTTCTGACCCCGCTTACTTCTCCAACCCTCGACCACGGATTGTTACACGGATTACTCTTACTTCTCCCTCCCATCTGACTTATCATGTATCATCATATATCATATCATCTGAATATCATCACGCTGCAAGTATCAGTTATACATACCTTATATTCATTGATTGCAAACTCCACTGTATCAGAGTATTTCTTTTATCAAGTGATCTGTTATACTGTTGAAGTATTGCTGAATCAAACTACTATCAAGTTATTTATATTTCTGTTGAAATACTGCTGTATGAAACTACTATCAAGTTATCCATTTTATTGTTGAAGTACTGCTGTATCAACAAATCATATTCAGTATTCCATATTCCTATTCAAAGTGTCTTTTGCTGTTTGTCTTTGATAACTCTAATCATTCATATCAAGTGCCTTCTTAAAGAGACATATACCAACCTCTTTCTGCAGTTGTGTTCCTAAAAACTCAACTCCTTTCAAGGGATCTTACAAGAAAGCTCTTTTTATTTTAATCACTATACAACACTATCAAACCTACCATCCTAATCAGCTCCATTTTATCCTAAGATATATCTTTTAAAAAAAATGTTATTATAAACATATAAAAGACTTTACATTCAATTCCGATCCATTTTTAATGGATTTATTATTACGTTTATTACGTTTATAGGGATCTTAAAGATATTTTGCAACAATTATCGAACTCTTCTCGTTTCCCATTATATGTCCTCCTAGTTCCAAATTAACTGATAAAATATATATATATATATATATATATATATATATATATATATATATATATATTCCTTGTACTGACTCATTGAGTGGCAGGTTTCTCTAGGTTTGTTTACAAAGAATGCCCATGGTTCCCCAACTCTCTCCATTTTCCCCCTATATTTCTGTAGAGTCTATATTGATCCTTAGAACTATAGAATCCTTCTTCCATGGTACATTGGTAATCAATCTGAGATATTACTTCTGTCCATTTAATGGGCTCAGTATTTTTTTTTGATAAAAAATATAGTTGAAAAAAAGTGTAAGTAAGTGAAGAAAGAAAAAAACCAAAAAAACAATAAGTAATCTCTGTCCCTCCCATCCGCCCCCATTGTTGTTATAATATCCTTTTAAAGATCATCTCCACATCATAACGCAGGTAGATTATTTTTAATGATCGCCCTTAGTGGCCAACCAAACTATAATTTTTTGTTGTGCAGCATCTGGGTTTGTAAAAAAAAGTGTCTCTGTCCTTCGTGTGTTACGATCAGTTTATTCTGTGCACCTCAAACGTAAGGAATATAGTTTAGAAGCTTAGTCTTTAAAACCATATCTTATCACTCTAGAGGCTCTTGAGATATCAGCAAAAATTCTAATATTTTGAAATTGTCCATCTATTGGGGTTTTCTTCCTATATGCCTTCATTATCATGTCTTTAATATTATAGTTTGCATATCTGACGATCAAGTCTCTTGGGGAATCGTTGGTAATTTCTTTGGGCTTTGGAAGTCTGTGGTATCTTTCGATTGGAACTACCCCCTGTTGGGTATTTATTAGTGGATTGAAGAATGAGGTTAAAAAAGCTTCCATCTCGTTTTGCGTTACATTCTCTTGAAATCCTGTTAGCAGTAAGTTTTTCATTCTTGATCTGTCTTCCATTTCCATTTGTTTTTGTTCCAGTTTTAATATATATATTTTTTAAATGTTGCTGTCTTTTTGTAGTGTTTCTTGTTTTTCTTTTTTTTTAGTGTTTGACTTTCCTGTTGGTGTATTTTTTCACCTAGGTCTGCGACTTCTTTGCTTATTTCTTCTTTTGTTGCAATTAGTCCCGTTTAATCTTTTCATATAGGTTGTACATTAAGAGAGATATAGAATCTTGTGATATTATTAATTTCTCTTTCTCAGTATCTTCTGTTTGTCTCATGGTTGTTGGCTTTCTGTTGGTAGTATCTATAGAACGTCTTTGTTTTTGTAGCGCTCCAGATAATTTAGGAGAGCAAAAGATATTAATGGATTTGTTTTTTTCTTGATTTGTGCCTTTATCTTCTTTTCCTTGCCTTTTGGTGCCATTTAAACCTATTTCACCCTTCTTTCCCCTTAACTGTTATGGATATAGTTTTTTTTTTATGTTTCTCTAGCCTTATCTTAAGGCTCCCTATCTCTTGGTGTGTCCAATGGACTAAGATGGATGGTCCCAGGTTATAGTTTGTTTTTTTTCCTCCCTTTATTTTTTAGTTATCTCTATATCATATTTAATCTTTTGTGTTGTACTTATGGCTTTGTATAGTGGTAATATTTGTCCCCTTATCACTCTTTTTTGTTTTTTCATTTCCTCCCCCTTCTCTCCTGGCTCCTTTCTCCTCTTTTTGAGTCTTTATAACCAGAGAAGATATCTTTTTTCTGTCTTCTGTACCCCTCTCCACTAACTCTCTCTCAGTATATGGAGCCGTATTTCTCCTTCAGTGTTCTTATGACATGTATATAGTATACGTAGACAATTTATGAGTATATATATAAATGCAGAATGGAACGGACTTACGGTTTGCTGGAATTTTGCAGATTGTTATTTCTCTCTGTCTGAATGGACGACCGATGAGTTAATCACCCAGCAGTCCTCCGTAGATGAAGCACAGCAGATTGCAGAATTATCCTTCCAGCCTCTGTTTGAGGACGAAGTCCAGGTCTTGAACTCCCTCGCTCAATTTGGAACGGTAGGTGCTGTCTGCATTACTATTCCTTTCTTGTTCACTTTGACCGTAACCGATTTAGATAATTGTTATTGGGAGAGGGGTGGGTACTTTGTTCTCCGGTGGATGTTTCGAGAGGTGCTTTGTTCTCTGTTATATCTTCCTAGATATAGTCTATATGGTATAGTCTATATGGGGATCAGATATTTATTCCTCCATGCTGTCTTTCCTTGATCTCCTACTTTCTAGTGTGCGTGGTCTTTCCGTGCGCACGTGACTACGTCATTCCGTCTTCCAGTGTTCCTAAGGATATATCTAATGCCTATTAGATTACACAAGGCAGGATTATACTCATTGAACATATGTGGCAGATGTGAAGACCAGGAGGGCACATGGAATCAGATGTTCTAGAATTGTTTGTTAATTATTCCTTTTTTAGTGGAAGTCCTAGATAAAAAAAAAAAGGAAAAAAAGGAAAAAAATTTAAAAAAAAAGGAAAAAAAATGTTTTTTTTTTCATTTTTTTTTAAAAAAATTGTGATTACTCTCTATTACATTTTTGTTTATGGTTTTATTATCTTTTGGCTTTTTATTTGCTCTTTGTATTTGCATATTTGTCTTTGTTTATTATGTAATACTTTATATGTGTGGTACTTTTGTCTGTCAATCTCATTTATTTTCATTATCTGTCCTGTCATTCCTTTTATTCAGTACTCCTGTTGCCAGAACAGCGGGCAGACCATTTGTCTGCTCGTCTGTGCTTGATAAAGTTTTTTGACGCACAGCGTGACTTCATCACGCCGCGTTGTGCGTCAATATGGAGGCTGCCATCGGGGATTCCCGTGGAGTTTTTGCAGGGTAGTGAGCTAGTTTGTTTTTTAACCAATCATGTGGATGTGATTTATTTTCCCGCAATTTTGTCTGTATATATATATATACCTGCTTGTCTAACGTTTACTGTGGTCCCCTTGATAAAGGCTATTCAGCCGAAACATCGGTGACCTCCCTTTTTTTCTGCGCAGTGTGTCCCTCCTGTCTCTCTTTTTGCTTTTGAATATTACTGTTTACATGTGAGATTTATTGCTTGCATCTGTTTGTAAGTATTTATTGTTCTTACCTCTTTTTTGCCCAGGTCTGTGCATCCCAGGGATCATGGCTCTGGGTGGGGAGGACGACAACACCAAATATGCTCAGTATCTTGTCCTGTAGCTTATCCCTCTCATGGTAGTGTCATTGAACAGAGGAAATTCATCAAATAAGAGCTGGATGGCAGCAGGTGGCTGCAGATGGGCCCCAGACCCATCAATAATCACTGCCTAATCCCCAATTTTTGAGATACCAGGTATGCCATGATGTGCTTCCAGTACATATAGAGTAGACCCTTAATACTTTATTTGCACAGGTTTGTTAAATAGGGAAATGTTATTTCATTGGTTCACAATTAACTAGTCACATGTTTTAAATATTAAATGATCAGGATATTTTTCTCTTATGATTAGATGTAAGATGTGAAATTCTAAAAGTGTATCACCTCCCTGTTGTAATTTTTCACCTTTTTTTTCAAAATAAATGCACTTTTGGATGACAAATAGCTTGAAGTGCAGAGTTATAAGTATATATTATGTTGTAGTAAGCAATTACAAAGTTGCCTGTTGTGTGGTGATTTAACTGAATTTGGTGAATGTACACCTGACTTTAACAAATGGACAAATAGCAGTTTTTCTGCCCATTGCAATACATTCAAACTGCAGTTAATAGATTCCCATCTTATGAATCCAATCCATCAATAAGTAGAAATACTTCCTGACATATCTGGTACAATTTTAAAGGGACATTCCAACAAAACATGTCCCACACTTTGAAAGTAAACCCGACGTGTATCTTATTAGATACACATGGGTTTACTATCGCTTTGTCTCACATGTGAGACACAGCAGTTCCTGGTTGTCGCATGCTGACAAACGCGACAAATTGGCACGCCTACAGCCAATCAGAGCGGGGATGCACCTGCTATGACATCTGAATGCGAGATTCTCATTTTTGCATGGGATCAGCAGGGGGGACCATCAATGGATGACTGCCTACGTCCTATGTAAACATGGCAGCTGTTGGTCAGAGGATAAACTGTTGTGTACTATCAAAAGTACATACCAGTTCATCCTCACACTAGAGACAATGGATATTTTCCTTGCGATTCTATATTAGAAGCACATGTGGAAAAAAACGTTTAGTTTCCCTTCAAGAAATAACTGGTTTCTTCCATTTAAAGTATCGCCTGGACTTAGTTCGTCATTGGTTAAGATGGAAATGCTGTCTATGTTTGTCATCTACAAAATCTGTTAAGATATACTGTACTATTCCACAGGCTATAAAGAAAATTCCTGGATTTCCTGACCGCATGTGTCTTTCTGAGTGTAAAACAAGTCAGTCTGCACATTTTATAATGGCCATGTTGCACGGAAGAATTTTTGGAAACAAAATTTTATGATTCTAACAGGTGGGAACTGAGATAGAGTGCTTGGGGTAAAGTAAATGTCTCCGTCAAGTGATGTGAGCAAAAAATATTTATAGCTTTGGTGTCATTTAGCATGCAATACATTATTATGGCTGCAAAACAAAACCACACATAAGTATTACGAACAGGGCAAAGCATCATCTAATGCTTGTTTAAAGAGATTGCTTTACGAATTTGTAAAGCATAATTCTACTGAGAAGTTGGTGACTTTTCTCAAAGGAGATGATCTGAGATCCACAAACATCCCTTTCACCTCACTGTTGCTGTAAATTATGGATGTATTCACTGTATAACACATTTTTCTAAGTTTTTCATCTAAACTCAGAGTACCAGCTTTTCTTGCAATATTCCTAATAATTCTAATGAAATGAAAGTAAAATGTATTGAATAAAAAGATGATATTTTTACATATATGGAACTGTTCACATGAATAGTCCATATCCACACTCCTACCTATAGAGCTCTAGATCCATCAAATTTATTTGAATGTAAAAGTGTTCCTCTGGGAACATTTGCATTTACTCCAAGGGGCCCAAGTACAACACAGATCTTATAAAAGAGTAGGAATAAATAAAAAAGTGAAGATTAATCTTGGTAACCAATACAGGGTTAATACTCATGTTAAGTCAATTGCAAACACATTCAGAAGATATTGGCATATGTTATGAGAGGCCTATTTGAGGTTAAGGAATTCCTAATAGCCCCGACAGGTAGCCCCTACAGGTAGTAAGGGTAGATTGAAATTCATGGACACCAGGAGAAAAAGGAACTATCCTTGCATGGTTGTGTTGCTTGTGCATTTATCATCAAGGAGGGAGCTATAAGCACCCTTTTCAAAATCAGTGGTATGATATCCATTCACATGTGAGTCATCTTCTGTTGTGTATATTCTTAGGTGTTCCTGATTTGATTTATGTGGGTGAAACAAACCAAAAGATGAAAGTGAGATTTTTGAAGCACAAGTCCACCATCCGTTCCATTTCATTTTCGTGAGACTGATATGAATGTTCAAATGATCGAATGGTGGAGACAGCGATAAAATACTTAAACAACGAGAAGTATGGTGGACACATGAACTGGAAAGTCTCTCACCTAAGATGTTCAATGAAGAATGGGACTTGGAACCATTCCTATACACTATATAATTATTTTTGATAATGGTCAGACAGTAATTGACAATTTGGAGATTTCCCAGAATAATAATATCTGTTTCATTTAAATTATAATTTAATTTCAGTCATACATTAAATTGTAATTTATATTTTTTTGCTTGTGCATATTAATGATCTATTACATCTTTATTTTTCCGCTTGTCTAGGTGTTGGACAGACTAAAGTCCAGACCTCCCAGCAAAGCTGCTCTTGTATCAAGTTCTGTTCTTTGTTACATCATAAATAATCTGAAAATATTGTATTTTGATTATATTTCTCTTTTAGATTTTGTATAATTGGGTACTCAAACAGCTGCACTTATTTGTATTATCTATATTGCTCTTGCTGTGTTTTTACATTTTTTGATTAAACTTTATCATGTATATTTTTCACTATTATTAGTCACAGTATTCACCATTACCTTTTTTATTATTATAATAGCTATTATTCTGTCTATATTATTATGATCACTAGTATATGAGAAATTACTTGGATATTTTATTGTATTTTTTTATTTTTTATTATAGTATCAAAATGACATTACAATATTCAAAAAATCTTTTTACAACATACAACACAGCATATACAAAATACAATTCTATATTAACTCTGTCCTTTGTAGGAACTGTTACATTAAATCCCTGCTATTACGATAAATCCTTAATTCAAGTGCTACTGTGCCACCAAAGGATGTTCCAATAACTGTGTTACTAATAATTGTATTTAAACGTACAAAGTGTCTGTCTTTGGGCTCCCCCATTTCGGTAGTTAGGATCGAATTACTTTTCTCTTACTTAATGATTCTTTATGTCATTAGCCTCTCACTCCAGAAGTTCCATATATCTTGGTTGATTCTGTTTATTATGTACTGGGCTGCAACTCCTTTTTCCCTTTTACAGTGGTAGATTACTTGTTCTTTGGTTCTCTGCCAGGTTATTAGCTCGTTTGTCTTCCAGCCCCTGGCAATCATTAATTTAGTCGCTAACAGGATGTGTATGACTCCATATCTTGTTTGTTTAGGAAGTCGTTCAAGAGATAAATGCAGGAGAGCTATATCCGGTTTACAGTCCAATTTGGTTTTCATTTAGGTTTCTATCTTTTTAAAAATTTCTGTCCATAATTTGTTTATTGCAGGGCAACGCCACCACGTATGCATATAATCTCCCCCCTGGCCCACCTCTGAATAATGCACCTCCAGCACTTATCAGTAGCATTAGGGTACATTTTGGCCAATCTTCTCGGAACCAGGTACCATATGTTTAATAACTTAAAGTGTAGGTCCCTCAAGTTAAGAAAATGTGTTGATTTACATACCTGGTTCAGTGAAGACAGCCAGTCACTTGGGGTGATTCCACACAATAAATCTTTCTCCCATTTATCTCTCGCCGGAGTCGTACTTATCTCCTTTATTGTGATGATAAAATCTCTACATTTAGTAAGGATATTCCTGAATGTAACCACATTATATAGTTTCGAAAAAATGTCTGTTACATTTGATATCTCCTTATTTAATGATTTATCCAGGAATTTTTTTAATCTGATATAAGTGAAAATTTCTTTAGCTGGTAGTTGGAATTCTGTTACGAGTTCTGGGAACTGTTTTATTGCCCCCTTTACAGTTATATCTTCAATCTTTCTTATTCCCGCTTCTCTCCATCTAGTTAAATTTAAATTTTACACGTTCATTTCTGCAATTTCTATTGGTACTGATTCAGTTGCAATTTTATCACCGCAAAGGTGTTTCTGGACTTTATTCCTGAACTCTAAGATATTCCTGAGAATAAATGATTCAGACATACTCTTTTCTTGTTTTTTGCTTTGTTTGGTACTTGCCCAGAAAAGGGTGGGGAGATCATTACCTCCAGTTATGTCTAGTTCGATTTTATACCAACTTTCCTTATTTGATAGTTCATTTTGAGACATTATTGCACGTGCAAGCATGCTTGCTTGGTGATACTGTAGAATGTCCGGAACTTCCACACCCCCCTTTATGGGTATTTCTGGACACGACCTTCAGACAAATTCTTGTTTTTTTCCCTTTTCATTTAAATTTGTTAAAAAAAACCCTTGTATCAGCCTGCTCCAAGAGTAAGGCAAAGAGACTGGTAACATACAAAATAAATAAACCACTTTGGCAAAATTTAGGATTTTATGGTGTTAATACGTCCCCACCAAGAAATTTCTTTATCTTTCCAGTCTTTAAGATTTTTATTCGTCTCTTTCAATAGAGGCAGAAAATTGGCTTCCAACAATTCCTCTAGATCTGCTGTAACCCTAATTCCTAAGTATTGGAATTATTTTATTACCCACGTAAAGGGAAACTTTTTTTTTAGTTCCTCAAGCTGGTCTGGCTGAATATTTAACGGTAGCGCAACCAATTTCTCGGTATTTTGTTTATAATTAGAGTGTATACTATATAGTTCAATTTCATACATAAGTTCTTCCAAAGAGCTCTCGGGACTTGAGGTGACTAATACATCGTCCGCGTAGAGATTCATTTGTATCTGTCCTTGTGATGTCTCTAATCCTAGCATATTCTGATTCTCCATAGTTTTTCGAGCTAACACCTCAATGGTGAGCACATACAGTAATGGAGACAGGGGGCACCCCTGCCTAGTGCCATTGGAGATAGTAAACCAATCCGAAGTGAAACCCATACCCTTGACTTTGGCCGTAGGAGAGGAATACAGTAGCATAATTGCCCTCAAGATGTTTCCGCAGAACCCGGAAGCTTCCAATTTTTTTTCTAAAAATGGCCACGCCACCCGATCAAAGGCCTTCTCTGCATCTAAGGCCAGCATCGTAAATGGTGTTTTCAAGGAATTCACTCTGTCTAAGATATCTATGGTTCTCCTTATATTATTTACTGGGGACCTTCCGTGGACAAACCCCCCCTGATCCGGGAGGACCTATAGAGGAATGATCTCCTTCAATCTCGCAGATAGAACAGACGCATAAATCTTTATGTCAGTATTTAACAGAGAAATCGGGCGATAGGTATTATCTCTGCTTGAATCATTTCTATGGGGACTGCTGAGCTGGTTATAAAATGATTAAAGGTATTTGTTAGATATGATACTATGTCTTCTTTAAATGTTTTATAAAATAAGTTGTTAAATCTGTCTGGTCCTGGAGATTTGTTTTTATTAAGGCTATCAATGGCTGTAGCCACTTCCGCCTCTCTTACCTGTCTATTTAAATCCTCCAATCGTTCCCTTGGGATCTGCGGCAACATTATAGAGTTGAAATAGTCATCCAATTAGATTTTTGTGGATTTACAGGGGATATTGTATAGCTTTGAATAGTATTTATTAAAAGCATTACCAATCTGTTTTGGCGACATAACTAATCTGTTCCTGGATTAGTATTTGAATTGCCCTGATCCTTTCTGTGTCAGTTAATGATGGACTATATTTATTTCGGCGTGACACCACTGCCAGTTCAATATATAAATCTGATAAATTGGGTAGTTTATTCCTCCTCTCTCTGGCTTCCAGTTCAATAAGGGTGCCCCTTACCACGCTCTTGTATGCGCACCATATCATTGGTGCTGCTATCTCGGGGTCGTTATTTTCTTTGAAGTATAGCTCAGAAGCTGTGTTAGGAAGGGCCCTATTTTTGTCCCCTTTTATCAGATAATCTTTGATCCTCCAGCTTGACTTAATTTTCTCGTTTTCGTCCTTGAGGTCACTTACCACTGCGTTATGGTCTGTCAATGGTATGTCCCTAATAAATACCTTACTGGCTCTTTGTATCAAGGACAGATCTCACAAGAAATAATCAATCCTGGTATATAACATATGTACTGCAGAAAAAAGGTATAGTCTCTCTCTGTTGGGTGCATCACCCACCAGATGTCCCAAAGGACCAGGTCTCTGATAATCTTAGAAAATCTCCTAGCGCCTAAGACCCTTCTTCCATTATTACTTAGTTTCTTGGAGCCAGATCTGTGCATATCAGGATCCATAATGCTATTCATATCCCCAAAAACCATAAGGAACCCCTGCTTATACCTATTTATTCTTTCCTTTAATTTAGTAAGAAACCTTGCTGTGTTTTGGTCTGGCGAATAAACGTTAACCAGTGTGAAAATGTGATTATTTATTTCGCAAACCAAGATTATATAACGACCTTCAGGGTCTATCGCCTGGAAAATAATATTTACTGATACGTATTTAGAGAAGATTATTGCTACGTCCTTTTTTTTATCCTCTAAAGAGGCACAGATAATTGTGGGAACATTTTTAGATTTTAGTAACATTTTTTCATTCTTTCGCCAATGTGTCTCCTGTATTCCGGCCACCTGAATGTGGTCTTTATTTAGGAAGTCTAACAGTACCTGGCGTTTATAGGGGAAGTTAAGGCCCTGGACATTAACCGTTACAAACCGAATCATTTTTAATTTGTGCATTTATGATCTCCTCTACCTTACTGGTGGTCCCATGACAGTACAACAAACAAGAAACACAAACCATCTCCCCTATCTTCGGGGCACAAAAAACACAAATGACTCCTCCCATTCCCCTGAGGAGTCCCACAACTCCATTGCGGCACAGATTTGCCGCCTTAGGAGTAATTCATTTTTCGTAAAAAACCCTTCTCTGGAATGTGCCGATAACGAAAAAACATAGATCACTCCGACTCTCCTCTCTCTATTTTTTTGTGGATGTACTGGAGAAGCCTTTGCTTTACAAGAACTTGGTAAATAATTAATGCAACACTGGATGGAAATAAATATTGTGACATTTCAGAAACTTAGCGAAACAATGCCACAGTGAATGTGTGCATTAATCAAAGCTAAAGGTTGTCCAACGAATTTGGGCAGACTAGATGGACCGAATGGTTCTTATCTGCTGACATATTCTATGTTTCTATGTAACGAAATATTAGAATGTGTGACCTTTTTTTGAAGAAACGTTGCTGCATCCTTAATAAACGTTTCACCATTCCCCAAAGCTCAATAGTAACTGTTATGCACAATTACAGACAATCACCTCTGAAATAACAAAGAAAATATATGAAAATACAATATAAATAGGTACAGGGACAGGAAAATTGCTGCAAATACACAGTAATAGCATATATTACATGGAAATTGATAAATTCATTAGCATACCTTAACAATGGCCATAGTGGCATGAATGCGACACACCACAATCCACCTAGCAAAAAGTGTTCATTACACATGATTAACAGAACTCAATCAGGTTTATTGTAAAAATTAAAAAATATGAAAGTTTTGAACTCTCACGATAATAAACATTATTATTACATTACCACATCCATTGCTATCCCCAGTGAGAGGGAAGTTAATGTGTTCTGCGAAAGTTATGCATGCCCTTAATATAAATCTCCTCTGGAGGCTGACGGGGGTCCAGAGGCATGACAACCAGGGAGTTTTGCGAGTTACATAGTAGTTTAGGTTGAAAAAAAGACTTCCAGTAATGATACACAGGAGCCAGCACTCACAGTGATGGGATATATTCAAAATGATAGCAATGTTTAAATCCAACAGGATCTTTATCGAGCTCGATAAAGATCCTGTTGGATTGAAACATTGCTATCGTTTGGAATAAATCCAATCACTGTGAGTGCCTGCTCCTGTGTATCATTTCTGCTTATTTGGGAAATTTTGGGCTTATTTATGAAAAAAGACTTGCGTCCATCAAGTTAAACCCTTTTCCTATTCCATGTTTACCGCTTTTGATCCAAAAGAAGGCAATTTCGAATTCTGTTTTCAGTGGGGGAAAAAAATCCTTCTTGACTCTAATGACAATCATATTTCTCACTGGATGAACAAGCACTAAATAAATATTAATGCCTATACTAACACGCATAGCCCTCTATGCTCCGGCTCATTAAAATAGCATCCAGGCTGCTTTTAAAGGCACACATAGAATATTAATTGGCTCACATAAATAATATATAGATAATGTTTTATCACAAGTAGGCACTATGAATTTTTGAAGACCTGCCACCTGACACGTTTAGCCTGAAGGCTTAATCAAAGGTGTGGTTTTGTTATGGTATGCAAGTGCTGTGATATTTTGTCTGTGCTTTTTTTTGGTTTTCTGGTAAGCTTCAGTTTCTCAATACTTGTTCAGTTATATGAGATGTGTGTTTTGTTGCCATCTCTGTAGCAGTTATTTGGCCTGCCAGCGTTCTGCTGGTAGTGGCTACTGAAAGCTTTTAAAGGCATCTAACGTATTTGTTAGAACCACCTCTTCAGGCAGTGAATTCCATACCTTAATTTTAACTAAAATCTTCCATCCCCCTTATTAGTTTTGTAGCCCTCCCCTGCTCTTTCTCTAGTCCCATAATGCCTTTTTTTTTTTTAAAGGTGCCCAGAATTGGACCAAAGTTTTACTTGTATATATTCACATGTAAATTTATTTTTCATATTAAATACAAATTATGAAAGAAAAAAAATGCCCTCACAGCCACCTGCCCACCAGACTTAGCCAATGCTGTCCCTACCCCCTAGACTTAACCAGTGTCTCCCCCCCCCCCCCCCCGGGTTGTTTCTGGGATTCCTCTTGCTCTCCTTAGCAATTATTTTTGTCATTCTCCAATCAGCTAATTTAATCCTTCAGCTTTATAATGTTTGAACGCTACTTTATTTTTTTTTACATCCGGATTTTCCTCAGATGATAATGTGTAATGTTAAACAATGAGCAAGATCTATGGGTCAGGAAGAGAGACAGACCATAGTTTAGTACCAGGGGCGTCACTAGGGTTGGTGTCACCCGGTGCGGAAACTCATGGTGTCACCCACCTGGATTTCCTCCAGTACAATGCCAAACAGATTCCTTAGTGAGGCCAGTTAGATGGCCTATTAACTATGCCACACACAGGAGCCCCATAACGATGCCACACACAGGAGCCCCATAATTATGCCACACACAGGAGCCCCATAAATTATGCCACACCAGAGCCCCATAAATTATGCCACACCAGAGCCCCATAAATTATGCAACACGAGAGCCCCACTATTTATGCCTCACCTCTGCCAGATGCCAGTACCATTGTGCTATTAAGATGCCAGTATTATTGTGCCATTCATATGCCAGTAATATTGTGCCATTCAGATACCAGTATTATTGTGCCATTCAAATACCAGTAATATTGTGCCATTCAGACACCAGGAATATTGTGCCATTCAGATACCAGGAATATTGTGACATTCAGATACCAGGAATATTGTGCCATTCAGAGCCCAGTAATATTTTGCCCCCACTGGAGGTGTCACCCGGTACGGTCCGCACCCCCCGCACCCTCCTCGAGACGCCACTGTGTAATACCAAAATTAGAAATACAATTTTAATAACCCCCACAACCAGTTAGGCTTACAGGATGAAAAAGATAAAATTACAATCAGTAAAACGTGCGTGTAGACATGGGGGATAAGAAGGTCCTCTTGGAACCGGCATGGCGCTTGGAGATCCTCCCAGCTGCAACACACAATATTCTGGATAAGCCCCCTGACGTCACACCTTTGATGCGTTTCGTCCAATGGGACTTTTTTCGGTGCTGTACGTCAGATGGGGGCATGTGGTTTAAATAATCTGTCTTTCCTCCTATCACATGTCGTTTTAATCTATGCGATTTCGCACTGCAGCACAGTACAGCTCAAAGCTAAACATGCTTAATTATAAATAGCTCTAGATTGCATGTACCAAGCCTTCTCAAAGTACAAAAGGCCTAATAGAAACAATAATAAAAAAAACTTTATGCCCCAATAACACTCAACTCTTCACAAAGCCCTAATACCTATACTAAGACTGCAGTAAACACGATATATGTAACAGGACCCCGTATTGCACATAACTGCAAAAAAGACATAAAACTATACACAATATCAACAATGCCCCACGATTACAAAGACTCCATTGCACAGAATATATTTTGATTGAAATCAACAATAAATTGTAAAAAAAAAATACACATATCTGTATACCAACAGGTGCTTCAGTGTACCCCAAATATATGCAGAGACAGGTATATAATCACAAAAAAGGCACAATTTAAAGTCAGGATTTAGACCTCTGGGTATCAGGGTGTCCAAAATAAAGATCCACTTCATTTCAGCTTTGCCCAATTTTTTTTATTTTATCCCCCCCCCCCCCCCCCCCCCAATAATTATGATTTTTTTTTTTTCTTTTCCTGTGAATTTTAGATATGAGGGGTCTTTATTATGGCATACCGAAATCTGGGTGTTTTTGACATACAGCATTAATGGAACCCATTGGTATTATCTAAAAAAGTATTTTAAAAGTAAGGGCCAGTATTTAATCATATTGCATTTTATTAGTATATTAGTATATTAGTACTTTATTAGTATTATTAGTGTTTATTTTATTAGTAAATTACAGTGATTAAATTCTGTGATCAGGGAGACTCTGGTTGATTAACGGTTTCTGTTTTTGTTGATATATCAAAAGGTTGTCCCTCTCCAAAGCTCTTATTTCTTTTATAGAATTATCTATAGGATTAGGATCATAATGGCAATTCCATAAACTTGTATTTAATACATTCTGCCTATGTATCAAAATCTCCTATGTCCATGCAATTTCTTCCCACCCTCACAAATTGACTTTTAGGGACATCAAGAAGAAATTGACAGCTCTGTGCCTCTATTTAGCTATTTGTGTCTACTTTTTTAAAATAGGTGCGGGTTTTGAGATTCCTTTCCTCTATAAAAATGTCTAAATCCAAAGAAATTCAAATTTTTTGCACTAAACTCACTTGTTTACAAGTGAGGTAACATCAACTCTCCAGATAAAAAAGAGGTCATCTATATAATGCCTATAGGTCACGAGGTTTTCGCTCCAGTCACGTTTAGTAAAGACAAACGTGTGTTCACAAAATGCCATAAACAAGTTTGAATAACTTGGAGCGAACCTCGTGCCCATGGCTGTGTCTGTTTGTTGTAGGTAGAAATCATCATCATACCAAAAAAATTATTAGTGAGTATTAGGGAAATGCTTTCCAGAATAAACTTCCTTTGTTCTGCAGGAAGCTGAGAGTGATTTTGTAGAAAAAGCTAACTGCTTTATACCCTAACTCATGTTGGATAATGGTGTATAAAGAACTTACATCACATGTTACCAAAAGGAAATTATCTTCCCAGGTGAAGTTAGTTAGAGATTGGAGTAAATCCATAGTGTCCTTTAGATATGCCTTAGTGGACTTCACCACCAGCTGTAGATTTAGACAAGATAACAAAGAACCCACTCCAGACACCATGGGTCTACCAGGGGGATTTTCTATGTCTTTATGAATTTTAGGGAGGCAGAAAAAAACGGTGTAATTGGATTAGAGATATTGATATAATTATACTCTCTATTAGTAAGAATACCAACATTCAATTTCAGTTTCTTCTGTATCTCAGTTTTGGGGTTGCTCTTAAGGACACAGTAAGTTTCCATATCTGATAACTTCTTTGTTTCTTAATTTCACTCAATATTTTGACTTATCCCAAAAGACAATCCCTCCCCCTTTGTCAGCAGGTTTAATAATTAATTCCGGATCATTTAGAAGGGTTTTCATGGCCTCTAATTCCTTCTTGGATAGGTTATTTCTATTTCTGTAATTATTTTGTGTTGTAATTTTATTGATGTCATGTATCACCATTTTTTTGAAGGTACTAATTTCTTCTGATTTGACTCCCACTCTCCAAAGGAGTTTTCTTAAAGAATTTTTTTATACATACATTTATACATACAGTTTATTCGTAGGGGCAAACTTCAGTCCTTTATTTAAGACGCTTATTCTGTCTATAGTGAGGGTATGTGAGCTAAGATTAAAAATCCCCATGGGTTTCATTGCCTTCCTCTTTTTTCTTTGTTGTATCTTAGACAAAATAGTTATGATTTAAGAGAAACTGTATTGCATCCAGTAAAAACTCATGTAAATCTGTGGATAAATCTGAATAGTGTTTAAGAAAAAACGAGATTGCTTCTCTCTTTGAACACCAGGAGCCCCCGTCTAGTACTTTTTTCTTTTTCTCTTTCTTTTCTGGGGTCTCCATGTGTGTCTTATCTCCATACATTTTTTCCCCCAGATTGTCTGATAGCCATAGCTGTGCTATACTGGACACAGCAGCTGTTTACACAGGACCTTGGTATGTAGCCATAACCTCGAGCCTCAAGCTACCAGATAAATGTAGTTGCCCATCACCAGGCCCTGTGTCTCCATATCACCTGTAGCTCCTGTAATCGAGCTCTCAGGGTCCCATGCGACCTGGACCCCGCAAGTGACAAAGTAAACAGTGTTTAATCAGAACACGCCTCAGATCTAATATACCAACCAGTTTCGGGACAATGCTTTTGTTTGTTTTGATGTCTGTTCTGGACAATAGATTTTTTGTTACGTTAGCTAAGTTTGCATTTAAATAAAAGTGTACACTTGCTTTTTAAATAAATCCCCACATATAATAAAAAAAAATGTTATAGACAGATCGGGGTTTATTTTGTGACCTTTTTTTTATACTTAACCCTTTGTGTAATGTATAATAAATATTGTAGATATGTCAAAAATACATTTCTGGAACACAGTATATTTTTCTCGTCACTCTTTCTCTCTCTCTCTCTCTCTCTCTCTCTCTGACAAAAGACAAAAGATAAAAATCTGTCAGTGAGAGGGAAGATTTTGACAATCAGTGTTCATACTGCACTGGTTGTCATTTACTATATTTTTTGCATTCATTGCATGTCATTAATGTTATTGATTTTCACAGTGATCACCAGGCAACCAGGATCAACTTTCCAAATCTCTCCCCCATCGGGGCGTTGCCAGGTTGCCAAAAGAACTGGGGCTGAGCTCGTTCACAAGACAAAGAGTCTTTGACGCCAGATTACACCGTCTAGAATTTTTACTCCACAAAGCTAGATGATGTGACGTAAGACGCTAAGGCGGAGCCTATCGGGAAGAGAGTGAGTGTGGCCACAGCGATGATCGAAGATTTTTACTGCTATGTCCCGCTAACGAGAGCCCTTTCAATACATGAAAATATCGGATTGGGAGACTGAGCAGACCAGACTAAACAGCAGCGGTCAAACTACAGGGGGGAGCGACAGAAGGGAAGAGTTCCACGGGCAGCTCTCCAGAGCGAACTGGAGAACTGTGGCTCCCGGGTCCGAGTTTCAGAAAAGCAGCAGCCTGTATCCGGAGACCGGGAAGCTGGATAAGAAAAGACAGATAAGTTATCCCTTTTTATTTGTCTCAAATTGCGAATCATGCTGACATAAAATCCTCTCCCTTAAAATCAAGGGTGAAGGAGAGAGGGGGAAGGAATAATCGTTTCTTTAGGCTGTTTTTCTTTGAGCACTCTCCCCCACCGATATAATAACAAGCTTGATTAAAAATGGGGAAAACAGGGAAAGAATGCTGATAAATGCTCCTCCACTCTGAAAAAACTCCCCCCCTATCAGCTTTATATAAAAACGTGCATAAAATTAATGCGTTTGAAAATAGCAGAGACCTTGACTGGAACATTGAGTGCAGTTCGGGAAGTAAAAGAGGAGAGAAGGGATTAATGTACCTGCACCTGTATGGTTCCCTATTATATTATCTTGACTGTTTACTCTCAATTTATATTGATCATATAACATTTTATAATTATCAACTGAATAAGAGAGAAACCCATAAGAGAAAAAGGAGGAAGGGAGTCTCAAACTGAGACAAGAGAAAACAAATTAATTCCTATGAGCTTGCTCCCCCCTGGAAAAGTAAAAAAGGGATTTAACTGCACAGTGTGAGATAAACAGTGAACAGGATCCTGAGATTGGGCTCAGTAGCTGTGGAACTAAATACTTACTTGTAAAGTTATTAAAACAGCGGTTTCTCATGCTACAATCAATTAGCTACACAGATATGCCTTGTTAAAAACCGGGACATGAGCTATGTATGCAACTACAAAACAGATACTTAGTGTGGGATTTTACTTAAAGGGATAGTAAAAATCCAAATTAATTTCAGAAGCAAATCAGAGCAGTGAAAGAGTTTATTTGCTGTGTTCGGTACATAAAGGTTTAACATAAGTAAACTCATTATACACTGAAAGAAAATTGACTATTAAACAATACAGACGAACCGTTCCTGAAATTCTTTACACTAAAGGGCATCCAATATTATCTCAGACAATTCTACCAATTAAAATCTCAGATCATCCCACCGACCTACTGAGCAACAGGAAAAAATGGCTACAGTCAAAAGAGGCGAACCCAAGAATCAATCAAAAAAAAAGGAACAAAAATCTCAGGAGCATAGAAAGGATAAAACAAAAAAAATGGCTTCAATTTTTGGGACAACTCCTCAGAGAGAGACGCCAGACATATCACAGGATAATCTAGATATGAGGGCTGCACAGGAGGATCTGGAGATTACTCGACCTCAGCTGGACACCTCTTCAGACTCAGAACCTCAGACATTCTATTTGAACGTATTCATAGATTGCCTAAGCCAAAGGGAATCCCAAATGAAATCCCCAGAGAAACTATAGTGAAATTCCATGCCTTTAAGTATCGGGTACTTCTGGCAAATCATTTTAAAGACACAACAAAATTCCCAGGAAAATTTCAGAAATTGATATGCTAAGTATAAAGGCAAAAGGCTAAAGGCAAACGGAATCTCTCAAGGAATAGAATTGTTCGGGATAGGAATTGGCTAATATACTTGGTAGCAAGGTGAAGAGGACGGAGGGATGGAGGTTTAAGATTGATTTTTAGAGGAAA
The DNA here is from genome assembly GCA_036172795.1 of Pelodytes ibericus. Classification (NCBI taxonomy): domain Eukaryota; kingdom Metazoa; phylum Chordata; class Amphibia; order Anura; family Pelodytidae; genus Pelodytes; species Pelodytes ibericus. Next base: position 66,234,797 of record CM069864.1, on the reverse strand, counting down.
AAAAGAGAGAAAAAAGGGAAGTTTCCCCCCCCCTCTCTTCCTTCTGACCCACTGAGCAATATGCTTTAGATATGTGACCACAGACATTAGAAATTTAACTTAGATTAAATAAGAATATTTCTTGGTCACTTAAGACATTTAACAGCCAGAGGGTTTTGATGTTAATGCACTGAAAACACGGTTTCTGATATTGATCCCTGAAATTAGCTTTAATAATAATTTAAATAATGATATTTATTTATTTATTTTTCTCTTTCCTTCTGTTGCGTTTGTTTCACTTTGATATCACGTTCTAGACACTGTTTTATATTACATGGGATGCCATATAGGATAACAATTTATCACTGGTAAAGAGGGGAAAAAAAAGAAAAGAGAACAATAATTTTTTTTTCTTTTTTTCCGACTCACTGAGCATATGCGATCACAGATACTAGAAATTTAACTTAGATTTAATAAGAATATTTTTTGGTCACGTATGAATTTCACCGGCCAGGGAATGGGGATGGGACTCTTCATCGCGGCTCCTTCCGCGCAGCCGCTTCATTGCCGACTCTGCAGCACAAGACAGATCGTCGCTGGAGATTTCATCGCAGGACATTTCATCGCTAAAGGTAAGTATTTTACCAATTTTAGTTTGGTTAAAATTAGGGTTTAGGGGGTTAGAATTTGGGTTTAGGGGGTTAATTTTAGTATTGGGGTTAATTTTAGTGTTAGTATTGGGGTTTAGTGTTAGTGTTTAGTGTTAGGGGTTAATTTTACTATTAGAGGTCGGGGGTTAGTATTAGGGTTAGTATTTGGGTTTAGGGGGTTAATTTTAGTATTGGGGTTAATTTTAGTGTTAGTATTGGGGTTTAGTGTTAGTGTTTAGTGTTAGGGGTTAATTTTACTATTAGAGGTCGGGGGTTAGTATTAGGGTTAGTATTAGGGTTTAGGGGGTTATTTTTAGTATTAGGGGTTGGGGGTTAGTATTAGGGTTAGTATTAGGGTTAGTATTAGGGTTTAGGTGGTTAATTTTAGTATTAGGGGTCGGGGGTTAGTATTAGGGTTAGTATTAGGGTTTAGGGGGTTAATTTTAGTATTAGGGGTCGGGGGTTAGTATTAGGGTTAGTATTAGGGTTTAGGGGGTTAATTTTAGTATTGGGGTGAATTTTAGGGTTAGTATTGGGGTTTAGTGTTTAGTGTTACTATGGGGGGGAATCATTTATTAGGGGGGGGGTATTTTCGTTTTACTTTTAGATTTGTAAGAGCTGACAGTTCAGCGCTGAACTGTCAGCTCTTACATAGCTGCAGCCGCGGTGAAACGCCCGCGCTGCTGCGCTGAACTGTCAGAGATGAAGATGCGGCGAAGAAGAGTCCTAGACCCCCAGGGAATATGATATTGATGCACGGAAGTCACGGTTTATGATATCGATCCCTGAAATTAGGTAGAATAAAAAAAAAAAAAAGGAAAATCTTTTTTTTTTTTTATTTAATATTTATATAATCCCTTTTTTTAGAGACTCTTTAGAGATTACATATTGAATTGTTCTTTTTTTTTTTCTTCTCCCTTTCTTTCTCTGTGTCTGCTTCACTCTATTAACACGCACTAGATACTTTCCTATATTACATGGGATTTACATTGTAGTACAACAATTTAGCACTGGTTAGGTTTGTAAAGTAATCTTTCACATAACTTTTTAGCATAATGCTAGCTATTGGTCCTTTTTTTTTTTCTCTTCCTATATATTCTATCACACCACTGTCGAACTCTGATAAGTTTTATAAGAGGGTTCATCTATTATTATCACTTAATATTCTAAGATTAACACAATCCCTTAGCGAGAAAATCGAGGGCGGTGGGGAAATCAATCGAAACTAAGTAAGGGAGGTAACTGGAATAAGTGTTTATTAACTAACTGTATATCCCTTTCTTTTTTTTTTTTTTTTTCTCTCCCCCTCTTCCCTTCTCTCTCTTTCTCTCCTTTATCCCTCCTATCCTTTGTGTTGTGGCTTAAGGTTACTGTTTTGGTTCGGCAGTTGAATAAATATAATAAATATACATATGGTGACTGTAGCAGAATAAACATAATAAATATACACACTCACTCATTGCCACAAGGGCCCTCATGTTAGAGAGCCAAACAAGTGTTCAATTGTAAGTAGGGGAAGAACACGGGTATTAGTGGAAGTTATGGTCGGGGCCCCAAGGGAGGGGACCACTCCATGTTTTAAACCCCCAGGGGCTTATTTTCGTAAATGTTTTGTGTTGTACGTTATCTATTGCAAATGTGACAGATCGCATCATCGAGTTGGAGATCAGCACCAGGTGGGACCGAGGGATGGGCACTCTCTGAATGATTAAAATTGCTACACTCAATGTGCAGGGATTAAACACCCCCCAAAAAATACATCTTTTAACAAGATATCTCCTGGCAAATCAGATCGATATAGCACTCTTACAAGAGACACACTGGAAGGAAAAAATACCATTGATTAAAGATAAGAATTTTCCAGTTATAATCCATTCTCACTATAAAACAAAAAAAAAGGGAAACCGTGATTTTAATCTCTAATAAAATAGAATATGAAGAGATCTATAAGGAAATAGATAAGGAGAGCAGATTTGTGTTGTTGATATGTAAAATTGAAGGCAAAATATATACGATTCTGAACATCTATGCCCCCAATAATAGACCTATGTCTTTCATAAACAAAATATTTAAAAAACTAGACCGATTAGCACAGGGCACTACCCTAATAGGTGGAGATTTCAACTGTGTTTGCGATAGCGATGTGGACAAGAAACTAAGTCAGGGGGAAAAAATCAATAGAGTTGTCAAAAATAACGCTGTACAGTTCCATAAAATGATTATGCGTAACAAAAAGTATGATTTGTGGCGCACAATGCACCCGAATGAACTGGACTTTACTTTTTCTTCAAAGGTACATATATCCTACTCTCGCCTTGATTATTTTTTGGTGGATCAATATTTTTTGCAGATATGCGAGAAGTGTTATATAGAGGACATACCCTGGTCAGACCACTCGGCAGTGATTATCCAGGTTAATACATCTCCTCCTTAGCTTAAAGCTTAAACAATTCTGGTATTATAAAGGCAATAAAGCATAGAAACTTCTCACAAATAAACTAAAAGGGGTTAAAGCAAAGCAAAGAATTAGAAAAATAAAGGCGTCCCCTCATTTAATAACTTCTATTCCGAGTTATATAATCTACCAAATAATGGAACTACAAGGGAACAAATCAAGGAATACCTAGACGTAGCTCATCTTCCGACACTTTCTTCCTCCCAACTAGAAAAGAATAATCTTCCAATTAGTAAAGAAGAAGTACTTAGAGTAATAAAACATCTGGAAAAAAATAAGGCACCGGGACCAGATGGTTTTAATAAAACATTCTACTTGATGTTCAGCCATAAATTTGTAGAACATTTGACCGAATTATTTAATGAATTTATAGAAAAGGGTAAGATCTCAGAAGACCTACTGCAGGCAGTATTATCGCCAATATTGAAACCAGGAAAAGACAGTATGAACACTGCTAGTTACAGACCAATCTCGCTGATAAATAATAATATCTGAAAATTTACTCTGCAGTCCTGGCAAATCGGATGAAGGAAGTAATCCCTACTTTGATCCACAGAGACCAAATAGGTTTTGTCCAGGGACGACAATCTAGTAACAACATTAGGAGATTGCTGGGAATTTTTGAAAAGGTAAACAAACAGGGAGTGCCCCAGCTGACCCTCTCGTTGGACGCGGAGAAGGCCTTCGGTAGGGTCAGTTGGGGATTTATGGCTCAGGTGCTGGAAAGATTCGGTTTAGCTGGGAATATACACTCTGCCATAATGGCGCTGTACTCTGCCCCCACGGCTAGGACCGTGGGTCAGAGTATGGTCTCAGGGTATTTTAAGGTGGGGAATGGAACCCGGCAGGGATGTCCATTAGCCCCTCTGCTGTATATCTTGACGCTTGAGCCTTTTGCGACCAGAATAAGACAGAATAGATATATCTCTGGAGTCAAGATTGGTGATTGGGAATATAAGCTGTGCCTCTATGCGGATGATGTAGTGGTTACCATGATAAACCCTACTGAATCTATAAAAGCATTTCTTCAAGAAGTAGAAAATTACTCAAAAGTATCAAATTACAAATTAAATCTAACAAAAACAAGAGCTGCACTGACCAATGTAAATAAAGAAATTAGAAGGTTATTGACTAATATGTATCCATTTGAATGGACAGAAAAAGGTTTCACCCATCTAGGTATGTACATCTCGGCGAACGTCCAGAACATGATAGACACAAATTTTGAGACACTATATCAGGATACCCAATGCAAATTAAATAAAACTTGGTTTTTCAAAGAAATTTCTTGGATGGGTAGGGTAAATGTCATCAGGTCCTACGTGTTGCCGAGATGGACATACCTATTTAGAATGGTACCATTAAAAATATCAAAAGTCAATCTTCAGATTGTCCAAAAACTGTTTATGTCTTATATATGGAGTGGGAAAAAGCCCAGAATTAACAGATCACATTTAATAAAACATCCTAGGAAAGGTGGAGTGGGTATTCCAGATCTGGAAAAACACTATGAAGCCAGTAGACTATACCATATATACAAATGGCAAGACAGTTCAGAAGCATTAGAGCCATGGTACCAAATCGAATCTAATCTAATAGGGATAAAAGAGCTATCAATAATCCCCTGGTTAAATAGGAGTTCTGATAGGGAGTTCTTCAAACAAGATGTACCACTATTTATACAGGACTTATTAAGATACTGGAATAGTTTAAAAAAAAGACATAAGATCCAACATAAGATTTCAGCAACTGCTCCAATACAGATCCTGGAGCACAACATGACAGAAATATCATTACAAAATTGGAAAAAAAAGGAAAAAAAAAACTAAAATTGCAGACATAATGGATAGAGGGGAAATAAAACCTTTTGATCAACTAAAAACAGAATTAGACTTGCCATCGAAGGAACTTTTCGCACATTTAAGAATAAAACATTATTTAAAAAATAGAGTACTCAATAAATTACTGAGAATTACTGGAAGGCGAAATAGACAACATTTTCGATCAAAATCCAAAAAACAAGGTTATGCTGAAATTATATAACACACTGATATCTAAAAAAGATAAAAAGCCTAAAGCATGGATTTCATGGGAGAGCGATATAGGTAGGACATACGAGAATAAATTTTGGCACTCTTCAGTGATAGATGTCAAGAGATCAATAACATGTTTAAATATAGTCGAACTTCATATAAAGATTATCTACAGATGGCATAGGGTCCCAAAAATTATGAAAAAATGTAATAGCAATAACTCGGACAAATGCTGGAGATGTCCCCAAAGTATAAGAGATCATAGACATATATGGTGAGGATGCCCGGACATTGCAAAAATCTGGGACGAAGTATTTGGGAATGTGGATATAATTATGGATGCCAAGATAGATAAAACAATAGAAGCAGCCCTTTTCCATATAGTCCCTCAGATTGGCGCATTTAAAAAAAATATATCTTTTTATCCATATTATGATGGCCACTAAAATGATAATTGCCCGTAATTGGAATCAAAATAAACAAGTGACTTGGACACAGATAAAAAATCAGATTTGTTATCAATATAAGATGGAACAAAATATTGCGTACTCTGAGGGATGTATTGGAAAGTTTAACAAAAGATGGTTACCTCGGTTGGCTCGTTTTCCTTTAATAGAGTAAATCCCTGCATATTCCGATACAGAAGGAAAGAGTGGTCATCCCTCGGGTCTCCAAAAATGATATAAAGAATTAAGCTGTAATGAAAATGTAAACGGTCTGCCCCGCTCACGATGGATCCCTCACAGATGTGTATATCTCTTTTTCTCTTCTTCTTTTTATTTTATCTCCCCTTTTATATATTTTTTTTCCACCTTTTTATTTATTTTTTTCTTCGGAGGAAAGATATGGTCATTTAGCGCAATTTATAAGCACTTTTTGACAAATGAAGCAGGAGAAAGGACAGTAGTCACAAGAGTGGAAAAGTATACCAGCTGACAAGCACATATCTGTATGTCCGTAGGCAATCTGATCACTGATATTATGATTTTTTATTCCTGTTTCTTTTTTTTATTTTTATAATATATATATATTTATGTTTGTGTTTTTTGTTTCTATTTTCACGTGTATTTAAATGTATATAAATGCTATGCATGTAGTGGTTCTTTGTCTTGCAAAAAAGAAAAACGAATAAAATAAAGATTTGCCAAAAAAAAAAAAAAAGATCTGGGGCTAGAGCCCATGACAGATTTGATACAAATAAAGAAGCTCACATGCTTGGGTCTGGTTATAAAGTATATATATATATATATATACTTTATAACCAGACCCAAGCATGTGAGCTATATATATAAAATGCCAATGAGCAATAGGTGTATAAAAATTTAGGCAATATATACATATCCATAGATTAATATGATTATTCCAATAGGGGGAGATGGAGGGTGAGTGGGGTGATGAGGTGAATGGAGATGAGAGGTGCAATATGAAAAGGGTGGGGGTGATTTTCTTGAGAGAGGGGTGAAATAGAGGGTGGGTGGGGTGATGAGCTGGAAGGAGGGGTGAGGTGGTGGGTGAAGATGCGTGATAAGCTGGAGGGAGAGGGTGAGATGGGGGAGAGACACATGATAGGGGCGATAAGATGTAGAGATAGGGTGAGAGGTGTAATAAGATGGAGGGGAGGGTGAGAGGGGTGATAAGATGGAGGGATAGGCTGGCACGGGTGATAAGATGGTGGGAGAGAATATATTTTTACATGCTTCAGCCCCCTTAACCCCTCCCCCCACACCCCAGCGACGCCACTGCACTCTCCATTGTGATATGTCTCTAGACATGTCAAAATATTCCCTGCAATAGCTGAGCTAGCATGTCTCAGCTATATGGGGGTTAAAAAAAAAAATATATATATATATATATATTCAGTAAGGGTTTTGACACTTTTAAATAAACTTCAATCTTTCAGTTTGAAAGATTACAATCCAATACATGTTGAATGGATTAGGTAGTGGCTGAGTGACAGACAACAGAGGGTTGTAGTCAAGGTCTTGTTACTGTGAGGTAACTCAGAGATCTTTACTTGGACCCATTCTCTTTAATATTTTTATTAGTGATGTTGCTGAAAGTCTTGATGGTAAGGTATGTCTTTTTGATGAAAAAAATATTTGCAACATGGTTGATGTTCCTGGAGGGGTAAGCCAAATGGCAAAGGATTTAGGTAACCTAGAAAAATGGTCAGAGTTGTAATGGTCAGAGTTGTGGCAATTGACATGTGGATAATGTGCAAGATAATTGACATAAAAACCCAAGGATAGAATAGAATATTTGATACAATCCTAGTCTCAAGATCTAAGGAAAGAGATTTAGGGGTAATTATTTAAAAGGACTTAAAGGTAGGTAGACAATGTAATAGGGCAGCAGGAAATGCACCAGAAACATTAGTTGTATAAGGAGAGGTATTAGCAGTAGAAAGAGTGAAGTGCTCATGCCATGATTTAGAGCACTTACAAGACTCACTAGGAGTATTGTATGCAGAACTGGAGACCGACCGTATCTACAGAAGGATATAGATGCTTTGGAGAGAATTCAGAGAAGGGCTACTAAACTGGTGCAAGGATTGCAGGATAAAACTTAACATGAAAGATTAACGGATCTTAACATGTATAATTTGGAAGTAAGACAAGGCAGAGGGAATATGATAGAAACATTTAACTACAGAAAGTGAATAAAACCATTAAATGGAGATTGTTTGTTTGTTTTTTAAAAATAAAAACTACCTCAACAAGAGATCATAGGGGTCTATACTCTAAAAGGTGAGTTGCAGGTGAGATGAGTTAAGTTGAGGTGAGCTGAACATTTAATCTCACTAATGCTGCTATACATTGTGAAGGGACAATCCTGGTGAGTTTGCTTTGTGGGGGAAACTTTCCAGGTTTGCATCCGCACAACGTATAGTTAAATAGGTGAGATGAAATTGTATCTCACATCAACTCACCTTATCTCACCTGCAACTCACCTTTTAATGAATAGACCCCATGGTTTTAAATTATTTAAAAAGTAATATGAGAAAAGTAGTACTCTACTGAGAGGGAAGTGGATGAATGGAATCGTCTTCCAGCAGAAGTTGTAGAGGTTAAGTCAGTGAAGGTGTTTAACCCTTTAGTGACCGGACTTCTAGAACATTTTGGGCATTCTGCATAATGACTGTTTTTACACTTGTTTGGTATTTGTTTTTAGCTTTCTCATTTACTGACCCCACACAAATGATACATTGGTTTTATCAGCAAAACAAGGCCTTTCTTTAGATACCATTATTATTATGATATACAGTTTGCTATAGAAAATAATAAAATATGCTCAACAATTAAAAAAAAACACTTTTTCTAAATTTTATATGAAAAATCATTTATACATCCTTAGAAAAAGTCCATGTTTACTTGTATACATGTTTCTTCAAGTTATAGGGCAATAACAGTTAGTGGTGTATCTTGGTTTTGTGCTGCCCTAGGCAGACAAAATGTGGGTACCCCCTTACCCACGCTGCACACCACGACATGCCCCATAACCCATGTTGCACACCCAGGACATGGCCCATCACCCCATTACATGCCCCCATCAACAGCATTACATGCCCCATCACCCCATTACATGCCCCCATCACAACATTACATACCCCATCACCCCATTACATGCCTCCATCACCTCCATTTGATGCAGCTATCACTCCCATTACATCCCATTACATCACCCCCATTACGTGCCCCCATCACTCCATTACATCACCCCATCACTCCATTACATCACATCATCACACACACCTCCATAACCCCCATTATATGCCTCCATTACCACTATTACATGCCACATCACCACATTACATGCCCCCATCACCACATTACATACCCCCATCACCCCATCACATGCCTCCATCATCCCCATTACATGCCTTCATCACCTCCATTACATGCATCCATCACTCCCATTACATCCCATCACATGCTCCCATCACTCTGATACATCAACCCCCCACTCCATTATATCACCCCATCATAAACCTCCATCACCCCCATTACATGCCCCCATCACCTCATTACATCACCCCCATCAACCCATTATATGTCTCCATCATCCCATTACATCACCCCCATCATCCCATTAAATGCTTCCATCAGCCCCATTAAATGCCCCCATCACCCCCATTACATCACTCCATCACCCCATTACATGCCTCCATTACCCTCCTGTGAACAGTCAGCACTTCCCCATCATATCGCATGGTGAGCCAAACAGGTAGCACGGAGGTTTCTCTGTGGTGTCTGTTTGGCTCCCCAGGCTGCCTGATCTTCCGATCTCCCCAGCCAATGTCTCTGCCAGCATGCAAGTTTTTTTTTTCTTAAAGAGGTGGCTTTTTTAAATTTATTTTTATTTGCTTTTTGGGCCACCCCTGTGGCTTATGAGGCAAGTGCCTCGCACTAAATACAGCGCTGATAATAGTGACCATTTTAACACTAGCCCTAATGCTAGGGTTAAACGGAGGGGCTCAACTAGCTCCAAATCAGGGGGAAAATGTGTAAGCTTTTCCAGCACAGAACCCGACTTGAGTGATACTGATGGATGCCGACAAGACATTTGGCAGATACCTCTGTCAACATTGCGTAATCTTAAAGAAATATGCAGGCGCTACAAATCTTTGATTTACCCAGTAATATATAAGTTTCTACAAATGAGCAGCGCATGAGATATCCACTCCACAGCCAGGAAATAAGAACAAGACAAGGAGACAAAGTGGTGTAGGAGGCGGGCAGGAGCAAAAACCATGGATGAGGAGGAATCTTTCATCAGAGACTTTGACAGAAGCCCAGAAACAAATTTTTGCAAAATGATTGACTTATTCCCCCATTAGAGACTTTCACCTTTTTGATACTATTGTTGAAATCAGTCGATCCTTTCGAAAGCTCACCCTCAAGAATTTTTTCTTTAATTCATCAGATACTGGTTAGTTTTCACCAACAGAGCCTCCGAACGTTTACAACATACACGCACAACACGGTAGGAATGTTTCATTATCCCAGGTCAATTTGTCTTTGTTTAAAGACTTGCTAGGGAATCCGGTGAACCAAGTCAATGTATAGACAAGGTGACAAGTAAACTCTCTGTTTTAAGGAGATGTAAAAACAAATCCTCCTTTTATCCTCCAAATAGTAGAGGTCAGGCTATTGATTCTTTCCAAAATCTAATTGAGAAAGACTTGTGTAAATTACATGAATCTATCACCAAATCTGATTAACCCCGGTCTTATAACATAACATTTGCTCAGTCACAAGCTCTATGGGCCATTAGAAAAAATGAGAAAATTATGGTCCGCCAAGCAGATAAGGTGGGGAACATTGTTGTTTTGAATACCTCTGACCATCAGCTGACTGACAGGGATACGTATACCTGCCTCTTCCATAATCACATTCCATGGTTTAAATCTATCCTCTTTAATCTGGAAGACCAGGCCTGTGCACAGGGTATACTTACGGTGGACTTAGCTGACTATCTTAAAGTCAATTCACCTGTCACCCCCATTTTCCATAATCTACCCAAGATACACAGGTTTCTCGGGTCAGGGGTTCTACAGGGTCCCATTGTTTCAGGGATTGGCTCTCTTAAGGAACATCTCTCAGTACTGGTGGATGGCTATCTTCAACCCTTTGTTATCCGCTTACATTCCTTCCTTAAGGATACAAATAATGTCTTTATCATTTTTTATAACTTTGGTTGGCAATCTGATTTTTCTTGGGTGATTCTTGATGTCAAGTCTCTATACTCGGTAATCCCACATAAATTGGGTCTAATGGCCATACAATATTATATGGATGAGTATAGTGACTCTGACATTACTATGAATTTGGATGTCCTTCTTAGTGCTATCAATTACCTATTGACACATAACTTCTTTCTATTTGACTCCAAGGTTTCCCTTCAGGTATGTGGCATAGGAATGGGGTCAAATTTGTCCCCTCCTTTTCCAACCTGTATATGGGCTGGTGGGAGGAACGCTATATCTATGGAGCTGCCTTGGAGTCACTTCTACCTTTCCCGGTGTCTTCCAGGATTGTTCTATACAAACAAAACATTGATGAATTACTAATGGTCTGCCAGGGAGTGAATTGGATTTTGACACATTTGTTGCAGCCTTAAATGGCAATTACCTCAATCTACAATTCACGGTGCAACCCGTATCTGCACCTATTGCTCACTGTGGATGGTACCAGGGTTGTTACTAGGCTTTTTCATAAGGAGACTAGTGGTAATTCCATACTCCATGCAGAGTCTCTTCATCCATCACATTTAATTCAAGGTATAGCGGTTGGTCAGTTTCTTCGTATTCGGAGAAACTGCTCAGAATTTGCAGATTTTGTCAGAGAATCATGTGAGTTAAGAAACAGACTACTACTTAGAGGTTATTCTTTTCATATCCTCAGAAAATATTTTCTCAGAGCCCTCCATCAAGAGAGAAGTTTCCTTCTTCTCCGTTTAAAACGGCCTGGATCACAACTGGATGGTAATTTGGTTCTGATTTTATCTACTACATATAGTGCACAATTCATTTGCATTAAACAGATAGTTAATACATATCTACCAATTTTATATAATTACAGCAGACTTTTTGAGATTGTAGATAATGGATAGCGGATGGTAGCAAAAAAGGCCCCCACTATTCTCCCCTTTTCAAGACCCCAACTGATACAGGTTCTAACTGGCTTGCCACACAGGGTATGTATAACTGTGGCAGACATCCATGTAAAACATGTCATAGGGAAGTAGTTGGTGGTTATTCTTTTCATATCCTCAGAAAATATTTTCTCAGAGCCCTCCATCAAGAGAGAAGTTTCCTTCTTCTCCGTTTAAAACGGCCTGGATCACAACTGGATGGTAATTTGGTTCTGATTTCATCTACTACATATAGTGCACAATTCATTTGCATTAAACAGATAGTTAATACATATCTACCAATTTTATATAATTACAGCAGACTTTTGAGATTGTAGATAATGGATAGCGGATGGTAGCAAAAAAGGCCCCCACTATTCTCCCCTTTTCAAGACCCCAACTGATACAGGTTCTAACTGGCTTGCCACACAGGGTATGTATAACTGTGGCAGACATCCATGTAAAACATGTCATAGGGAAGTAGTTGGTGGTACTTTTACTTCATCTACATTTACAAAAAATCTTATAACATCAATCACTACATAAATTGTACCACTGATTTTGTAGTATATCTACTCACTTGTGCTATATATAAGATGCAGTTTGTGGGCATGACTACTCACCCACTTAAAGAAAGGATCAGGGAACATTTGACGTCCATATCAGGTGTTGGAGATAAGATTAAAGACACCCCTATTAGGAGACATTTTCAGATCTGTAACAATTCAAATGCTGAAAAGTATTTATCAAGGTATTGATAAAGTTGTTCTGACAATTAGTGCTGGCACCTTAGAACAGAGACCAAATGGACAGGAGGAGCGATGACGTCGGGTGGAGGCGTCTCGCGGTAAAACTCTGGGTGCGGTGTGGCAGCTAATGGAGGACGGAGGTGGAGGACGCTAAGGCGGATGGCGAAGGAAAACCAGCATCAAGGTGGATGATCAACCCCGAAACGGAACCTTTGCAGCGACTGAAGGAAAAAGGCTCTGAGGAAGCGAACACGAAAGCAGCACCAAACGGATACGTGGGGTAAAAAAGAAAGAGAGAAGTGGTCACGACAGGTGATCCGACCCCCTGTCTAATTGACATCCTCAAAACATCTAAAGGATATCCAGAGGGTAAGAAAAGGTAAAAGAGGCCCAGCGATAGTGGAAACATAAAACGCTGCGACGGACTACAGGAAAACTAAGGTCCAAGCGTGAGTAGAGCTAATAATGAACCTTGTTTGAATAAGGCTGCATTGCTGTGTCTGACTTTGACCAAAACGCAACAGACCAAAAACAGGACTCAGATATATGATAGATTAATCTCTAAAAGGATGCCTTAGGCCGAGTGACATATTACCTGGCTCTTGGTGGCCACTGCCAGGAGTGTGGAGGCTGGGTCTTGAAGAGCAAGACACAGAAACCCAATAATATTTGATGTCCACTAAGAAGCCTTGAACTACTGGCAAAATGGCAATGTGGGTCCAAAAATGAGTGGAGGTAAATTACAGGAGGAGGGAAACCGGAGGGACATTTCAGGCTGTGAAAGGGGAGTGTATGACCTACTATATTGGTCATTGCCTTGGTACCAGTGGTTACGTCTGGAGGCTTTTTGAAGGGCTCAGAACCAACAGGAAGAGGCATATCGGGATATAGAGAGCCACTGAGAAGACTCTAAACTGTACATATATCTACCAGCCTGACTAATATATATAGTGAACTAAGACCAATCTATTACCCCAGGTATCTAGCCTTATAGGAATTCGAAGCGGATTTTAGGTATTCATAAGCTGTACCTTACAAATTTGTACAAAGGGCTTCATATGGTAATAGAGGGATCCTGGTAGAGAGGAGGCACATTGAGAACTGAAACCCACTTAGTGACATTGGCACCTGGTCTGTCTGAAGCTGAACGGGACATTAGAAAGTTAAAGAAATGGCTTCAAGGAAGAACCCGGAAACAAAACTAGAAAAAGACAAGACAAAGTGGAGAACAAACAAGAAAATAAAGGTGAAAGACACTACTCAAACTTTTTCCCCTCTGGCAGACAGATCAGAAATTGGGAAGTCACGCATGGAGGGTCAAGGCTCAAGGGAAGAAGCTCAAACTATATCCCCAGGATATCTAAAAGCCTGCCTAGCATCACAATTTAAACAGATTAAGGAGGAAATACAAAAGAACCAACATATCACATTGGAGATTAAAAATGATATCTTATCGTTGGGTGAGAGGATTAAAATAGTTGAACAAAAAGAAGAAGATCTGTCTTTTCAACTGCAAAGCCACCAAGATAAAACCAGGTCTCTGGGGAAAAAAACACAGGATTTAGAACTTAAACTAAGTGACCTTGAGGACAGGTCTAGGAGAAATAACCTACAGCTCCGAGGAATCTCTGAAGACATTACAGATAACTTACTGGAGAATTATATAGAGGGCGTGATGAACTTCTTGGAGATTCAATGGGATAGAAGAGACCCAGCCTTAGAGAGATTTCACAGAACGCCAAGAGCTCAGAATGTACCGAAGCACCTTCCTAGGGATGTGATGATTTGCTGCAGATATTCTAAATTAAGATGTTCAATGATAAAAAATTTGAATACCAAAGATGTAAAGGGCATGGTATATGAAGACGTAAATTTTTTTACAGACCTGTCCTTTAAAACATGGAAATTAAGGAGGTCTTTTGCGCAATACACAGCAATTCTGAGAGCAAAGGACATACGATACTCATGCAGCTACCCCTGTAAAGTCAACTTGTCTAATGAGAGGCAGAGGGAATTGTTTGAATCACTAGAGACCCTAAGGGTATGGCTGTCCGAAAAAGACATTCAATAAGGAATAAGAACACGTTTACGGAATAGTCCTCTCATTTTGAGGGGGGGGGGGTACAGGGTGGTGAGAGGGGCTCTTGTTCTCTTTTTTGTTTTTTGATTTTTTTTTTTGATGATCACCAATGCCAAAAGACAGAGACACCATGAGAGACTATATTATTCAGTTGGACCTCTCACAAATTTCATCCCAACACAGGGATAGCTTAAAGGCACCTTTCTCACTTGACGAGGTTAGATCCTCTATTAACAATCTTAAAAATAACAAAACTCCAGGATCAGATGGATTTTCGGCTCTTTTTTATAAGAAGATTGCAGAAGTTATGGCACCACACTTGGTGGAAGTGATCAGCGAAATCCATATTTTTCGTGCTAAAATGTTGCAAGCTGCTATTATTCCAATTGCCAAGCAATAAAGATAATAATTTGGTATTTAATTATAAGTCGATTTCACTAATCAATATAGACACCAAGATTTATTCATCAATAATCGCTGAAAGATTAAAACCTATCGTTCCTTCTATTATTCATATTGACCAAATGGGGTTTATCAAACAGTGACAGGCTTATGGTAATGCCAGGAAGGTAATTGATATGCAATCAGACATACTATTCCACCAGTCCTTTTGGCCCAGGATGCCAAAAAGGCCTTTGACGGGTTGATTGGAGCTTCCTAGAGGAGGTATTGAAAGCATTTAGCTTTGGCGGGGGGCTAACCAACTTGGTCATAGCCCTTTATTCATTACCTTCGGCAAAGATAGCTGGACAGGGGATCAGTTCTGAGTGGTTTGATGTGAAGAATGGGACTTGTCAAGGGTGTCCCTTCCATACATATTATCACTGGAGAGTTTGGCAAAATGGATTTGCTGCTCAACTGTGATTGGAAAGAGAATCTGTAAAATAAATGTATTTGCAGATGATTTATTCACACTGTCACAGTCTTAGAGCAGATAAATAATCTTGGTCAATTTTCAAACTACGAACTAAATTTAGGGAAGACTCAAGCCCTGGACATCAACATGAATTCAGACTCACTATCCGGTTTGAAGATGAGATACCCTTTTAGTTGGTCAAATAATATGATAAGATACCTTGGAGTGATGATACCTAAATAAAATAGAAGCTCTGATTAGGGTTAGCTACTCACCACTATTTGAGGAACTCCAGAGGAATATAAGGGCCTGGAAAGTCTTAAATCCGTCCTAGATGGGTATAATAAAGTCATACATTATCCCCCAATTTTCTTTATTTATTGAGATTGATGCCAATCCATATACCAGTCTCTCAGTTTAACCAATTTCCATTGTTAAGATATTTTTGGGTGATAAAAAAACCCTAGAATTGCTAGACAGTGGTTACATAATTCTGGAGCGGGGGGGGGGGGGGGTTAGTTGGGATTTCCCAATCTTGCTCAATATGTTACTGCTAGTATGTTGTCCCACGTATATATAAAATACAGTTGCAGACTCTAAATTGGAAAAATGGTTATGGGTAGAGTAGGACATGATAGGGGTAAATGAATTAGAGAGTATTCTATGTCTGAATAAAAAGAAGATTTTGAATTTAATTCAATCGTCACATAATTCTATATTAGAATCTATTATAACCAAATGGCTTGAATTTAAAAAGCATGGAGGATTGCTAAATTGAATCATGAAATCAGTACCAATAAATAATAGTGAAAGATTAATTCCTGACATACATTTTAGTGAGGGATTTTAAAGGTTAAATCCAATATAATGTTATTTAAATAAGGCAGAAAAAAGTAAAAATCTTTAAATTGGGTAATGGAGAGTTTTGGGCTGCACTGGATTCCCAGTCTTTACAATCCTTCATTACACAAATTGTCATGTTTTCAGATCTTCCAATAAAAGTCTCACAAGTAAACTGGAAAAAATGTTTGAAAATAGGAAGACTACAGGTTACTTGAGAAACTGTTGGATAGTTTGACCCCTACTACATTTCCATCAGCATGGAGTAAGTGGAACAAATACCTTAGCTCGAATAAAGAAATTGACTTATGGAAGAAAGGTTAGACTCAGAATTATAGGTCCACTCACTGCCTTAATTTGCAAGAGATGCAGTTTAAGATAATTTTTAAATGGTACCCTTCTCCATGAGTAAATTCGATCAATCATACAGTACTGACTGCTGGAGATGCCACTTGGCATTTGGTAACTATACCCACATTTGGTGGGATTGCTTTGCAATTAATGGCACCTGGAATTAAGTATTTCCTTTATTGTCCAAAATGATTCACTGCATTGTTCTTCCTAGTATGGAGAGAGCTTTGTTCCATGACGATCTTGATAGTCTTTCTGGCTGTGGGAAATGTTTGGCCATGCAATTTTTTTTAGTAATAAAATTATGTATTGCACTCAATTGTAAAAACAAAGAAAAATTGGGTGGATTGAGGTTAAGAATCGAATTACCCATTTTGGGATGAGGGCAAGGGATACTATAGAATGAATAATAAGCTGACTGCCTATTTGGTTGGATAAACTTAATCCCAAAACGTATTTAATTGATTAGTGTCGGTTGGCCTCTGGAGCACTACCGGTTGCAGCAAACTATGAGGAACACGGGGTCGTTGTTTGTGAAAGATAATTATAAATCCCAGCATGCTTTATGTTTTTGTCGGTATAGCATTTATGTTTCTGACAGTTGGGCTTTAAGGCTTACTATCGAATTACAGAAAAACCCACGATTAGCAGAAATGTGCTACCTTCTGTATTGAAATGTCCTTAATATCTTCTTTTCCTGCAGATATATCTGTGGAGGTGACTGTCACAAGTGCACCCTACTCCAAGAGTGCATGTGACTGAGTTATGGGGTGAAAGGGTTAAAATTAACCATCTCTCTGCCATAGACTAGAAATAATGATAAAACCCCCCTTTAACACCACCCACACTTAATTATACTGATATAACTAATATCTTAACACTGCCACCACCAAGACAAATGGGGTGCCTTGGTTCCCCAAGCAAATTAAATTAAACCCACAAAATAGGATTTAACACAATATCTATGTGATTTCAAATTGGTCTAATAAGGTAACGTGTGTCTCTTCACCAGACAAAGGCAGAACTTAATAAAGGAATATGTATTATGAACAAAACAAAAGTCACAGTGGATACAAAAAAATAAAACAGATGACAAAACGAGCAAATCCTGGTATATTGAGTGACAAAATCCTGGCATACTGAGTGGCTAAATCCTGGCATATTAAATGGCTAAATCCTGGCATATTGAGTGGCAAAATCCTGGCATATTAAATGGCTAAATCCTGGCATATTGAGTGGCAAAATCCTGGCATATTGAGTGGCTAAATCCTGGCATATTGAATGGCTAAATCCTGGCTTATTGAGTGGCAAAATCCTGGCATATTGAGTGGCTAAATCCTGGCATATTAAATGGTTAAATCCTGGCATATTAAATGGCTAAATCCTGGAATATTGAGTGGCAAAATCCTGGCATATTAAATGGCTAAATCCTGGCATATTGAGTGGCAAAATCCTGGCATATTGAGTGGCTAAATCCTGGCATATTGAATGGCTAAATCCTGGCTTATTGAGTGGAAAAATCCTGGCATATTAAGTGGCTAAATCCTGGCATATCAAATGGTTAAATCCCGGAATATTGAGTGGCTAAATTCTGACATATTAAATGACATAATCAAGGCATATTGAGTGGCAAAACCCTGGCATATTGAGTAGTAAAATCCTGGCATATTAAATGGCTAAATCCTGGCATATGGAGGGGCTAAATCCTGGCATATTAAGTGGCTAAATTCTGCAATATTGAGGGGCTAAATCCTGGTAAATTGAGTGCCTAAATCCTAGCATATTGAGTGGAAAAATCCTGGCATATTGAGTGGAAAAATCCTGGCATATTGAGTGGAAAAATCCTGGCATATTAAATGGCAAAATCCTGGCATACTGAGTGTTAAAATCCTAACATATTAAATGGCTCAATCTTGGCATATTAAGTGGCTAAATACTGGCATATTGAGGGGCTAAATCCTGGTAAATTGAGTGGCTCAATCCTGGCATATTAAGTGGCTAAATCCTGGCATATTGAGTGGCAGAATCCTGGCATATTGAGTGGCTAAATTCTGGCATATTGAATGGATAAATCCTGGCATATTAAGTGGCTAAATCCATGCATATTAAGGGGCTAAATCCTGGTAAATTGAGTGGCTAAATCCTGGCATATTGAGTGGCAAAATCCTGGCATATTAAATGGATAAATCCTGGGATGCTGAGTGGCAAAATCCTTGCATATTGAGGGGCTAAATCCTGGTAAATTGAGTGGCTCAATCATGGCATATTGAGGGGCTAAATCCTGGGATATTAAATGGCATAATCCTGGCATATTGAGTGGCAAAACCCTGCCATATTGAGTGGCAAAATCCTGGCAGATTGAGTGGCAAAATCCTGGCATATTAAATGGCTAAATCCTGGCACATAAAGTGGCTAAATACTGACATAGTGAGGGGCTAAATCATTGTAAATTGAATGGCTCAATCCTGGCATATTAAGTGGCAAAATTCTGGCATATTGAGTGGCTAAAACCTGGCATACTGAGTGGCAAAATCATGGTAAATTTAGTGGCTCAATCCTTGCATATTGAGTGGCAAAATTCTGGCATATTGAGTGGCAAAATTCTGGCATATTGAGTGGCTAAAACCTGGCATACTGAGTGGCAAAATTCTGGCATATTGAGTGGCAAAATTCTGGCATATTGAGTGGCTAAAACCTGGCATACTGAGTGGCAAAATCATGGTAAATTGAGTGGCTCAATCCTTGCATATTGAGTTGCAAAATTCTGGCATATTGAGTGGCAAAATTCTGGCATATTGAGTGGCTAAAACCTGGCATACTGAGTGGCAAAATTCTGGCATATTTAGTGGCTAAATCCTGGCATATTAAATGGCTAAATCCTGGCATATTAAGTGGCTAAATCCTGGCATATTGAGGGGCTAAATCCTTGTAAATTGAGTGCCTAAATCCTGGCATATTGAGGGGCTAAATCCTGGTAAATTGAGTGGCTAAATCCTGGCATATTAAGTGGCTAAATCCATGCTTAATGAGGGGCTAAATCCTGGTAAATTGAGTGGCTCAATCCTGGCATATTGAGGGGCTAATCCTGGCATATTGAGGGGCTAATCCTGGCATATTAAATGGCATAATCCTGGCATATTGAGTGGTAAAACCCTGGCATATTGAGTGGCAAAATCCTGGCATATTGAGTGGCAAAATCCTAGCATATTGAGGGGCTAAATCCTGGCACATTAAATGGCAAAATCCTGGCATATTGAGTGGCAAAGTCCTGGCATATTAAATGGCTAAATCCTGGTATGTTAAGTGGCTAAATTCTGGCTTATTGAGGGGCTAAATCATGGTAAATTGAGTGGCTCAATCCTTGCATATTGAGTGGCAAAATCCTGGCATATTGAGTGGCAAAATTCTGGCATATTGAGTGGCTAAAACCTGGCATATTGAGTGGCTAAAACCTGGCATATTGAGTGGCTAAAACCTGGCATACTGAGTGGCAAAATCCTGGCATATTTAGTGGCTAAATCCTGGCATATTAAATGGCTAAATCCTGGCATATTAGGTGGCTAAATCCTGGCATATTGAGGGGCTAAATCCTGGTAAATTGAGTGCCTAAATCCTGGCATATTGAGTGGAAAATCCTGGCATATTAAATGGCCAAATCTTGGCATATTAAGTGGCTAAATCCTGGCATACTGAGGGGCTAAATTCTGGTAAATTGAGTGGCTCAATCCTGGCATATTAAGTGGCAAAATCCTGGCATATTGAGGGGCTAAATCCTGGCACATTAAATGGCAAAATCCTGGCATATTGAGTGGCAAAGTCCTGGCATATTTAATGGCTAAATCCTGGTATGTTAAGTGGCTAAATTCTGGCATATTGAGGGGCTAAATCATGGTAAATTGAGTGGCTCAATCCTGGCATATTGAGGGGCTAATCCTGGCATATTAAATGGCATAATCCTGGCATATTGAGTGGTAAAACCCTGGCATATTGAGGTGCTAAATCCTGGCACATTAAATGGCAAAATCCTGGCATATTGAGTGGCAAAGTCCTGGCATATTAAATGGCTAAATCCTGGTATGTTAAGTGGCTAAATTCTGGCATATTGAGGGGCTAAATCATGGTAAATTGAGTGGCTCAATCCTTGCATATTGAGTGTCAAAATCCTGGCATATTGAGTGGCAAAATTCTGGCATATTGAGTGGCTAAAACCTGGCATATTGAGTGGCTAAAACCTGGCATACTGAGTGGCAAAATCCTGGCATATTTAGTGGCTAAATCCTGGCATATTAAATGGCTAAATCCTGGCATATTAGGTGGCTAAATCCTGGCATATTGAGGGGCTAAATCCTGGTAAATTGAGTGCCTAAATCCTGGCATATTGAATGGAAAATCCTGGCATATTAAATGGCCAAATCTTGGCATATTAAGTGGCTAAATCCTGGCATACTGAGGGGCTAAATTCTGGTAAATTGAGTGGCTCAATCCTGGCATCTTAAGTGGCAAAATCCTGGCATATTGAGGGGCTAAATCCTGGCACATTAAATGGCAAAATCCTGGCATATTGAGTGGCAAAGTCCTGGCATATTAAATGGCTAAATCCTGGTATGTTAAGTGGCTAAATTCTGGCATATTGAGGGGCTAAATCATGGTAAATTGAGTGGCTCAATCCTGGCATATTGAGGGGCTAATCCTGGCATATTAAATGGCATAATCCTGGCATATTGAGTGGTAAAACCCTGGCATATTGAGGTGCTAAATCCTGGCACATTAAATGGCAAAATCCTGGCATATTGAGTGGCAAAGTCCTGGCATATTAAATGGCTAAATCCTGGTATGTTAAGTGGCTAAATTCTGGCATATTGAGGGGCTAAATCATGGTAAATTGAGTGGCTCAATCCTTGCATATTGAGTGTCAAAATCCTGGCATATTGAGTGGCAAAATTCTGGCATATTGAGTGGCTAAAACCTGGCATATTGAGTGGCTAAAACCTGGCATACTGAGTGGCAAAATCCTGGCATATTTAGTGGCTAAATCCTGGCATATTAAATGGCTAAATCCTGGCATATTAGGTGGCTAAATCCTGGCATATTGAGGGGCTAAATCCTGGTAAATTGAGTGCCTAAATCCTGGCATATTGAATGGAAAATCCTGGCATATTAAATGGCCAAATCTTGGCATATTAAGTGGCTAAATCCTGGCATACTGAGGGGCTAAATTCTGGTAAATTGAGTGGCTCAATCCTGGCATATTAAGTGGCAAAATCCTGGCATATTGAGGGGCTAAATCCTGGCACATTAAATGGCAAAATCCTGGCATATTGAGTGGCAAAGTCCTGGCATATTAAATGGCTAAATCCTGGTATGTTAAGTGGCTAAATTCTGGCATATTGAGGGGCTAAATCATGGTAAATTGAGTGGCTCAATCCTGGCATATTGAGGGGCTAATCCTGGCATATTAAATGGCATAATCCTGGCATATTGAGTGGTAAAACCCTGGCATATTGAGGTGCTAAATCCTGGCACATTAAATGGCAAAATCCTGGCATATTGAGTGGCAAAGTCCTGGCATATTAAATGGCTAAATCCTGGTATGTTAAGTGGCTAAATTCTGGCATATTGAGGGGCTAAATCATGGTAAATTGAGTGGCTCAATCCTTGCATATTGAGTGTCAAAATCCTGGCATATTGAGTGGCTAAATACTGATATACTGAGTGGCTAAATTCTGGCATATTGAATGGCTAAATCCTGGCATATTAAGTGGCTAAATCCTTGCATATTAAGGGGCTAAATCCTGGTAAATTGAGTGGCTAAATCCTGGCATATTGAGTGGCAAAATCCTGGCATATTAAATGGATAAATCCTGGGATGCTGAGTGGCGAAATCCTTGCATATTGAGGGGCTAAATCCTGGTAAATTGAGTGGCTCAATCCTGGCATATTGAGGGGCTAAATCCTGGCATATTAAATGGCATAATCCTGGCATATTGAGTGGCAAAACCCTGGCATATTGAGTGGCAAAATCCTGGCAGATTGAGTGGCAAAATCCTGGCATATTAAATGGCTAAATCCTGGCACATAAAGTGGCTAAATACTGACATATTGAGGGTCTAAATCATGGTAAATTGAGTGGCTCAATCCTGGCATATTGAGTGGCAAAATTCTGGCATATTGAGTGGCTAAAACCTGGCATACTGAGTGGCAAAATCCTGGCATATTTAGTGGCTAAATCCTGGCATATTAAATGGCTAAATCCTGGAATATTAAGTGGCTAAATAATGGCATATTGAAGGGCTAAATCCTGGCATATTGAGTGGCAAAATTCTGGCATATTGAGTGGCTAAAACCTGGCATACTGAGTGGCAAAATCCTGGCATATTTAGTGGCTAAATCCTGGCATATTAAATGGCTAAATCCTGGAATATTAAGTGGCTAAATAATGGCATATTGAGGGGCTAATCCTGGCATATTAAATGGCATAATCCTGGCATATTGGGTGGTAAAACCCTGGCATATTGAGTGTCAAAATCCTGGCATAATGAGTGGCAAAATCCTAGCATATTGAGGGGCTAAATCCTGGCACATTAAATGGCAAAATCCTGGCATATTGAGTGGCAAAGTCCTGGCATTTTAAATGGCTAAATCCTGGTATGTTAAGTGGCTAAATTCTGGCATATTGAGGGGCTAAATCATGGTAAATTGAGTGGCTCAATCCTTGCATATTGAGTGGCAAAATCCTGGCATATTGAGTGGCAAAATTCTTGCATATTGAGTGGCTAAAACCTGGCATACTGAGTGGCAAAATCCTGGCATATTGAGTGGCAAAGTCCTGGCATTTTAAATGGCTAAATCCTGGTATGTTAAGTGGCTAAATTCTGGCATATTGAGGGGCTAAATCATGGTAAATTGAGTGGCTCAATCCTTGCATATTGAGTGTCAAAATCCTGGCATATTGAGGGGCTAAATACTGATATACTGAGTGGCTAAATTCTGGCATATTGAATGGCTAAATCCTGGCATATTAAGTGGCTAAATCCTTGCATATTAAGGGGCTAAATCCTGGTAAATTGAGTGGCTAAATCCTGGCATATTGAGTGGCAAAATCCTGGCATATTAAATGGATAAATCCTGGGATGCTGAGTGGCGAAATCCTTGCATATTGAGGGGCTAAATTCTGGTAAATTGAGTGGCTCAATCCTGGCATATTGAGGAGCTAAATCCTGGCATATTAAATGGCATAATCCTGGCATATTGAGTGGCAAAACCCTGGCATATTGAGTGGCAAAATCCTGGCAGATTGAGTGGCAAAATCCTGGCATATTAAATGGCTAAATCCTGGCACATAAAGTGGCTAAATACTGACATATTGAGGGTCTAAATCATGGTAAATTGAGTGGCTCAATCCTGGCATATTGAGTGGCAAAATTCTGGCATATTGAGTGGCTAAAACCTGGCATACTGAGTGGCAAAATCCTGGCATATTTAGTGGCTAAATCCTGGCATATTAAATGGCTAAATCCTGGAATATTAAGTGGCTAAATAATGGCATATTGAAGGGCTAAATCCTGGCATATTGAGTGGCAAAATTCTGGCATATTGAGTGGCTAAAACCTGGCATACTGAGTGGCAAAATCCTGGCATATTTAGTGGCTAAATCCTGGCATATTAAATGGCTAAATCCTGGAATATTAAGTGGCTAAATAATGGCATATTGAGGGGCTAATCCTGGCATATTAAATGGCATAATCCTGGCATATTGGGTGGTAAAACCCTGGCATATTGAGTGTCAAAATCCTGGCATATTGAGTGGCAAAATCCTAGCATATTGAGGGGCTAAATCCTGGTAAATTGAGTGCCTAAATCCTGGCATATTGAGCGGAAAAATCCTGGCATATTAAATGGCTAAATCCTGCCATATTATATGGCAAAATCCTGGCATATTGAGTGGCAAAGTCCTGGCATTTTAAATGGCTAAATCCTGGTATGTTAAGTGGCTAAATTCTGGCATATTGAGGGGCTAAATCATGGTAAATTGAGTGGCTCAATCCTTGCATATTGAGTGGCAAAATCCTGGCATATTGAGTGGCAAAATTCTTGCATATTGAGTGGCTAAAACCTGGCATACTGAGTGGCAAAATCCTGGCATATTTAGTGCCTAAATCCTGGCATATTAAATGGCTAAATCCTGGCATATTAAGTGGCTAAATCCTGGCATATTGAGGGGCTAAATCCTGGTAAATTGAGTGCCTAAATCCTGGCATATTGAGCGGAAAAATCCTGGCATATTAAATGGCTAAATCCTGCCATATTAAGTGGCTAAATCCTGGCATATTGAGGGGCTAAATCCTGGTAAATTGAGTGGCTCAATCTTGGCATATTAAGTGGCTAAATTCTGGCATATTGAATGGCTAAATCCTGCCATATTAAGTGGCTAAATCCTGGCATATTGAGGGGCTAAATCCTGGTAAATTGAGTGGCTAAATCGTGACATATTGAGTGGCAAAATCCTTGCTTAATGAGTGTCTAAATCCTGGTAAATTGAGTGGCTCAGTCCTGGCATATTGAGCGGCTAATCCTGGCATATTAAATGGCATAATCCTGGCATATTGAGTGGTAAAACCCTGGCATATTGAGGTGCTAAATCCTGGCACATTAAATGGCAAAATCCTGGCATATTGAGTGGCAAAGTTGAGTGCCTAAATCCTGGCATATTGAGTGGAAAAATCCTAGCATATTGAGTGGCTAAATCCTGGCATATTGAGTGGTTAAATCCTAGCATACTGGGTGGCAAAATCCTGGCATATTGAGTGGCAAAATCCTGGCATATTGAATGGCTAAATCCTGGCATATTAAATGGCTAAATCTTGGCATATTAAGTGGCTAAATCCTGGCATATTGAGGGGCTAAATCCTGGTAAATTGATTGGCTCAATCCTGGCTTATTGAGTGGCAAAATCCTGGCATATTGAATGGCAAAATCCTGCCATATTGAGTGGAAAAATCCTGGCATAGTAAGTGGCTAAATCCTGGCATATTGAGGGGGCTAAATTCTGGCAGATTAAATGGCTTAACCTTGGCATATTAAATTACAAAATCCTGGCATATTGAGTGGCTAAATCCTTGCATATTGAGTGGCAAAATCCTGGCATATTGAGGGGCTAAATCCTGGCACATTAAATGGCAAAATCCTGGCATATTGAGTGGCAAAATCCTGGCATATTAAATGGGTAAATCCTGGTATATCAAGTGGCTTAATTCTGGCATATTGAGGGGTTAAATCATGGTAAATTGAGTGGCTCAATCCTTGCATATTGAGTGGCAAAATCCTGGCATATTGAGTGGCAAAATTCTGGCATATTGAGTGGCTAAAACCTGGCATACTGAGTGGCAAAATCCTGGCATATTTAGTGGCTAAATCCTGGCATATTAAATGGCTAAATCCTGGCATATTAAGTGTCTAAATCCTGGCATATTGAGGGGCTAAATCCTGGTAAATTGAGTGCCTAAATCCTGGCATATTGAGGGGCTAAATCCTGGTAAATTGAGTGGCTAAATCCTTGCATATTAAGTGGCTAAATCCTGGCATATCAAATGGTTAAATCCCGGAATATTGAGTGGCTAAATTCTGACATATTAAATGACATAATCAAGGCATATTGAGTGGCAAAACCCTGGCATATTGAGTAGTAAAATCCTGGCATATTAAATGGCTAAATCCTGGCATATGGAGGGGCTAAATCCTGGCATATTAAGCGGCTAAATCCTGGCATATTAAGTGGCTAAATTCTGCAATATTGAGGGGCTAAATCCTGGTAAATTGAGTGCCTAAATCCTAGCATATTGAGTGGAAAAATCCTGGCATATTGAGTGGAAAAATCCTGGCATATTGAGTGGAAAAATCCTGGCATATTAAATGGCAAAATCCTGGCATACTGAGTGTTAAAATCCTAACATATTAAATGGCTCAATCTTGGCATATTAAGTGGCTAAATACTGGCATATTGAGGGGCTAAATCCTGGTAAATTTAGTGGCTCAATCCTGGCATATTAAGTGTCTAAATCCTGGCATATTGAGTGGCAGAATCCTGCCATATTGAGTGGCTAAATTCTGGCATATTGTATGGATAAATCCTGGCATATTAAGTGGCTAAATCCTTGCATATTAAGGGGCTAAATCCTGGTAAATTGAGTGGCTCAATCCTGGCATATTGAGGGGCTAAATCCTGGCATATTAAATGGCATAATCCTGGCATATTGAGTGGCAAAACCCTGGCATATTGAGTGGCAAAATCCTGGCAGATTGAGTGGCAAAAGCCTGGCATATTAAATGGCTAAATCCTGGCACATAAAGTGGCTAAATACTGACATAGTGAGGGGCTAAATCATGGTAAATTGAATGGCTCAATCCTGGAATATTAAGTGGCAAAATTCTGGCATATTGAGTGGCTAAAACCTGGCATACTGAGTGGCAAAATCATGGTAAATTGAGTGGCTCAATCCTTGCATATTGAGTGGCATAATTCTGGCATATTGAGTGGCAAAATTCTGGCATATTGAGTGGCTAAAACCTGGCATACTGAGTGGCAAAATTCTGGCATATTTAGTGGCTAAATCCTGGCATATTAAATGGCTAAATCCTGGCATATTAAATGGCTAAATCCTGGCATATTAAGTGGCTAAATCCTGGCATATTGAGGGGCTAAATCCTTGTAAATTGAGTGCCTAAATCCTGGCATATTGAGGGGCTAAATCCTGGTAAATTGAGTGGCTAAATCCTGGCATATTAAGTGGCTAAATCCTTGCTTAATGAGGGGCTAAATCCTGGTAAATTGAGTGGCTCAATCCTGGCATATTGAGGGGCTAATCCTGGCATATTAAATGGCATAATCCTGGCATATTGAGTGGTAAAACCCTGGCATATTGAGTGGCAAAATCCTGGCATATTGAGTGGCAAAATTATAGCATATTGAGCAGCTAAATCCTGGCACATTAAATGGCAAAATCCTGGCATATTGAGTGGTAAAACCCTGGCATATTGAGGTGCTAAATCCTGGCACATTAAATGGCAAAATCCTGGCATATTGAGTGGCAAAGTTCAGTGCCTAAATCCTGGCATATTGAGTGGAAAAATCCTTGCATATTGAGTGGCTAAATCCTGGCATATTGAGTGGTTAAATCCTAGCATACTGGGTGGCAAAATCCTCGCATATTGAGTGGTAAAATCCTGGCATATTGAATGGCTAAATCCTGGCATATTAAATGGCTAAATCTTGGCATACTAAGTGGCTAAATCCTGGCATATTGAGGGGCTAAATCCTGGTAAATTGATTGGCTCAATCCTGGCTTATTGAGTGGCAAAATCCTGGCATATTGAATGGCAAAATCCTGCCATATTGAGTGGAAAAATCCTGGCATAGTAAGTGGCTAAATCCTGGCATATTGAGGGGGCTAAATTCTGGCAGATTAAATGGCTTAACCTTGGCATATTAAATTACAAAATCCTGGCATATTGAGTGGCTAAATCCTGGCATATTGAGTGGCAAAATCCTGGCATATTAAATGGGTAAATCCTGGTATATCAAGTGGCTTAATTCTGGCATATTGAGGGGTTAAATCATGGTAAATTGAGTGGCTCAATCCTTGCATATTGAGTGGCAAAATCCTGGCATATTGAGTGGCAAAATTCTGGCATATTGAGTGGCTAAAACCTGGCATACTGAGTGGCAAAATCCTGGCATATTTAGTGGCTAAATCCTGGCATATTAAATGGCTAAATCCTGGCATATTAAGTGTCTAAATCCTGGCATCTTGAGGGGCTAAATCCTGGTAAATTGAGTGCCTAAATCCTGGCATATTGAGGGGCTAAATCCTGGTAAATTGAGTGGCTAAATCCTTGCATATTAAGTGGCTAAATCCTGGCATATCAAATGGTTAAATCCCGGAATATTGAGTGGCTAAATTCTGACATATTAAATGACATAATCAAGGCATATTGAGTGGCAAAACCCTGGCATATTGAGTAGTAAAATCCTGGCATATTAAATGGCTAAATCCTGGCATATAGAGGGGCTAAATCCTGGCATATTAAGCGGCTAAATCCTGGCATATTAAGTAACTAAATTCTGCAATATTGAGGGGCTAAATCCTGGTAAATTGAGTGCCTAAATCCTAGCATATTGAGTGGAAAAATCCTGGCATATTGAGTGGAAAAATCCTGGCATATTGAGTGGAAAAATCCTGGCATATTAAATGGCAAAATCCTGGCATACTGAGTGTTAAAATCCTAACATATTAAATGGCTCAATCTTGGCATATTAAGTGGCTAATTACTGGCATATTGAGGGGCAAAATCCTGGTAAATTGAGTGGCTCAATCCTGGCTTATTAAGTGTCTAAATCCTGGCATATTGAGTGGCAGAATCCTGGCATATTGAGTGGCTAAATTCTGGCATATTGTATGGATAAATCCTGGCATATTAAGTGGCTAAATCCTTGCATATTAAGGGGCTAAATCCTGGTAAATTGAGTGGCTAAATCCTGGCATATTGAGTGGCAAAATCCTGGCATATTAAATGGATAAATCCTGGGATGCTGAGTGGCGAAATCCTTGCATATTGAGGGGCTAAATCCTGGTAAATTGAGTGGCTCAATCCTGGCATATTGAGGGGCTAAATCCTGGCATATTAAATGGCATAATCCTGGCATATTGAGTGGCAAAACCCTGGCATATTGAGTGGCAAAATCCTGGCAGATTGAGTGGCAAAATCCTGGCATATTAAATGGCTAAATCCTGGCACATAAAGTGGCTAAATACTGACATAGTGAGGGGCTAAATCATGGTAAATTGAATGGCTCAATCCTGGCATATTAAGTGGCAAAATTCTGACATATTGAGTGGCTAAAACCTGGCATACTGAGTGGCAAAATCATGGTAAATTGAGTGGCTCAATCCTTGCATATTGAGTGGCATAATTCTGGCATATTGAGTGGCAAAGTTCTGGCATATTGAGTGGCTAAAACCTGGCATACTGAGTGGCAAAATTCTGGCATATTTAGTGGCTAAATCCTGGCATATTAAATGGCTAAATCCTGGCATATTAAATGGCTAAATCCTGGCATATTAAGTGGCTAAATCCTGGCATATTGAGGGGCTAAATCCTTGTAAATTGAGTGCCTAAATCCTGGCATATTGAGGGGCTAAATCCTGGTAAATTGAGTGGCTAAATCCTTGCTTAATGAGGGGCTAAATCCTGGTAAATTGAGTGGCTCAATCCTGGCATATTGAGGGGCTAATCCTGGCATATTAAATGGCATAATCCTGGCATATTGAGTGGTAAAACCCTGGCATATTGAGTGGCAAAATCCTGGCATATTGAGTGGCAAAATCCTAGCATATTGAGGGGCTAAATCCTGGCACATTAAATGGCAAAATCCTGGCATATTGAGTGGTAAAACCCTGGCATATTGAGGTGCTAAATCCTGGCACATTAAACGGCAAAATCCTGGCATATTGAGTGGCAAAGTTCAGTGCCTAAATCCTGGCATATTGAGTGGAAAAATCCTTGCATATTGAGTGGCTAAATCCTGGCATATTGAGTGGTTAAATCCTAGCATACTGGGTGGCAAAATCCTCGCATATTGAGTGGCAAAATCCTGGCATATTGAATGGCTAAATCCTGGCATATTAAATGGCTAAATCTTGGCATATTAAGTGGCTAAATCCTGGCATATTGAGGGGCTAAATCCTGGTAAATTGATTGGCTCAATCCTGGCTTATTGAGTGGCAAAATCCTGGCATATTGAATGGCAAAATCCTGCCATATTGAGTGGAAAAATCCTGGCATAGTAAGTGGCTAAATCCTGGCATATTGAGGGGGCTAAATTCTGGCAGATTAAATGGCTTAACCTTGGCATATTAAATTACAAAATCCTGGCATATTGAGTGGCTAAATCCTGGCATATTGAGTGGCAAAATCCTGGCATATTGAGGGGCTAAATCCTGGCACATTAAATGGCAAAATCCTGGCATATTGAGTGGCAAAATCCTGGCATATTAAATGGGCAAATCCTGGTATATCAAGTGGCTTAATTCTGGCATATTGAGGGGTTAAATCATGGTAAATTGAGTGGCTCAATCCTTGCATATTGAGTGGCAAAATCCTGGCATATTGAGTGGCAAAATTCTGGCATATTGAGTGGCTAAAACCTGGCATACTGAGTGGCAAAATCCTGGCATATTTAGTGGCTAAATCCTGGCATATTAAATGGCTAAATCCTGGCATATTAAGTGTCTAAATCCTGGCATATTGAGGGGCTAAATCCTGGTAAATTGAGTGCCTAAATCCTGGCATATTGAGGGGCTAAATCCTGGTAAATTGAGTGGCTAAATCCTTGCATATTAAGTGGCTAAATCCTGGCATATCAAATGGTTAAATCCCGGAATATTGAGTGGCTAAATTCTGACATATTAAATGACATAATCAAGGCATATTGAGTGGCAAAACCCTGGCATATTGAGTAGTAAAATCCTGGCATATTAAATGGCTAAATCCTGGCATATGGAGGGGCTAAATCCTGGCATATTAAGCGGCTAAATCCTGGCACATTAAATGGCAAAATCCTGGCATATTGAGTGGCAAAGTTGAGTGCCTAAATCCTGGCATATTGAGTGGAAAAATCCTAGCATATTGAGTGGCTAAATCCTGGCATATTGAGTGGTTAAATCCTAGCATACTGGGTGGCAAAATCCTGGCATATTGAGTGGCAAAATCCTGGCATATTGAATGGCTAAATCCTGGCATATTAAATGGCTAAATCCTGGCATATGGAGGGGCTAAATCCTGGCATATTAAGCGGCTAAATCCTGGCATATTAAGTGGCTAAATTCTGCAATATTGAGTGGCAAAATCCTGGCATATTGAGTGGCAAAATTCTAGCATATTGAGTGGCTAAAATCTGGCATATTGAGTGGCTAAAACCTGGCATACTGAGTGGCAAAATCCTGGCATATTTAGTGGCTAAAACCTGGCATATTAAATGGCTAAATCCTGGCATATTAGGTGGCTAAATCCTGGCATATTGAGGGGCTAAATCCTGGTAAATTGAGTGCCTAAATCCTGGCATATTGAGTGGAAAATCCTGGCATATTAAATGGCCAAATCTTGGCATATTAAGTGGCTAATTCCTGGCATACTGAGGGGCTAAATTCTGGTAAATTGAGTGGCTCAATCCTGGCATATTAAGTGGCTAAATCCTGGCATATTGAGGGGCTAAATCCTGGCACATTAAATGGCAAAATCCTGGCATATTGAGTGGCAAAGTCCTGGCATATTAAATGGCTAAATCCTGGTATGTTAAGTGGCTAAATTCTGGCATATTTAGGGGCTAATCCTGGCATATTAAATGGCATAATCCTGGCATATTGAGTGGTAAAACCCTGGCATATTGAGGTGCTAAATCCTGGTACATTAAATGGCAAAATCCTGGCATATTGAGTGGCAAAGTCCTGGCATATTAAATGGCTAAATCCTGGTATGTTAAGTGGCTAAATTCTGGCATATTGAGGGGCTAAATCATGGTAAATTGAGTGGCTCAATCCTTGCATATTGAGTGGCAAAATCCTGGCATATTGAGTGGCTAAATACTGATATACTGAGTGGCAAAATCCTGGCATATTTAGTGGCTAAATCCTGGCATATTGAGTGGCTAAAACCTGGCATACTGAGTGGCAAAATCCTGGCATATTTAGTGTCTAAATCCTGGCATATTAAATGGCTAAATCCTGGCATATTGAGTGGCTAAATCCTGGCATATTGAGTGGCTAAATTCTGGCATATTGAATGTCTAAATCCTGGCATATTAAGTGGCTAAATCCTTGCATATTAAGGAGTTAAATCCTGGTAAATTGAGAGGCTAAATCCTGGCATATTGAGTGGCAAAATCCTGGCATATTAAATGGATAAATCCTGGGATGCTGAGTGGCAAAATCCTTGCATATTGAGGGGCTAAATCCTGGTAAATTGAGTGGCTCAATCCTGGCATATTGAGGGGCTAAATCCTGGCATATTAAATGGCATAATCCTGGCATATTGAGTGGCAAAACCCTGGCATATTGAGTGGCAAAATCCTGGCAGATTGAGTGGCAAAATCCTGGCATATTAAATGGCAAAATCCTGGCACATTAAGTGGCTAAATACTGACATATTGAGGGTCTAAATCATGGTAAATTGAGTGGCTCAATCCTGGCATATTGAGTGGCAAAATTCTGGCATATTGAGTGGCTAAAACCTGGCATACTGAGTGGCAAAATCCTGGCATATTTAGTGGCAAAATCCTGGCATATTAAATGGCTAAATCCTGGAATATTAAGTAGCTAAATAATGGCATATTGAAGGGCTAAATCCTGGTAAATTGAGTGCCGAAATCCTGGCATATTGAGTGGAAAAATCCTGGCATATGAAATGGCTAAATCTTGACATATTAAGTGGCTAAATCCTGGCATACTGAGGGGCTAAATCCTGGTAAATTGAGTGGCTCAATCCTGGCATATTAAGTGGCTAAATTCTGGCATATTGAATGGCTAAATCCTAGCATATGAAATGGCTAAATCCTGGCATATTAAGTGGCTAAATCCTAGCATATTGAGGTTCTAAATCCTGGTAAATTTAATGCCTAAATCCTAGCATATTGAGTGGCTAAGTCCTGGTATTTTGAGTGGCTAAATCCTGGCATACTGGGTGGCAAAATCCTGGCATATTGAGTGGCAAAATCCTGGCATATTTAATGGCTAAATCCTGGCATATTAAATGGCTAAATCTTGGCATATTAAGTGGCTAAATCCTGGCATATTGAAGGGCCAAATCCTGGTAAATTCAGTGGCTCAATCCTGGCTTATTGAGTGGCAAAATCCTGGCATATGGAATGGCAAAATCCTGCCATATTGAGTGGAAAAATCCTGGCATAGTAAGTGGCTACATCCTGGCATATTGAGTGGGCTAAATCCTGGCATATTGAGTGGTTAAATCCTAGCATACTGGGTGGCAAAATCCTTTCATATTGAGTGGCAAAATCCTGGCATATTGAATGGCTAAATCCTGGCATATTAAATGGCTAAATCTTGGCATATTAAGTGGCTAAATTCTGGCATATTGAGGGGCTAAATCATGGTATATTGAGTGGCTCAATCCTGGCATATTGAGGGGCTAATCCTGGCATATTAAATGGCTAAATCCTGGTATGTTAAGTGGCTAAATTCTGGCATATTGAGGGGCTAAATCATGGTAAATTGAGTGGCTCAATCCTTGCATATTGAGTGGCAAAATCCTGGCATATTGAGTGGCTAAATACTGATATACTGAGTGGCAAAATCCTGGCATATTGAGTGGCTAAATCCTGGCATATTGAGTGGCTAAAACCTGGCATACTGAGTGGCAAAATCCTGGCATATTTAGTGGCTAAATCCTGACATACTGAGTGGCAAAATCCTGGCATATTGAGTGGCAAAATCCTAGCATATGAAATGGCTAAATCCTGGCATATTAAGTGGCTAAATCCTAGCATATTGAGGTTCTAAATCCTGGTAAATTTAATGCCTAAATCCTAGCATATTTAGTGGCTAAATCATGGCATATTAAATGGCTAAATCCTGGAATATTAAGTGGCTAAATAATGGCATATTGAAGGGCTAAATCCTGGTAAATTGAGTGCCTAAATCCTGGCATATTGAGTGGAAAAATCCTGGCATATTAAATGGCTAAATCTTGACATATTAAGTGGCTAAATCCTGGCATACTGAGGGGCTAAATCCTGGTAAATTGAGTGGCTCAATCCTGGCATATTAAGTGGCTAAATTCTGGCATATTGAATGGCTAAATCCTGCCATATTAAGTGGCTAAATCCTGGCATATTGAGGGGCTGAATCCTGGTAAATTGAGTGGCTAAATCCTGGCATATTGAGTGGCAAAATCCTTGCTTAATGAGGGTCTAAATCCTGGTAAATTGAGTGGCTCAATCCTGGCATATTGAGGGGCTAATCCTGGCATATTAAATGGCATAATCCTGGCATATTGAGTGGTAAAACCCTGGCATATTGAGTGTCAAAATCCTGGCATATTAAATGGATAAATCCTGGTATATCAAGTGGATTAATTCTGGCATATTGAGGGGTTAAATCATGGTAAATTGAGTGGCTCAATCCTAGCATATTGAGTGGCTCAATCCTGGCATATTTAGTGGCAAAATCCTGGCATATTGAGTGGCTAAATCCTGACATACTGAGTGGCAAAATCCTGGCATATTGAGTGGCAAAATCCTAGCATATGAAATGGCTAAATCCTGGCATATTAAGTGGCTAAATCCTAGCATATTGAGGTTCTAAAGCCTGGTAAATTTAATGCCTAAATCCTAGCATATTGAGTGGCTAAGTCCTGGTATTTTGAGTGGCTAAATCCTGGCATACTGGGTGGCAAAATCCTGGCATATTGAGTGGCAAAATCCTGGCATATTAAATGGCTAAATCTTGGCATATTAAGTGGCTAAATCCTGGCATATTGAAGGGCCAAATCCTGGTAAATTCAGTGGCTCAATCCTGGCTTATTGAGTGGCAAAATCCTGGCATATGGAATGGCAAAATCCTGCCATATTGAGTGGAAAAATCCTGGCATAGTAAGTGGCTAAATCCTGGCATATTGAGTGGGCTAAATCCTGGCATATTAAATGGCTAAACCTTGGCATATTAAATGAAAAAATCCTAGCATATTGAGTGGCTAAATTCTGGCATATTAAATGGCTAAATCTTGGCATATTAAGTGGCTAAATCCTGGCATATTGAGGGGCTAAATCCTGGTAAATTGAGTGGCTCAATCCTGGCTTATTGAGTGGCAAAATCCTGGCATATTAAGTGGCTAAATCCTGGCATATTGAGGGGCTAGTCCTGGCATATTAAATGGCATAATCCTGGCATATTGAGTGGCAAAACACTGGCATATTGAGTGGCAAAATCCTGGCATACTGAGTGGCAAAATCCTGGCATATTGAGGGTCTTAATCCTGGCACATTAAATGGCAAAATCCTGGCATATTGAGTGGCAAAATCCTGGCATATTAAATGGCTAAATCCTGGTATATTAAGTGGCTAAATGCTGGCATATTGAGGGGCTAAATCATGGTAAATTGAGTGGCTCAATCCTGGCATATTGAGTGCCAAAATCCTGGCATATTGAGTGGCTAAATCCTGACATACTGAGTGGCAAAATCCTGGCATATTGAGTGGCAAAATCCTTGCATATTAAACAGCTAAATCCTGGCATATTAAGTGGCTAAATCCTAGCATATTGAGGGGCTAAATCCTGGTAAATTGAGTGCCTTAATCCTGGCATATTGAGTGGAAAAATCCTAGCATATTGAAAGGCTAAATCCTGGCATTTTGAGTGGCTAAATACTGGCATCCTGGGTGGCAAAATCGTGGCATATCGAGTGGCAAAATCCTGGAATATTGAGGGGGCTAAATCCTGGCATATTAAATGGCTAAATCCTGGCATATTAACTGGCTAAATCTTGGCATATTAAGTAGCTAAATCCTGGCATATTGAGGGGCTAAATCCTGGCATATTGAGGGGCTGAATCCTGGTAAATTGAGTGGCTAAATCCTGGCATATTGAGTGGCAAAATCCTTGCTTAATGAGGGTCTAAATCCTGGTAAATTGAGTGGCTCAATCCTGGCATATTGAGGGGCTAATCCTGGCATATTAAATGGCATAATCCTGGCATATTGAGTGGTAAAACCCTGGCATATTGAGTGTCAAAATCCTGGCATATTAAATGGATAAATCCTGGTATATCAAGTGGCTTAATTCTGGCATATTGAGGGGTTAAATCATGGTAAATTGAGTGGCTCAATCCTAGCATATTGAGTGGCTCAATCCTGGCATATTTAGTGGCAAAATCCTGGCATATTGAGTGGCTAAATCCTGACATACTGAGTGGCAAAATCCTGGCATATTGAGTGGCAAAATCCTAGCATATGAAATGGCTAAATCCTGGCATATTAAGTGGCTAAATCCTAGCATATTGAGGTTCTAAATCCTGGTAAATTTAATGCCTAAATCCTAGCATATTGAGTGGCTAAGTCCTGGTATTTTGAGTGGCTAAATCCTGGCATACTGGGTGGCAAAATCCTGGCATATTGAGTGGCAAAATCCTGGCATATTTAATGGCTAAATCCTGGCATATTAAATGGCTAAATCTTGGCATATTAAGTGGCTAAATCCTGGCATATTGAAGGGCCAAATCCTGGTAAATTCAGTGGCTCAATCCTGGCTTATTGAGTGGCAAAATCCTGGCATATGGAATGGCAAAATCCTGCCATATTGAGTGGAAAAATCCTGGCATAGTAAGTGGCTACATCCTGGCATATTGAGTGGGCTAAATCCTGGCATATTGAGTGGTTAAATCCTAGCATACTGGGTGGCAAAATCCTTTCATATTGAGTGGCAAAATCCTGGCATATTGAATGGCTAAATCCTGGCATATTAAATGGCTAAATCTTGGCATATTAAGTGGCTAAATTCTGGCATATTGAGGGGCTAAATCATGGTAAATTGAGTGGCTCAATCCTGGCATATTGAGGGGCTAATCCTGGCATATTAAATGGCTAAATCCTGGTATGTTAAGTGGCTAAATTCTGGCATATTGAGGGGCTAAATCATGGTAAATTGAGTGGCTCAATCCTTGCATATTGAGTGGCAAAATCCTGGCATATTGAGTGGCTAAATACTGATATACTGAGTGGCAAAATCCTGGCATATTGAGTGGCTAAATCCTGGCATATTGAGTGGCTAAAACCTGGCATACTGAGTGGCAAAATCCTGGCATATTTAGTGGCTAAATCCTGACATACTGAGTGGCAAAATCCTGGCATATTGAGTGGCAAAATCCTAGCATATGAAATGGCTAAATCCTGGCATATTAAGTGGCTAAATCCTAGCATATTGAGGTTCTAAATCCTGGTAAATTTAATGCCTAAATCCTAGCATATTTAGTGGCTAAATCATGGCATATTAAATGGCTAAATCCTGGAATATTAAGTGGCTAAATAATGGCATATTGAAGGGCTAAATCTTGGTAAATTGAGTGCCTAAATCCTGGCATATTGAGTGGAAAAATCCTGGCATATTAAATGGCTAAATCTTGACATATTAAGTGGCTAAATCCTGGCATACTGAGGGGCTAAATCCTGGTAAATTGAGTGGCTCAATCCTGGCATATTAAGTGGCTAAATTCTGGCATATTGAATGGCTAAATCCTGCCATATTAAGTGGCTAAATCCTGGCATATTGAGGGGCTGAATCCTGGTAAATTGAGTGGCTAAATCCTGGCATATTGAGTGGCAAAATCCTTGCTTAATGAGGGTCTAAATCCTGGTAAATTGAGTGGCTCACTCCTGGCATATTGAGGGGCTAATCCTGGCATATTAAATGGCATAATCCTGGCATATTGAGTGGTAAAACCCTGGCATATTGAGTGTCAAAATCCTGGCATATTAAATGGATAAATCCTGGTATATCAAGTGGCTTAATTCTGGCATATTGAGGGGTTAAATCATGGTAAATTGAGTGGCTCAATCCTAGCATATTGAGTGGCTCAATCCTGGCATATTTAGTGGCAAAATCCTGGCATATTGAGTGGGTAAATCCTGACATACTGAGTGGCAAAATCCTGGCATATTGAGTGGCAAAATCCTAGCATATGAAATGGCTAAATCCTGGCATATTAAGTGGCTAAATCCTAGCATATTGAGGTTCTAAAGCCTGGTAAATTTAATGCCTAAATCCTAGCATATTGAGTGGCTAAGTCCTGGTATTTTGAGTGGCTAAATCCTGGCATACTGGGTGGCAAAATCCTGGCATATTGAGTGGCAAAATCCTGGCATATTTAATGGCTAAATCCTGGCATATTAAATGGCTAAATCTTGGCATATTAAGTGGCTAAATCCTGGCATATTGAAGGGCCAAATCCTGGTAAATTCAGTGGCTCAATCCTGGCTTATTGAGTGGCAAAATCCTGGCATATGGAATGGCAAAATCCTGCCATATTGAGTGGAAAAATCCTGGCATAGTAAGTGGCTAAATCCTGGCATATTGAGTGGGCTAAATCCTGGCATATTAAATGGCTAAACCTTGGCATATTAAATGAAAAAATCCTGGCATATTGAGTGGCTAAATTCTGGCATATTAAATGGCTAAATCTTGGCATATTA
This sequence comes from Pelodytes ibericus, assembly GCA_036172795.1. Classification (NCBI taxonomy): domain Eukaryota; kingdom Metazoa; phylum Chordata; class Amphibia; order Anura; family Pelodytidae; genus Pelodytes; species Pelodytes ibericus. The sequence goes on along the minus strand of CM069864.1, from coordinate 66,195,922 downwards.
AGTGGCTAAATCCTGGCATATTGAGGGGCTAAATCCTGGTAAATTGAGTGGCTCAATCCTGGCTTATTGAGTGGCAAAATCCTGGCATATTAAGTGGCTAAATCCTGGCATATTGAGGGGCTAGTCCTGGCATATTAAATGGCATAATCCTGGCATATTGAGTGGCAAAACACTGGCATATTGAGTGGCAAAATCCTGGCATATTGAGTGGCAAAATCCTGGCATATTGAGGGTCTTAATCCTGGCACATTAAATGGCAAAATCCTGGCATATTGAGTGGCAAAATCCTGGCATATTAAATGGCTAAATCCTGGTATATTAAGTGGCTAAATGCTGGCATATTGAGGGGCTAAATCATGGTAAATTGAGTGGCTCAATCCTGGCATATTGAGTGCCAAAATCCTGGCATATTGAGTGGCTAAATCCTGACATACTGAGTGGCAAAATCCTGGCATATTGAGTGGCAAAATCCTTGCATATTAAACAGCTAAATCCTGGCATATTAAGTGGCTAAATCCTAGCATATTGAGGGGCTAAATCCTGGTAAATTGAGTGCCTTAATCCTGGCATATTGAGTGGAAAAATCCTAGCATATTGAAAGGCTAAATCCTGGCATTTTGAGTGGCTAAATACTGGCATCCTGGGTGGCAAAATCGTGGCATATCGAGTGGCAAAATCCTGGAATATTGAGGGGGCTAAATCCTGGCATATTAAATGGCTAAATCCTGGCATATTAACTGGCTAAATCTTGGCATATTAAGTAGCTAAATCCTGGCATATTGAGGGGCTAAATCCTGGCATATTGAGGGGCTGAATCCTGGTAAATTGAGTGGCTAAATGCTGGCATATTGAGTGGCAAAATCCTTGCTTAATGAGGGTCTAAATCCTGGTAAATTGAGTGGCTCAATCCTGGCATATTGAGGGGCTAATCCTGGCATATTAAATGGCATAATCCTGGCATATTGAGTGGTAAAACCCTGGCATATTGAGTGTCAAAATCCTGGCATATTAAATGGATAAATCCTGGTATATCAAGTGGCTTAATTCTGGCATATTGAGGGGTTAAATCATGGTAAATTGAGTGGCTCAATCCTAGCATATTGAGTGGCTCAATCCTGGCATATTTAGTGGCAAAATCCTGGCATATTGAGTGGCTAAATCCTGACATACTGAGTGGCAAAATCCTGGCATATTGAGTGGCAAAATCCTAGCATATGAAATGGCTAAATCCTGGCATATTAAGTGGCTAAATCCTAGCATATTGAGGTTCTAAATCCTGGTAAATTTAATGCCTAAATCCTAGCATATTGAGTGGCTAAGTCCTGGTATTTTGAGTGGCTAAATCCTGGCATACTGGGTGGCAAAATCCTGGCATATTGAGTGGCAAAATCCTGGCATATTTAATGGCTAAATCCTGGCATATTAAATGGCTAAATCTTGGCATATTAAGTGGCTAAATCCTGGCATATTGAAGGGCCAAATCCTGGTAAATTCAGTGGCTCAATCCTGGCTTATTGAGTGGCAAAATCCTGGCATATGGAATGGCAAAATCCTGCCATATTGAGTGGAAAAATCCTGGCATAATAAATGGCTAAACCTTGGCATATTAAATGAAAAAATCATGGCATATTGAGTGGCTAAATCCTGGCATATTAAATGGCTAAATCTTGGCATATTAAGTGGCTAAATCCTGGTAAATTGAGTGGCTCAATCCTGGCTTATTGAGTGGCAAAATCCTGGCATATTAAGTGGCTAAATCCTGGCATATTGAGGGGCTAGTCCTGGCATATTAAATGGCATAATCCTGGCATATTGAGTGGCAAAACACTGGCATATTGAGGGTCTTAATCCTGGCACATTAAATGGCAAAATCCTGGCATATTGAGTGGCAAAATCCTGGCATATTAAATGGCTAAATCCTGGTATATTAAGTGGCTAAATTCTGGCATATTGAGGGGGTAAATCATGGTAAATTGAGTGGCTCAATCCTGGCATATTGAGTGCCAAAATCCTGGCATATTGAGTGGCTAAATCCTGACATACTGAGTGGCAAAATCCTGGCATATTGAGTGGCAAAATCCTTGCATATTAAACAGCTAAATCCTGGCATATTAAGTGGCTAAATCCTAGCCTATTGAGGGGCTAAATCCTGGTAAATTGAGTGCCTAAATCCTGGCATATTGAGTGGAAAAATCCTAGCATATTGAAAGGCTAAATCCTGGCATTTTGAGTGGCAAAATCCTGGCATATTAAGTGGCTAAATCCTGGCATATTGAGGGGCTAGTCCTGGCATATTAAATGGCATAATCCTGGCATATTGAGTGGCAAAACACTGGCATATTGAGGGTCTTAATCCTGGCACATTAAATGGCAAAATCCTGGCATATTGAGTGGCAAAATCCTGGCATATTAAATGGCTAAATCCTGGTATATTTAGTGGCTAAATTCTGGCATATTGAGGGGGTAAATCATGGTAAATTGAGTGGCTCAATCCTGGCATATTGAGTGCCAAAATCCTGGCATATTGAGTGGCTAAATCCTGACATACTGAGTGGCAAAATCCTGGCATATTGAGTGGCAAAATCCTTGCATATTAAACAGCTAAATCCTGGCATATTAAGTGGCTAAATCCTAGCCTATTGAGGGGCTAAATCCTGGTAAATTGAGTGCCTAAATCCTGGCATATTGAGTGGAAAAATCCTAGCATATTGAAAGGCTAAATCCTGGCATTTTGAGTGGCTAAATACTGGCATCCTGGGTGGCAAAATCCTGGCATATCGAGTGGCAAAATCCTGGAATATTGAGGGGGCTAAATCCTGGCATATTAAATGGCTAAATCCTGGCATATTAAGTAGCTAAATCCTGGCATATTGAGGGGCTAAATCCTGGTAAATTGAGTGGCTCAATCCTGGCTTATTGAGTGGCAAAATCCTGGCATATGGAATGGCAAAATCCTGCCATATTGAGTGGAAAAATCCTGGCATAGTAAGTGGCTAAATCCTGGCATATTGAGTGGGCTAAATCCTGGCATATTAAATGGCTAAACCTTGGCATATTAAATGAAAAAATCCTGGCATATTGAGTGGCTAAATTCTGGCATATTAAATGGCTAAATCTTGGCATATTAAGTGGCTAAATCCTGGCATATTGAGGGGCTAAATCCTGGTAAATTGAGTGGCTCAATCCTGGCTTATTGAGTGGCAAAATCCTGGCATATTAAGTGGCTAAATCCTGGCATATTGAGGGGCTAGTCCTGGCATATTAAATGGCATAATCCTGGCATATTGAGTGGCAAAACACTGGCATATTGAGTGGCAAAATCCTGGCATATTGAGTGGCAAAATCCTGGCATATTGAGGGTCTTAATCCTGGCACATTAAATGGCAAAATCCTGGCATATTGAGTGGCAAAATCCTGGCATATTAAATGGCTAAATCCTGGTATATTAAGTGGCTAAATGCTGGCATATTGAGGGGCTAAATCATGGTAAATTGAGTGGCTCAATCCTGGCATATTGAGTGCCAAAATCCTGGCATATTGAGTGGCTAAATCCTGACATACTGAGTGGCAAAATCCTGGCATATTGAGTGGCAAAATCCTTGCATATTAAACAGCTAAATCCTGGCATATTAAGTGGCTAAATCCTAGCATATTGAGGGGCTAAATCCTGGTAAATTGAGTGCCTTAATCCTGGCATATTGAGTGGAAAAATCCTAGCATATTGAAAGGCTAAATCCTGGCATTTTGAGTGGCTAAATACTGGCATCCTGGGTGGCAAAATCGTGGCATATCGAGTGGCAAAATCCTGGAATATTGAGGGGGCTAAATCCTGGCATATTAAATGGCTAAATCCTGGCATATTAACTGGCTAAATCTTGGCATATTAAGTAGCTAAATCCTGGCATATTGAGGGGCTAAATCCTGGCATATTGAGGGGCTGAATCCTGGTAAATTGAGTGGCTAAATGCTGGCATATTGAGTGGCAAAATCCTTGCTTAATGAGGGTCTAAATCCTGGTAAATTGAGTGGCTCAATCCTGGCATATTGAGGGGCTAATCCTGGCATATTAAATGGCATAATCCTGGCATATTGAGTGGTAAAACCCTGGCATATTGAGTGTCAAAATCCTGGCATATTAAATGGATAAATCCTGGTATATCAAGTGGCTTAATTCTGGCATATTGAGGGGTTAAATCATGGTAAATTGAGTGGCTCAATCCTAGCATATTGAGTGGCTCAATCCTGGCATATTTAGTGGCAAAATCCTGGCATATTGAGTGGCTAAATCCTGACATACTGAGTGGCAAAATCCTGGCATATTGAGTGGCAAAATCCTAGCATATGAAATGGCTAAATCCTGGCATATTAAGTGGCTAAATCCTAGCATATTGAGGTTCTAAATCCTGGTAAATTTAATGCCTAAATCCTAGCATATTGAGTGGCTAAGTCCTGGTATTTTGAGTGGCTAAATCCTGGCATACTGGGTGGCAAAATCCTGGCATATTGAGTGGCAAAATCCTGGCATATTTAATGGCTAAATCCTGGCATATTAAATGGCTAAATCTTGGCATATTAAGTGGCTAAATCCTGGCATATTGAAGGGCCAAATCCTGGTAAATTCAGTGGCTCAATCCTGGCTTATTGAGTGGCAAAATCCTGGCATATGGAATGGCAAAATCCTGCCATATTGAGTGGAAAAATCCTGGCATAATAAATGGCTAAACCTTGGCATATTAAATGAAAAAATCATGGCATATTGAGTGGCTAAATCCTGGCATATTAAATGGCTAAATCTTGGCATATTAAGTGGCTAAATCCTGGTAAATTGAGTGGCTCAATCCTGGCTTATTGAGTGGCAAAATCCTGGCATATTAAGTGGCTAAATCCTGGCATATTGAGGGGCTAGTCCTGGCATATTAAATGGCATAATCCTGGCATATTGAGTGGCAAAACACTGGCATATTGAGGGTCTTAATCCTGGCACATTAAATGGCAAAATCCTGGCATATTGAGTGGCAAAATCCTGGCATATTAAATGGCTAAATCCTGGTATATTAAGTGGCTAAATTCTGGCATATTGAGGGGGTAAATCATGGTAAATTGAGTGGCTCAATCCTGGCATATTGAGTGCCAAAATCCTGGCATATTGATTGGCTAAATCCTGACATACTGAGTGGCAAAATCCTGGCATATTGAGTGGCAAAATCCTTGCATATTAAACAGCTAAATCCTGGCATATTAAGTGGCTAAATCCTAGCCTATTGAGGGGCTAAATCCTGGTAAATTGAGTGCCTAAATCCTGGCATATTGAGTGGAAAAATCCTAGCATATTGAAAGGCTAAATCCTGGCATTTTGAGTGGCAAAATCCTGGCATATTAAGTGGCTAAATCCTGGCATATTGAGGGGCTAGTCCTGGCATATTAAATGGCATAATCCTGGCATATTGAGTGGCAAAACACTGGCATATTGAGGGTCTTAATCCTGGCACATTAAATGGCAAAATCCTGGCATATTGAGTGGCAAAATCCTGGCATATTAAATGGCTAAATCCTGGTATATTAAGTGGCTAAATTCTGGCATATTGAGGGGGTAAATCATGGTAAATTGAGTGGCTCAATCCTGGCATATTGAGTGCCAAAATCCTGGCATATTGAGTGGCTAAATCCTGACATACTGAGTGGCAAAATCCTGGCATATTGAGTGGCAAAATCCTTGCATATTAAACAGCTAAATCCTGGCATATTAAGTGGCTAAATCCTAGCCTATTGAGGGGCTAAATCCTGGTAAATTGAGTGCCTAAATCCTGGCATATTGAGTGGAAAAATCCTAGCATATTGAAAGGCTAAATCCTGGCATTTTGAGTGGCTAAATACTGGCATCCTGGGTGGCAAAATCCTGGCATATCGAGTGGCAAAATCCTGGAATATTGAGGGGGCTAAATCCTGGCATATTAAATGGCTAAATCCTGGCATATTAAGTAGCTAAATCCTGGCATATTGAGGGGCTAAATCCTGGTAAATTGAGTGGCTCAATCCTGGCTTATTGAGTGGCAAAATCCTGGCATATTAAGTGGCTAAATCCTGGCATATTGAATGGCTAAATCCTGGCATATTGACTGGCTAAATTCTGGCATATTGAATGAATAAATCCTGGCATATTAAGTGACTAAATCCTGGCATATTGAGGGGCTAAATCCTGGCATATTAAATGGCTAAATCCTGGCTTACTGAGTGGCAAAATCCTTGCATATTGAGTGGCTAAATTCTGGCATATTGAGTGGATAAACCCTGGCATATTGAGTGGCTAAATCGTGGCATATTGAGTGGCTAAACACTGGCATATTGACCAACTACTCTTTACTCAGAGGTTGCTATCAGCCAAGCACATTAGGAGCCCTTCGCCAATCTGCTGCCATTCCTCCAATGACAGAATTCGATGTTGCTGTCTATGGTCTGATTGCTGGTACCCAGTGTGATGGGGCACACATGGACCAGAAACTCGCTATGATGATAAGCAACCAAGAATGGTTCTATGCCCATATGAGAGAGAGGCAAGATGAGATAGATAATCACACACATGTGTTATCCTCCACATGTGGAAGGTGCACATGTGGAGGATAAAGGTTAGTCTGGTGAGGGGGATGGTGATACCAACATGACTGAACAGTTTCACAGTATATCAACATCCTCATCACATGATGAAGTGTAAATCACACTGTAGCATCTTGGCAGTAGTCATGGAATCCTTGGTTATTTACCATTCCCATCACCCAGTTTTACTCCTCCATTGGCAAACTCTACATCCCCTCTCACTGTGCCCTCCCTGACATTGTAATTATAAAAAGATTAGACTAAAAAAAACTAGTTATTATTTATATGTGTCTCTTTGTAACTGTGTTAGTTTTGGAGAGCCCATGTAATGCCCAAATTAGAATATTTGCTTCAAACGATTCCACTAAGAGCTCCAAGGAAGATTTTATATTTGTTTCATAAACCTTTGTTTGGGTTAAAAAGTAGTCAATAATTGCCTTCTATACTATGTTCATGAATATTTTGGACGGTTTTCTATCCTTTCCAAATATATATACTATGCACGTTTCAATTATGTTTTTCCACTTTCTATTTTCTTTATAGTTGGTAGATTGTCCTACTTTAAAATTGTTGAACATAGATGATCATTACCCATTTCTTCCATTGAATTAGAGGGATAAAAATGGCATTTTATTAGATCTAGATATACAAAAATGGTGGATGTACAGTTTCACAGTTACAGAAAAATTTGACACTTCATCTAAAAAGCTTTTTATCTAATAGAATACTTTACACTAGAAATGATCTTTCATGGATCTCAGACAAAGATTGTCCTAAGAATAGGTAAAAATAACCTTATGACTTTAAAAATGGTGGAACGGTCGAAACTGTGACCTAGCATGACCTGGGTATTAGCTTTCTGCCAGAAGTCTGGTTAAAACCCTGTGTGTTTATGAGACAAACTGTGCATTGTGTTAATATCCAAAACAATTTCCTGATACTTCTCCGCAGATGGTATCTCAGCGGCAGCCTCCTGGCCCAGAGCGCCAATATCTATTATTCATGGGGCCAGTATTTATTATGTATGGGGCCAGGAGCAGTGCAATGACTCCAGGGGGCCACTGTTATTTTATTTATGGGGTCAGTAGCATTCATTTTTTACTCTTTTACTTTCATTCATTTTTAAGTTAAATTGAACTGTCTAAAATGTGGCTATTTTTGATTCATTCAGGCCAAATTTGTGGACTTTCGGCCCTTACTGAGTCAGTTTCCTGGAACCGGATATGCCCTGAAATTGGCAGAGATTGCACTCTAACTCAGACTTTACTAATTAGTGTTAGGACCCATAAATATTGGGGTACTTTGACATAGTGGAGGGCCAAGCATGATATGGCCATATGGTGTGACTTAGTCTCCAATGTTTTCATCTAAGATAAGCGAATGGGAAAGGCCAAAACACAAAAAAGTCCCAACTGCAATCAAAAGTGTAAGTCTAACAATGCACATTTTTCATATAACAGTCCAATTAACCCCTTCATGACAATGGACGTGTCAGGCACATCCTGCTGGGAACTCCGTTCCCGACAATGGATGTGCCTGTCATGTCCTGCAGTGAATCAAGCGGTTTTCGCGATCACTGATCGCAAAAAACGCTTTAATAGAGCGGTGCTGGTGCTCGGCAATTGCCAGCACCGAAATGTCCAATTTGGGGCACCCACGATCACCCCGCGGAGCGATCGTGGGAGCCATTTTGACGGAGCAGCATGCTTCGTTGATATGACTATGCCCCTCTGGTGGGCTGAGCTTCGGAAGTGAAAGTAAATTGTGAAAGTGAATATGCTACTTTACTTCCCCTAGAGGTGGCTAAGTAGCAAAGCAATGTAAAAAAATAAAAAAAAATATTTAATTAGATAAAAACTGGTTACATAGTTAGATTAGCCTATAGGGTTCAAATTAAATAATTTTAAGCATAATGGATAGGGTTAAAATTAAATTAAAATTAAAATATATTAAGGGATAGCATAAGGGTTAGTGTTGGGGTTAAATTTAGTGTTAGGGTTAAATTTTGGGTTTGGGTTGGGGTCAAAAGCTCCTCCAATACAGCACCCACAGGGTGATCGCGGTGCCCAGGGGGGCACATAAGGTGTTGCATGATGCCTCAATCGAGGCATCAATGCAACACTTTAACACACATAGGCAGTGATCAGGTTTCACTGCCTATGTGTGTAACGCGCATTCGATCCTAAAGGACCATGCTTTTCAGGATGTAAATATACGTCAACATGCGTGAAGGGGTTAAAGAGACAAAGAGGCATAGTAAATTTTGTTCATTAAATGCAATTAATCAAATTAAAAGATAGGCAATGCATATAAAATCACAACAATAGATAATGAGGGGTATTCATCCTAAACATCTTAAAGTGGCAGTAAAATTGTATTTGCCCTATTATTAGAAGCAGAACTTAAAAACCTGGGGCCACCTGCCTGGAGAAGACCTTGAAGATAATGTACAATTAAAATCACTGACCATTAGTGATTAGGAGTTTTACAATTTAAATAGCTGTAATATATTAAAATAGTCTACTAAATATGCGAGAACATTCGGGCCCATAGTGCCTCCGAAGATCGAATGATTTGGGGACATATCAGGAACCAAAGTACAAGTTACAATATATGCCCTGATGTGCCACAGAATATCTTTGAAACTCTGATATCATATTTACATAGTCATTTAGTAATCCATGTTTTCCACTGTTGATCCAAAAGAATGCAAATGTCTCTCTCTCACATACACACACACACACACACACACAATGTCTCTCTCTCTCACACACACTGTCTCTCTCACACATACACACACACTCTCACACACACAAACACACACACTGTCTCTCAAACACACACACACTCTGTCTCTCACACACACGCACACACACTCCGTCTCTCTCTCTCACACACACACACACTGTATCTCTCTCACACACACACTGCATCTCTCTCACACACACTGCGTCTTTCTCTCTCTCACACACTCCATCTCTCTCATACACACATACACTTCGTCTCTCTCACACACACACTGTCTCTCTCACACACACACTCTCTCACACAGACACTCCATCTCTCTCCCTCTTTCACAAGCTCTCTCTCTCTCTCTCTCTCAGACACTATCTCTCTCCCACACACACTAGGTCTCTGTCTCACACACACACTAAGTCTCTTTCTCTCCAACACACTTGGCCTCTCTCTCTCACACTCTTTCCCTCTCTCTCCCACACACACTTTGACTCTCTCGCTCACACACGATCTCTCTCTCACATACTCTGTCTCTCTCTCTCTCACACTCCATCATTCTGTCACAAACAATTCGTCTCTCTGTCACACACGTCATCTCTCTCACACACAGAAACCTCCATGCTGTCTGTTCGGCTCCGCGTGCAGTGTGAAGGGGAAGTGCCAGCAGGTCATGTGACCCGGCACTCTTAGGTCAGACACATGCTGGGTCACGTGACCTCTCTGCACAACAGCTGGGCAGCAGGGACAAAGGTAAGTCCTGGGAAGATAGGGAAATGTATTGGGCAAATTGGCTGTGTCTTAAAAATAGCAAATAATACTGGCATTTTATTGGGCAAATTGGCTGGGGCATATTAAATGGCAAAATAATACTGGCATAGTATAAGGCAAATTGGCTGGGGCATATTAAATGGCAAAATAATACTGGCATATTTTTGGGCAAATTGGCTGTGGCTTATTAATGGGAAAATAATACTGGCATATTATTGGGCAAATTGGCTGTTGCACATTAATGGCAAAAGTAATATTGGCATATGGCAAAATGATACTTACATACTAATGGAGGCATGGGATGGGGACATGCTATGGGGGCATTTAATGTGTATGTAGTGGGGTGATGGGGCATGTAATGGGGGTGATGGGGCATTTAATGTGTGTGCATGTGGGGGGGTGGGGCATGTCCTGGGTGTGCAATGTGGGTTATGGGTCATGCCATGGGTGTGCAACGTGGGTAGGGGGGTGCGCAAATTTTGTCTGCCTAGGGCAGCACAAAACCAAGATACACCAGTGCACACATGCCATCTCTCACACACACTCTGTCTCTCTCTCTCTCTCTCTCTCTCTCTCTCTCTCTCTCTCTCTCTCTCACACACACTATATCTCTCTCTCTCTCTCACACACTCTGTCTCTCTTTCACACACTCCATCTCTCTCACACACACACTTCATCTTTCTGTCACACACACTCCATCTCCCTCTCACAAACACTCTGTCTCTCTGTCACACACACTCCGTCTATCTCTCACACACACTCCGTTTCTCTTTTACACAGATTCCATCTCTCTCACACACAATCCATCTCTCGCTGTGGGATGTTTTTCAGTAGCCGGGACTGGGAAACTGGTCAGAGTTGAGGGAAAGATGGATGGTTCTAAATACAGGGATATTCTTGAGCAAAACCTCTACCACTCTGGGCGTGATTTGAGGCTAGGATGGAGGTTCACCTTCCAGCAGGACAATGACCCCAATCACACCGCTAAAGCAACACTTGAGTGGTTTAAGGGGAAACATGTAAATGTGTTGGAATGGCCTAGTCAAAGCCCAGAGCTCAGTCCAATAGAAAATCTGTGGTCCAATTTGAAGGAGCTGGAGCAATTTTTCAAGGAAGAATGGGCAAAAACCCCAGTGGTAAGATGTGGCAAGCTCATAGAGACTCATCCAAAGCGACTTTGAGCTGTGATTGCCGCAAAAGGTGGCTCTACAAAGTATTGACTTTAGGGGGGTGAATAGTTATGTACCTGTTATTTTGTCCTATTTGTTGTTTACTTCACAAAAAAAAAAAAAAACATCTTCAAAGTTGTGGGCATGTTCTGTAAATTAAATGATGCAAATTCTCAAATTAATTCCAGGTTGTGAGGCAACAAAACACGAAAAATGCCAGGGGGGGTGAATACTTTTGTAAGGCACTGTATATATCTACAACTCCTGAGACAGCCTAACATGGGCAAAATGGGAAAGAAAAGTGAGAAGCCAAACCATGCGCACCAGCTAGATAACAATATGTTGCTAACCAGACCTGCAAGGCTGCAGCCTTCCATGCCAGCAGATAACCTAGCTTTGTTGTGAGACGATTCAGACTGAACAAGAAGAACCCTGACGGGACGGGCTACCTGTTAAAAAAAAACAATCCAAAAGCTGCTCAAAAACCTTTAAGAGGTATGATCAGCTAGCATGGTGGTGATGCGCACATTATAAAAACAGGTGTGAACTTTGAAAGCCATATTGAATTAGGTCCAGCAGAAACATGCTGGATATAAGAGTCACGTGGAGCATCTGACTAACCAAGTATTGCAACTTACCTTAATGAATGTCAAACTTAGATAAAATTTCATCAGAATAAAAATGTGCTTACCTCAAGAAGTTTGCCTAAAACTGCCAGTGGAGAAGTCTGAACATTTAATGATAGACCATTTAGAGTCATAAAGGTTTCCCGAGCCCTGCAAAAGGCACAATGGGATGTGATAGCCAAATTTGTGGACAAGATGGCCTTTTTTGCTGGAAGCAGACAGCTCAGAAAGGTGATCTTCAAGGAAACTACACTTCATTTAAATGATGACCTCCCTGTATCTACAATACTTTGGACTATTCAATTTGCCCACTCAACTCACACCTGCAAGTGCTGGGTGTTAAATATAGATGGAGACAGCCAAAATCCTTAACTTTGGAAAAGCATAATAAGGTCCTGGCAATTACCATAGATGCAATGACATAGCCCAGCCAAAACACCACGTAGGCCACTGGAACTCTAAGGATGGTATATGTTGCTGATCGGATTCTTGGATGCCTTCTCTCATGGCCAGAAAGCCAGGAAAGACCTGAGGAGCTCGGTTTCACATTTTTTGTATTTATGAGGACTTCCACTCTCAATATAGCCATGGTTTATATTGAAAGTGTAAGTCCTCAAAAATGCAAAAAACTGAGTTCTACTTCTCCCCGGGCACTTTCCCCGCTCCGTGCACTGGTGGCTTATTTAGTCAGCGCTCTTATGCTTATGCTCCTTATTTTATTTCATTCCTTGCTTCTTCTTGCCTCTTTTTATTTTTTTTATTTCCATAAGTCCCAGTATTCTATTCATTCTCTGACCCCACTGGGGTACAACTTGTGCTTATAATGCAGATATTGATGGGGCAAAATCGTCCCCGTCGACTAGATGTATATAAATATATATATATATACACATATATATATATATATATATATATATATATATATATATACAGTCCAGAAGATCAGCACACTCACCACATACAGATTACAAACTCCCAAAGCTATTTAAAAACACCTTACTAAGACAAAATTGGAGTTTCAGTCACATCATATGGCTATATCATGCTTAGCCCACCACTGTGGGAAAGTACTTCAATGTAGGTGGGTCCTAACACTAAAATATGTTGCTTATATGGGGCTTAATCTCTTCAAATGTATTGCTAACTGGCAGTGGCGTCCCGAGGGTGGTGCGGGGGGTGCGGACCACACTGGTTGACACCTCCAGTGGGGGTGACACCCGTGCTGAAGGCATCCCCCCACAGCGCATAGCGCTGCTTAACTTTTTTTTTTTCTGACAGCCGCATCCGCTGGATTCGGCTGCCGGAAAAAAAAAAGAAAAAAAATCATTGCAGGAGGGAACACTGCACGGAGACATCTGGCCAGGGACACGGAGCAGCAGCAAGGCAGTAAGTACTGGGGGAGGAGGGTGGAATAATGAGCATAGGAACTCATTATTAATAGACAGCATAATACTGGCGTCCTAATAGGCAAATTGGCTGGGGCATCTGAATGGCACAATATTACTGGTACTTGAATGGAACAATATTCCTGGTCTCTGAATGGCACAATATTCCTGGTATTTGAATGGCACAATATTCCTGGTATCTGAATGGCACAATATTACTGGTATTTGAATGGCACAATATTCCTGGTATCTGAATGGCACAATATTCCTGGTATCTGAATGGCACGATATTACTGGTATTTGAATGGCTCAATATTACTGGTATTTGAATGGCACAATATTCCTGGTATATGAATGGCACAATTTTACATGCATCTGAATGGCACAATATTATTGGTAAGTCAGAGGTAATCTCGAGACTGGTACATATGAATAAAGCAGAAGCAAAGTATAACAAGATGGAAGCCAGCAGCCTCCATTTTGTGTCAGTTTTTGGATATCCTTCTGTGTGTTCAAATCTTATTCTGTGTCCCTGAGGCTAAAAGAAAGTCTTTCACATCCCTAACTCTGTTATCTGAAACCAAATATTTTACTGATAAGTTCATAGTATCACCGGAACAGATAAGGTGGCCATTGTTAGTGTAAGGTTTATGACTCTAAGCCTCATTGTATTGATGCAGACCCAGCTGTGTCTATATACATACAAGAGGAGAAGGGGGGTTTCTCTTCAACTTGCTAGCCCACCCAAATTGTCAGAAACTGACAAACACAGACACTGTCAGGCCCGCGGCCCAACACGGAGACGCCAAACGTGTAACTTACCTTGAGTCCACCATGATTCCAGCAGTCACGGCATGGCAAAGGGTCACTGCTCTCTCAGACCCACTTCCAGAGGTGTAGGTCAGACTGCAGGAACCCCCAGAGGGCGCAGGAGGATAGGCACAGGCCCTCCAGGACAGATGAGGCTAATCTGTGTGGCTGACAGACAGAGACACGATGAGCAGACTGAAGATCCTGTAAGGAGAGGATGTGCTCAGACTAGTGCTCTATATAGGAATGGAGGTGGCAGAGCCAGAACCTTAAACACACCCAGAGGCATAAAAGTCAACTCTGCCTGCTAGTCATTGCTCAGTTCTCCTGTTGCCCCGGAGGTGTGTGGTTATAGTGCTCGCTACAGAGTTTTGCTCCCCTAATATTGAACCCTTGGCTGTTTGTGGATTTCCCAGGTTGCCTATTCCCCTTTTGACCACGGATTGTACATTTGACCATTCTATGCCAGTCGCCTGCCCCGACCTTTTGCTCAGACTCAGTTTATGTTGCCCTCTGGTACCCCTCGACCATGGATTGTATATTTGACCATTCTATGCCAGCCGTCTGCCTTGACCTCTCTGCTCGGACTACGTTTACCCCACTATCTGGTACGCCTGAACTCGGCTCGACCTCAACCTGAAGTACTCTTGCTCTTGCCCCTGCCTTGGTATTCTGTACCTATTCAGTGGCCAAGTTCAGTGGTGTTCGTAAGGGTTATCTTCCTGCAACTATACCCTGTAGCCAAAATCCTTATAGACACACTGTGATTATTTGGATTTTAGATTTGAAGAATCTAATAAGGGTTATAATAAACACACCTAGTTGATTCAAATCGCTCATTAAAATATATAATTATATCACACCTTCACTCATAAATATGTAAAGTATAATTAATCCTACATATTAATTAGAATATTTGTTTTTATTGTTTTATTAGTGTGATATACATTTTAGTATAAGTTTTTTTCTAATGTGAAATGATAAGAATATTGATAAGTTTACTCTAATTTGAAATTATATTGACACTTCTATATTTCAACATGTATATTTTCTCACATTTTACTCAAAATCCAGGTATAGCTATAAATCATGACATCATCTCATTAGAGAGAACAGAGTGTGAAGCTGAGATAAGATTGGGTTGATAAGTGGATACTGAAGGTGTAGAAGGAGAACTGGGAGAACTGAGATACCTGAAAAGTCCTGGGGGACTGATTTTGGGAGAGCTGCCACTAGTGGGGTGAGAGATTGGAATGTTTTAGAGTCTCTCTACTTCTGGGGAGAACTCAGGAATATGAGGCTTTTAATAGCACATGTTCACTATAACAATAGACATCTCCATACACATAGTATTGAGCTAAATCCCCGGAGTAACTCCCATCACTCAATTCTTCAATGGAAGGAGTCTCAACTGCAAAACAACCTCTGCCGGTAATGTATAAATGTGGTAATTTTTTAATTAGCATATATATTTGGGTGAATTAAATTTAAATCCCCCAATTTCTGGGATCTATATATTTTAGGCTGGTGTTTATCTGTCATCCTTTCTGCAGAAGGAAGCCAGAGGAATATCCTATAGATATTACCAAGAACCATAAGTTCTTATAGTCTAGCTATTTACCAAAATATGTAATATCTAATCTCCAGAGATTATCTAAGATTTTTATTCTTATAGTCTAAGCTAGAATACATACATTGTCATTTACCGGTAACTGCATAGTAAACAATACTACATGCATACTGATGCAGCTACAGAGATGCATAATTCATGTTTTATTTTATTCACCTCTGTTATAAGTCATACATGTGAATTATGATTAACATTTATTGATATTGTATTTTGTTGTTATGCTATTTTGCCTATCGTTTGATCTTGATTTTATATTCAATAAATGTATTATTATTTAATTAATAATTGTTGCATTGTATTTACTTTTGTGAAAATGTCATCCAAACTCTCTATATACATAACAAATTCTTTATATGGGTATTTTTAGTCGGACCCATATATATGAATCATACATTTTTCATATTTTTAATTATTCATAATTAATAACCCATATTCATATTTTTATGGTTATTAATATCCAACAGGTATTTGAATAGCACAATATTACTGGTATCTGAATGGCACAATATTCCTGGTATCTGAATGGCACAGTATTACTGGCATCTGAATGGCACAGCATTACTGGCATCTAAATGGCACAATATCCCTGGCATCTGAATGGCACAATGATACTGGTATCTTAATGGCACAGTATTACTTGTATCTTAATGGCACAGAATTACTTGCATCTTAATGGCACAATATCACTGGCATCTTAATGGCACAATAATACTGGCATCTGAATGGCACAATGATACTGGTATCTTAATGACACAGTATTACTTGCATCTTAATGGCACAATATCACTAGCATCTTAATGGCACAGAATTACTGGTCTCTGAATCGCACAATATTACTGGCATATGAATGGCACAATATTACTGGCATCTGAATGGCACAATAATACTGGCATATTAATGGGCAAATTGGCTGTGGCTTATTAATGACAAAATGATACTGGCATATAATTGGGCAAATTGGCTGTTATAGAGAGATATGTCTGTATGTATAGATATGTATTGTTTTAGAATTGTACAATTGTCACCTCGTGGGGCTCCTGCGTGTCGCATAATTAATGGTGGTCCCATGTGTGGCATAATTATGGGGCGCTTGTGTGTGGCATATTTATTGGGCTCCATGTGTGGAATAATTAAGGGACTCTTTTGTGTGGCATAATTATGGGGCACCTGTGTGTGTGGCATAATTAATTGGGCTCCGAGGTGAGGCATAAATAGTGGGGCTCTGGTGTGGCATAATTTATGGGGATCCTGTGTATGGCATATTTATGAGGCTCCTGTGTGCGGCATAGTTAATAGGCCATATGACTGGCATTACTAAGGAATCTGTTTGGCATGGTATAGGAGGAAATACAGGGGTTCCGCACCGGGTGACACCAACCCTAGTGACACCTCTGCTAACTGGGAACCAAAGGGCCTTCCTATTGTACAATACATAGACACACAGAGACTTTAGGTCTGAACACCAATATGGAGTAGACATGTGCTTTTGTTTTCCGATTAATGCATTTTCGTGTATTTGTTCCGAATAACGAATAACGAAAATGAACAACTAACGAAATCCAAATGAACGAATGCTAAATTAACGAAATTCATTTGTCCATTAGTTCATTCGGATGCTGACAGCCACTCTGATATGTTGAATTCGTATTTTGTCTCAATTGAGGCTTAAGTTATTGTATGTAATGCTAATAGCATTACATAATCCGAAATAGAGGTGAAATAGAGTCGAAAAGTGTAAAATATATCCAAATTGACATAACTATTGAATTCCACAGAACAGAGTAATCAGACATTCAGTATTCATATCTAGAGTTGAGCGGACACCTGGATGTACGGGTTCGGCAGGCTTGGCCGGATCCGGGCCCTAACTTGACCCCGAACTTGACCCCGAACCCCATTGAAGTCAATGGGGACCCGAACTTTTGGGCACTAAAATCCCTCTAAAAAAGTCCTGTAAAGGGCTAGAGGGCTGCAAAAGGAAGTAAAACTGTGGTAAGAGTAGGGCAAGTGCCCTGCAAACAAATATGGATAGGGAAATAACTTCAAATATCATAAAATACATACAAATTAAAAATACAGCTGAGCTATAAAATAGCACTAGATGGAATCTTTTATTTTAGTTTTGGAAGAACATAAATATAAATCTAAAGCATGGCTGCCAGGAGGATCAACAGAATTATACATTTGAGAGAAGGTTGGAGTGCAGGATATTCTCTTTCAGTTTATACTAAGTGACCCATAGGTTGAGGAGGCGGTGACCGTGGCGGTGTAGGTGGAAGCGGCGCTGGAGGAGGAGGAGGTAGACAGAATTGCGCTGTAAGCACAGTATTGGACTGTTCTATTTGACTCTCAGATATGAAGTGCACAGCAAGACGCAAATGTACTATTTACCACCCAAAACTATTAGAATTTTTCAAAGTGCGCTGTAAGCACAGTATTTGACGGTTCTATTTAACTCTCAGATGTAATACATGTAATGCTATTGCTATTCTATAAACTGAGATAGAGTCCTCATTCATACGAATAGGTCAATTGACCTATTCGTATGAATGGGGACTCTATTTCGGTTTATGGAAAGCCAATAGCATTACATGTATTGCATAAACCGAAAGTCTATAAACCGAATGTCTTTCGGTTTATAGACTTTCGGTTTATGGAATACATGTAATGCTATTGCTATTCTATAAACCGAAAGTCTATAAAACAAATGTCTTTCGGTTTATAGACTTTCGGTTTATGGAATACATGTAATGCTATTGGCTTTTTATAAACCGAAATAGAGTCCCCATTCATAAGAATTTCTTATGAATGGGGACTCTATTTCGGTTTATGATGGTTCAGTTATTTTTGTTAACCGAAAGACATTCGGTTTATAGACTTTCGGTTTATGGAATACATGTAATGCTATTGCTACTCTATAAACCTAAAGTCTATATACCGAATGTCTTTCGGTTTATAAACTTTGGGTTTATAGAATAGCAATAGCATTACATGTATTCCATAAACCGAAAGTCTATAAACCGAATGTCTTTCGGTTTATAGACTTTCAGTTTATGGAATACATGTAATGCTATTGGCTTTCTATAAACCGAAATAGAGTCCCCATTCATAAGAAATTCTTATGAATGGGGACTCTATTTCAGTTTATAGAAAGCCAATAGCATTACATACAATGTAATCGCCAAACCTCGAACTCCAACACGAACATACAGTGGAATGTCCGTGTTCGGGTCCGGGGTCCAAAAAACGTAATGTTCGGTACGAACCCGAACAGTGCGGTTCGGGTTCGCTCAACACTATTCATATCGGATTAGTTGTTATTCTGCATGACATTATGCTATGCAGAAGAAAACTGATCCTAAATGAATCATGACTGTCTTATGACTCTGATCTGATCTGTGGAATTCGTCCATTTAGCAATTCGGCTTAATTACGAATAAAGTGAGTCTATTTCATTCAAATTCGAATTTTAGTCAACAGACCGAATAGACTCAATTTCAACAACATTTCACTCAAATTCAACTCAATTTCCACTTTAGTTGTTGTATTGTAATGCTATCAGCATTAAATACAACAGCCTAAAAGCCGAATTGAATGAATGGACGAATTCCAACGAATTTCCTGTTTAGAAAAAGTTAACCCTTCCCTTGCTGATCACAGGTTTTTTTTTACTGTAATTAGTTTCCTTCCATACTTATGGCCCTCATTTTTTTTTTAATATTTTTTTTTGTTTGCAATTTTACTATATTACTTATATTCTTTTCATATATTAATTTAATTACAGTTAACCCCTGAAGGCTGTACTGTGATTCTGTTTGCTCTGACCAGTTAATTATACTGGTCAAAGTTTTTTTTCTGTACTTTTTTGGGGGGCTGGGAACCTATATTTTTATTAGCTAGTTAATTGGGCTTAGTGGGCCAGTCTTAGTATTATACAAGTTGTGTACAATATTATTGGGAAAATAGTTTAAAAAATTTTGGTATCCAACCAAACAAAATGTTCGGGAGGGAGGTACAATTCGTCAGAACACCGGAAATAAAAACTGCAACACCATGTTCTTCATCTGGTCTCTGGTGTCTGGGACACTGGAGACTGAATACTTCATACACTGAATACACTGGTTGTGTGACAGCACGACAGCACATGTGGCACTGCCAATCAACCTTCCAGGGATACTGTAAAAGCATTCATGAAACATATGTCTTAAGAGGTCACTAACTGGTATACTCCACAAGATAAATTGTAGTTAATTGAGACAGGAATTTCAAACTTAAGTCCAAAGTAGCCTTAATTGAAGTTATAGGCCACCAAATAACGTGTGAAACTGTCAACTGTGAATATTATATAAACCGCAGGTTTTTGATTTTATTTTTTATTTAACATGCAACATATCAAATATTTTTTATACACTTTTATTAATATTATTTTAATCACACTTTTGGTTTTACATCTACACCACTAAATTTTACTTTCTATGTTTCTATCTGTCTGATTTCAACAAAATGATGTCCATAAGCTTCTATATTCAAATATAGTGGCTCCCAGCCACTTAGAGACAAATTTCAACAGCTCAATGGCATATATAAGGGATGAAATTCTGATAATTTTGACTCTTTCAACTGAATTCTCCAACCTTTTACTATTGAAGTGAGGCCATTTTCATCCATTGCTGCATTCATTTCACCATTCAATTCGTATGAATTAACATTTCCCCTATGTTCATTCAATACATAGTATAAGGTTGGGGAATTCGGATGAATTTGAATTTCAACAGTTCAATAGCATAAGGTCAGGGATGAATAAAATTTGAATGATATTCGGATAAATTCGACTCTTTTTTTAAGCTTCTATAGCATAGGTTAAGTGATGGAATTCGGATGATTTCGACTCTTTCAATTGAATTCTCCAACCTTATACTATTGAAGTGAGGCCATTTCCGTCCATTTATTTTCACTTTAATTTAATTTTTATTTTTACTTTAATTTCAGTTTATTTTATTTTATTTTGTTTCGTTTTATGTCATTTCTCTCCTTCTTTTCTTTTTCTTTTACTTTTACTTTCCAATTTAATATTGTGGACATTGTGTGTGATTTCAAATTTGCAATCATTGCTACTTTTTTGAGCTGCTTTGATTTAAATCCAATAGCAGGATTCACCAGTATACACTTTTTTACATGTCTTTTTTTCCTTTTATTATTGTGATCGTTTGGTGTAATTGTTAAATTGGTACACATCTTGTTAAATCATGGCACTATATACAGGACTGTGCTCCAGGTATCAGTATGCCTATGACTAAGGACCTAAGCGGTACGAAACACGTCAGGCTACTTGTTTGCCCTATCTAGGGCAGTTTTTTACTGCACTGTGGATCTATTTTTTATCTGTTCGCGATTTTTCACTTAATAAGTATTTTTTTACGTTTTCAACATCCTGAGCAGCCCATTCATGTGTTTTCTCTATTTTTTTTTTTTTTTTTGTGTTTTCTCTATTTTCGTCCATTGCTGCATTTATTTCACGATTCAATTTGTATGAATGAACATTTCACCTATGTTCATTCAATCCATAGTATAAGGTTGGGGAATTCGGATGAATTCGAATTTCAAAAGTTCAATAGCATAAGGTAGGGGATGAATGAAATTGGAATGAATTCGACTCTTTCAACCAAATTCTCCAATAGATGAATTATTTCCCATTCGTACAAATGAATATAATGAAATGAAAATAATGAACAAATTTTGTCTGAAACAGATGCATCAATGGACGAAATTCTTTTTGGACTAAATAAATAACATTTTCGTCTGAATGAACGAAAACGAAACAAACATTTTCATTTTGCCCATCTCTAATATGGAGCACCTGTGATGGGTAGGGGTGCTAAACCAGAAGTCTGGTTAAAGCTTCTACTATACAATAAAGTCCACAAAGTATGCACTCACCTAAGCTATTTAAAAACACTTTACTAAGATGACAAAATTGGAGTTTCAGTCACATCATTTGTCCATTTCATGCTAAGCCCACCACTGCGTCAAAGGGAATGCACTCAACTAAACTATCATATATTTTAAGGTGGTGCTGATGTTTTTTATTTATTTATGAAAATATATACAATAAAAATCAACATTTAGACCACTTCCGACAGTTTCAGTCAATTGTACCAGGCCACCCCACTTCTCCTACTTTGTAAATTAAGATATTTGAGGCTGGTCTCTTTCTTTTTGCTATTCTCCTCTATGATCCCTGGTAGGTCTATCTCATAAGATAAAATCATTACAGAACACAGACACGACATAACATGCGATATAAGAAAAGGCACTTGTTTCCGGGAGGCAGACTTGAGATTCCCACACTTTCATCCTGGACCCCTATGGACACCAATCTAATCTCATGAGTTTTCCTTACTCATCTAACAGTAATCAACAGATGTATTCCTTATCCCAATCTACCCATTTCATTTCTTTTTTATGTGTCTGCGTTAATGTTCCTTTCTCCATCCTCCATTGATACACTGATCCAATCTGTCCTGTTTAACATGGAGGGATTCTACTTGACTTACAATCTCTGGTGATGGAGTTTAAAGTGCCCAGTATAATATGGGATACAATTTGTTGCTATTCCCCTGTCATAGTCAGACATTCAATCATCAATAGTAAGGCTTCAGGCGAGTAGCAAAGGGAGATATGTGTGAGCTTTTATATGACTTCTATGACTTTTTCCCACATATTTTCAATACATGGACAACTTATCCAAATGTGAATGTAGTTACCTACTTCTGTTCCACACCACCAGCATGTGTAAGTGCTTTGGGTGTAAATCTGTGTCATTTTTGGTGGTATGTAATACATTCTATCCACCATCTTAGAGAAAGTTTCTGGTTCAAGCAGTGGAGAAATCTGTGGGGTCTACCCAAGGCTGAGGCCCATTATTTCAAGGTTAATTCTTTTAACCGATCTTTATTCCATTTATTTAGCGCATTTATTTTCTCCCACTATTGACCCAGACTATGAAACAACTAAAACACTGTAAAAACGTGATCTTTTCATGGTGGGGGACAAATTATCATTAAAACATATATTCTGCCGAAATGGCTGTATCTTTTTCACATGGTCCCGTTGGAAATTCCAGTCAGTTGGTTAACAATGCTGCAGTCAGCAATCCAGAATTTTATCTGGCAAAATAAAAAGCCAAGGATGAATATAAATTGTCTTAAAAAAAGGATTTCAGAGGGAGGGCTGTAATGCCCCGATATATTTGACTACTATGGAGCCAGCCTTCTATCTCATGCCGTGATGACACAATTAGAAATGTCAAAGTAAGATTCACGGTATGAGATGGTTGGAATAGACCAACTTAGTTGCTTCTGGCAAATAGGCATTAAACAGATTTGGAGGGTATAAGAGACCAATCAGATTCTTCATGGTCTGAGCCACTGGGTGGTATATCAATAAACTAACGGATATGCTGCAAAAAAAGGGAAGATCAATTGGAGTCTGTATCCATGCAGATGAGAACCTATAGCGACCATACCAAGCAGCAAGACAGAAGATTGTATAGCTTAGAATCAAAACTGGGAGAACTGGAGGACAGGTCCAGGAGAGGTAACATTAGAATAAGAGGCATCCCAGATCATGTTATTCAACCTAAACTGGAGGATTTTCTAGAAGAGTTTTTTTCCTTTCTAAGTTTGCAACCAAATAAGGAGACAGCTTTTCTGGAACGCTACCACAGAGTGTTCAATCTAGCGAATACACAGGCTCCAAGAGATGTGATGGTCTGCTGTCACGCTTATAAATTCAAGGAACAAATCTTAAAGGCTGTATATGAAAAGGACCTGAAGGGGTCAATAACATTTGGCCCGTATACAGCAATTCTGAGGAAAGTGGATATCAGGTATTCATGGAGATACCCTAAAGGAGTAGCATTACATTATGAAGGCCACAGAGAAATTTTTGAAACAGCAGAAGAGCTGAGGACCTTGATAAAGGAAAAGATATTTGGTGCTGGCTAAAAACTGTACCTAGGGATACAAACAATCCTGCTAAGAAGGGACTGAGAAAATAACAATGTTGAGAGAGGGGGAAGGAGGAGGAAGAAGGGAAGCAAAAAGGGAAAATTCAATCAACTTTTAATCTAATGAAAGAAACTTTTTTTTTGGAAAAAGAAGAAGTAGCACAATTTACCAATGCTAAAGAGGATAAGGACTGCTGATATTAATTGTTGTGACGTGAGCATGTATAAAAAGAATATATTAGAAATTTAGGGCACAGCAAATACACAATGCTTTTTTTTACTAAGGTTGCTGATAGTAGTAGTTTGATACGATCATGTGTAAAAATAATATAATAGGAATATTGGTGTATAGTTGATATATGCATATAAAGGGGGATGCACAATAACTCAAGAAGGTGTACAATTTATCAAACGCTATAGCAGATAAAGGCTGTTGATAATTTTAGCTATTTGAGTTATTTATGTTTAATGAACTAATTTGGTGGACCTCCTGTGGTCCGGTGAGAGTCAGGTGCAGGAGTCATGGTTTCATGTTTAGAATACTATCAATAAATGCACAGGGAATTAACTCCCCGCAGAAAAGATACACAGTATTGGAATTTTTGAGGAATGAAAGAATCCAAATATGTGGCCTACAAGAAACTCATTGGAAAGAGGGACAGGAGGCAAGATTTAAGAACAAGCACTTTCCATATATATGGAAATATATGGTCCCTGGTAAGTAATACATATAAAGAGATTAAGCCTCAGAAGCAACAGTTTTTAGTGTTAGGACCCACCAATATTGGAGTACTTTGACGTAGTGGTGGGCTTAGCATGATATGGCCATATATG